>CM053501.1:10420748-10781547 GCA_028627145.1 Eidolon dupreanum
GGAGCAAGAGGCAGTACAGTATAGGGTTAATGGCCTGAGCACTGGTGTCACATTGTTTGGCGTTCAAATTTTAACTTTCTTCCTTCTAAGCCTTTGTGTCCTCAGTTTCTCTGGGCCTTGGTTTTCTCATCTCTACAATGGGGCCAGTAATAGTCACTGCTGTATTGGGTCGTGATACGTATATAACAGGATACTCTATGTAAAGTGCTTTAAAACAGTGCTTAGTACATTGGGAATGCACAGTAAATTGCTTCCCTTACTCTTCCTCCTGTCATCATTGTTATTATCAAGACTATTACTAACAAGAACTTACCACTTAATGATGACACTTCTGGTAGAGAAAATTTTGAATGGGACCTCTTATGTGCTAACAGAAGCTTTGGTATTAGTTAAACCACTGAGTGGAGTCAGGACTTTCCTACGGGGTATGGGTAGTCGTGCTAGCTGGGAGATGGTAAGTTGAGAAGAGAGGCTGCTGTTGAGAAGAAAACAACGGGACAGTGGCTGGACAGGCAGAGAAAAACAAGCTGAGATGATGGAGTGACTGCTAACAGGTGTGGAGTTTCTTTTTAGGGCGAAATGTTCTAAATTTGTGCCTATTGTGGCACATCTCTGTGAATATAGTAAAAACCACTTTGAATGGGTAAATTACATGGTATGTGAATTATATTTCAATAAAAGCATTATTTAAAAAAATGGTGGAAAAGAAAGATGTTAAGAGTAGTTGATCTCTCCAGTTGGCATTAGTGATCATCTTTATTTTTTCATTATACTAAATTTTTGGCTCTTTTAGATATTTCCAGCAAAAATATTTATTGCCTTTAAGATGAGAAAACAAACATAGATTTTAAAAAAAGGATGTTATTGTATCTGCCAAAACCTATTATAGACATAGCAGAATAAGATTGAGATGGGTTCCATCAGTGCAGGTTGCCTGAAAGAACTGGATTCTTAGGCAGAGTTCTGTTGAGACCACCCATGTGTCAGCACTAGGTTTGGCCATGGGAAGTGAGCTTCAGCAATTTTCACTCACCAGATCCCAGGACCTGAAGTGGGTGGTGCTGCTGTAGTGAGGCAGCTTCAGAAATCACAGTGGTAGGAATGGTTACGTTGGATGTGACCAGTTTATCAGTGGGAGCTCATAGTAAAAATGCACACGTTAAACTTGGCACATCTGGTCTTTATCATGCTCTAATATAATGATGAACTATATTTTGTGAGGACCTACTATGTGCCAGGTGCGGCACTGTGTGCTTTTGCTGCAGAGGTGAGTTGGGGTGTCTGTCGATTGGTCCTTGTAGATATGTTGCCTCCCAGTGTTCCCAGGAGACCAATTTTGAGGTAAGAATTCTGCTTTTTTTTACAGTGAGGGCTGGTTCTGACTCCTAGGGGGACTAATTCCCCTTTTAAATTTGCTTTGAAGCTATAGAACTTCTGTACAGGTATAAAAACAGCTGTACATGAAGCAGATGT
Organism: Eidolon dupreanum; assembly: GCA_028627145.1. NCBI lineage: Eukaryota > Metazoa > Chordata > Mammalia > Chiroptera > Pteropodidae > Eidolon > Eidolon dupreanum. The sequence continues at coordinate 10,422,222 of CM053501.1, forward strand.
CCTCTAAATGTTTTGAGATCCAATGATGATGAAATTATTCAAGAATCCAGGATGTCACATATTTTTCTGAAGACAACCTCTAAATGGAGAAAAAAGCCATCTCGCAGTTGTACCTGGAGGGGTTTTATTGCTCACTCAGGCATCTTTGATAAGGAGTTACTCACATTCAGGAAGCGACACCTTGATTCTGCTAGTGAATTGTTCCAAAAAAAGTATTTCTAAGTCTTCCTCACTTGTAAATTCTGCTGAATCAAACTAGTGTCCCGAGTCTAGAAGAAAGGCCTTGCAGATTTTACCTGAACAGCCCCTGACCTTATCCCCACTTGCTCTCTTGCCTCTCTCTGCCCTGTGCCTCCTCCTTTTTTACTGACATTCTGCTCTCTGCCTCTTTCTGACCTTCCAGAAGTCCTGACTGGTGGGTCTATCATTGAAATTTATGTCCCTATAATAATTAGTTAGGTTTTCATGATATACTGATGTAAAACTCTGAAAAAAACCAAAATCTCAATGTGATATACAATCCAGTATTTTTTTGGCATGACTTGATGATTTTTTAATCCTCATTTAATTAGGGCCACACATTTCATTAGCACAAGTGCTTCCTATATCTAATCTCCAGCAAGAAGTTTTGTTGGATGGACAAACAGTGATCTGAAGAGTTTCAGAGAGATAATTTGAGAGAGTATTATTTTAGACTTGAATCCTGTGAGGTCTTAGTCTTTACATTCTACCACAGTTTTGGAAAATTGGGCATTTTATTAAGTCCATTTCTATTTCTGCATGCCATAAATATGTGAACAAAACTCAAACCTTTGTGTGTGGTAGGGAGAGAGGGTGACAGAATTCTGGAACCTGATACTGATCATCACTATTTCCATGTGTTTCCTGAAACCATTGTCCCTGCTATTTAAATTAGGTAACTCTGCAAGTATGCGCTCAGTAAATACCATGTGCCAGGCACAAGTCTCATTTCTATGGATATGTCAGTGAACAAAACAGACACAGAACCCTGCTTTTGTGGACCATATATAATACAGTAGGGGAGTGAAAAATTGACACATATGTTAGAAAACTACATAGTATGTCCGTGGTAAGTGCTTTGAGAAAATTCAGTAGGAAAGGGCAGGGGTTTTGGGGTCCTTTGGATTGAAGGCAGCAGAGAGGCCCGGTGGTGATTACACGTGTAAATAAGGTGGTTAGGGAAACCTTTGTTCCCTTTTGGGAACAATTTGCAGGGAGACCCTTAGCAAATTTATAAAACATGGTTTTATTACCAGGAAGGAGTAGTTTGTGAACTCTCCAAAGCAAATAACTTTTGGAGTTGGCATTGGCAGGATGTTGTGCAATCAGGCTTGTTGGCTGAGTCCCAGGCTCCCGCATCTGAAGTGAACCACAAGTTTGTAATCATTCCCTGTGCCATCCAAAAATATTTTGTGACCTTGCTAGTTGGCAGTTTTTTAAATGTTATTTTAAATCTCCCCAAAAGGGAAACATCAAAGTGCAAGCTGTACATGGCTGCCCTTCTCGATACATACAAACAGCTGCACAATACAATCAACCATTGTAGTGACATGTGCCCAGCCATTATAAATAGACACAAGGCTTGAACGTGAAACGCTCCAGAGGAAGGGCAAGTGCCTTTTTGATGAATGCGCACTGCTGTTCCCATCTAAAGGTCTTCTCAAACATCAATATTATTTTGTTTCACTGACTAAATTAAAAAACAACTGTGTTTTCTGTAAAGGCACTGCATAATTTAAATATTTCCTTTATTGTAATCCAAAATATCTTCTCTCTTTACTATTAATCATAGATATTTCCTGTGCTTATTTAGTAACGATTGCCTGATGGCCCACTTCACTGTATTTTAAAATTTCACATGGCCCGATTTTAAGTGACAGATTTATGTATAAATGTGCTGTGTATGTGGTATGATTCATGGCTGGAAAGCCATGCTATTTTAATATCCTGTTCATTCCCATATTTCTAGCCCCTATTCCAAGAAACTTTTATTGTAGTTTATTTGTGACATGTCAGAACATCTAAAACTGCATTCGTAAAGTAGATTGTCAGTAATTTAAAAATGAATTTCTCTTAAGTTAAAAAATACAGTGCGCACCTCACGTTAGTCTCTGACAGTCTCCATTGTTCCTCATGCAGAATGGGAGCAGCTTAATGTCATCAGGAAACTATGCCTAAGTAGTGTGTGGAATAAGATGCTAAGTCACATTTGTTTAGCTGAAATGTGAATATGTTAAAGTAATTAACATGTCAAGTGAGTTTTTAGTGTTATTGAAAAGGCATTTTAAATATTCTTCGAGTAGTATATTCATTCCCTAGGGCTACTGTAATAAAGCACCACAAACTAGGTGGCTTCAAACAATAGAAGCATATTGTCTCATAGTTCTGGAGGCCAGAAGTCCAAAAACAAAGTGTGGGCAGGGTCGGTTCCTTCTGGAGGCTCTGAGGGAGAATCCATCCCATGCCTCTCTCCCAGCTTCTGGTGGCTGCTGACAATCCATGGCCGTTCCTTGGCTTGTAGACACATCATTCCAGTCTCTGCTTCCATCTTTCACATTGCCTTGTCTGTGTCTATGTCCTTTTTAGTCTCCTGTAAGGACACTTGTTGGAATCAGGGCTCACCCTAATCTCATATGATCTCATCTTGATCCTTAACTAATTACATCTGCAAAGACTTTACTTTCAAATAAGGCCACATTCTGAGGATCTGGTAGACATGAATTTGGGGGTGTGTGTGGGGAGGACACTATTCAACCCACTATAAGTAGCTTGCATTCATCATATATTTTTATTGAACACCCTATTTGAGCATTTACAAGATGATGTGGCATGGGGTGGGCATTCAGAGATTAATGACATAGCCTTTCCCTCAAGGAGTTTATGATGTCCTATTCTTCACTCTTGGCATTGATGATCAAATGCCATTCAGTATTTAAAGTAAGTGAGGCACCAGTAATATGCCCTTATGTCTAATCATGCAGACCAGATTGTCTTAAGAGCTGCCCCCTGGTGGGTGTGATTGTGTAGTCACGGTGCCTGGGGTACCCACCGATCCTGTGCCAACCCTTTACCCAGATTTCCTAAATTGTTAACATTCTACCACATGTGCTTCTGTTTCTATAAAACAAACACACACACACACACACATACACACACACCTTTTTTTATTCTGAACCAGTTGAGACTAGATTACAGTGTCTCTAAATCCTCTGTGTATTTTTCTTCAAAACAAGGACATGTTCCTATGCAGCTGCCATATACCTATCCAAATCAGGATATTAACTATGTCATATACTTCCAAATTCATAGGCCCCCTTTACATTTTGCCAGTTGTTCCAGTAATGTTCTTTATAGGTTCAGGAGCCAATTCAGGATCACATGTTGCGTTGGTTGTTATGGCTCTTTAGTCTCCTTCAATCTGGAACAGTTCCTTAGTCTTTGTGTTCTGTGACCTTGACATTTTTTAAGAGAACAGGCCAGTTACTTTGTATAATATCCTTCAGTTTGAGTTTGTCTGATGTTCCTTCATGATCAGATTCAGGTTATACATTTTTGGCAGGAGGACTCCCGAAATGGGGCTATGCCCTTCCAGGGGCATCATCCTAACAGGAGGGTGCACAATTTTGACTTGTTCCATTTCCAGAGTTGTTAACTTTTATCATTGGTTGAGAAAGTATCCACAAAGTTTCTTCGCTGTAAAATTAATTAGCATTTTCTAATTATTAAAAAAGTACTACGTAGGGAAGTATTTTGAGACTTTGTAAATATCCTGCTTCTCATTAAACTTTCACTTGCTAGTTTTAGTATCCTTTGACAATTCCTACCTGAATCAATTTGTCTGGTGGTTGCCAGATGGTAGTTTTCTAATTGGATCTTTTATTTTACATTTATTAGTTAGTATCCCATTATAAGATAGTGCTTTCTCTCTCTCTCCCCTATTTCTTCTCTTCCTAGCAATAGACTCATAGATTGCTATATTATTCATTGGGTTATAATCTATTGTTATCATTCTCTACTTTGACACTCAGGTTGTCCTAGATTTGGCCACTGGGAACCATTTCAAGCTGGCTCTTGTGTCCTTTCGACATATCTACATGTTCTTTGAGTACTTCTTTACTTTTTGGCATAACACATTCAGGATTATCTTGAACTTTCCTTGCCCCAGCCCTGGAATTAGCCAATTCCCCAATAAGCCCTCATTTCTTTTACTGGAGAAAGGATTTTAGAAACCATGATCTGAGTGCCAAATGTGTCCATTGCTATTGGAATATTATGGCTGCTAGGCCTTCTCAGTGGACATAGTTAGGAAACTAAATGTATGTAGGTACTCCTCTACACACATGTGCATGCACACACAAGTATGTACATATCTGTAGTTGTACATAAATACATTTATATTCTCTGTCCATCTATCCACCCAGTGTGCTATAATAGTTGTGATGTGTCCAGTTAGTCAGATTGCATTGTTCGTCTTGGCTTTACTCCTTTCCCTGGTTGTACCTCTCTCTCCAACGATAAGACTATCCCATGGCTCCTGTCATCTGTGATATATGTATGTAGTCAGTTCTCTTGTATGTAACCAGTCTTCCCACCCATGAGTGCTGTAGGCCTTGGCACTTTCCTCGGCCCCAAGAGCATTCCTTACCTGTGCCCCAAGTGGTGAACAGACTCCTGTCAGTCTTTGCCAGTGTATGCACACTTCTAAATCTATGCTTTTGCCTTAAAAAGTCATTTAGTCAGTCTAGGGATAGCTGTTTATGGCAATAGCCTAAACAGAACAACATATCCAGGCAGAGAGTGTTCATTGTTTTGTTAACTGATAATCTGGGGCTTGGCTTGGGTCTTATGGGACCCAATCCGGGGGGTTGTGGTCAGTACCAATGGGGTGTCTATGCCTCATTGTCACTGGCCAGCTAGACCTCGCCTTCTTTGAACTGTCCCTTCATTGCAGGGAAAGCCTGCAGCTGTGTTTCCCCAGCCATTCCTGTGCGGCCCTACCCAGGTTAGGTTCTGCTCAGCTGTGGAAAGTGGGGAAAAGTTGCCACATTGTCCATGGCGTTTGAGGAAGACACGTCACAGGTGTTTGACAGCGTATCTCCTGGAGGTTCCTCTTGTAATGCCTTCTGTTGCATGCTGTGAGTCAGTTGTTTCATTCATAGTCTCCCAACCTCTCCTCCTTTGGCCCTCTGCTTCCCTATTTTTAAACCTTTCTGATCTAGGATTATTATTTCCTCAGTGGAGTCATGGCTGATACAGGACCCTTGGTCACTGCAAGTCCTGATGGCCCCAGGAACTTTCTGGTCACTTGCTTGGGGGTTTGAGTTACAGTCTGGAGACTGGGGCTTTCATCTGATGGAACATTATTGGGTTTTGTCTAGTGGGTGACCAGAGACTCTGCCTGGGTGGCTCCTTGATGGCCCCAGGGTTCCAAGCGGTCTGGGAGCTAGAGCAGCCCTGCTGGAGGGTCGTTAGTGAGAACACTCAGTAATGTTGACATTATTGAACACCAGCTCCATGTAAGACACTAAGTCACACTGTGGAAGAGAGAGAGGTGAATAATGACACATGTTTCTAACTTCAAGGAATTTCTACTTAATCTAGAAAGGACAGAAATGGGCAATCCTTAGGAAAGTAGGGAGTCGGAAGTGGCTGTGGTCTCTGTCGTTACAGTTTTGATCTTCCTCTAAAGGTGAACTGAGGTGCCAGTCTAAGTCTTGAGGGTATACTGATGTTTCTTTTTACTTTACCCATGCCCTTTTCTGGCAGAGTTATAGAGTCTTGTTGTTCTTGGGTAAGCTTTAATGGATCCCTTTTTAAGATAAACTCCATCTTGACATTGTACTGCCATTTACTGAACAAAGACAAGTTATATAAACAACAGAAGGGGAAAAACATGCCAGGATGAACTGCTGTCTTACAGTAAGTGTGTGTAACTAATTGAGAATGATTTTTCATTGTCGAACAAAGAAGTAATTGAAATTTGAACAACATGTAGTCACTTTCTTTTAAGAGACTTCATTTTAATATTATTACTGTTATCCACCTTTAAAATGGCAATGCAAATACATCTTCTAAATAGTATTTATGATTAATTAAATCTCTTTTACATCTGCCTGACAATTTCTGATTGTTGGGTGTTTCCTTTTCCCTGCAAAATGACAGGGAACAGAAACCAATGAAAAGATCTCTCTTGGCACCCTTCCCAGCCGCAGGCCTGTTTCCGCCCAGGATGAGAGTGCAGCTGAGAACTGGGTCCTCTTGTGGGGCTGAAAGAAAGATGGCATTTACAAGTCCAAGTGGGTCAGGGTGGGGCCCCGGCAAGAACAGAAATGTAGCTCGAGAGCCACTCTCGCCAAGAGGCCTTGTTGCTGCCTGGGCAAGAGAGGTTCAGGGCTCAGTTAGGGGATATCTGCAATTTAAACAACAGCAAACATTTGAGGGGATGTGAATTCATCCAAAAACAAAGATCATGCCTCTTTTGTTCTCAGAATGCACTGCAATTTTCAGGCAATATCAGCAAAGGCTGTGGGTAACCTTGGACCAGTCCTACAGCTTACTGTTCAGGAAAACGTGCTATCTGCCAGTCCTTGAACCAGCTGTGTGTGTGGTGTTGGAAGCAAGGAATGAATGATATCCAAAATTCTTCTTATTTAAAAAAAAGTGTGTTGGAGTGGGTAGAACTGTGATCATTTAGCTACCATCGCAGTGAAACATTTCAACCAGAAGCAGCTTTTTGATAACGTGCAGGCAGAGCTTTAAAGACTGTCTTTGTAGGCATCCATGTCATGTTGCCTTCCATCCTGAATGAACAGCGGCATATCTGAGGGTCTGCACATAAGCAAATTGGTTGCAAAGGAAGCCTCTGTCAATTCAATACCCCGCAACCCAAAAGAAATGAAGTTTTTTTTTGCTTTTGTTTTTGTTTTTACATAATGACTTTGTAACAAATATATAAATTGCTAGTTATGAACTGGAAACGTTACCTTGATAAGGGAGAAAACGTTGGTTTAAGATTATCAACACTAATGACTAGCCTAGAATATTGAGAATCTTATTTTCTTTCTAGAAAGGCACACTTTCTAGATTTAAATGAAAGGGCAGTAAGACAGCCACAGCACTTTTCCATGAAGTATGTGCATTTAACATTGTCTTAGGAATATCTACTAGCATACCCATTTAGAATTTGTCATTCTTTATAAAATTTTTTACTTATTTCCAAAGCTAATATGAGAATTATAGCTGTGCTCACATGTGAATATGTATAAAATATATCAATATAAATTTTGGAAATATGCAGAAATGCATGTGCTATAGTTCAAGCTAAGCTCTACCACTTACTACTGAAGTGATCTTAGTTACTTAAAGCTTAGCCTCAGGTTCATCATTAAAATGAATTGTAAATTCATAAGGATTTTCAAGCAAGTTATTATCTGAGATCTTTTCTCCTTGAATGAATCAAGAAAATTGGGAAGCAAAATTGTTTGGCTCTTCCTTTATTGAAACAGAAATCAAATTGCTTTTTCTTACTGAGGCTTCAGTTTTTTTCTCAGTAGCCACTATTTCCATCCTCAGCCTCCCCTCAAATAGCGTCAAAGGGTCTAAAAATGGAATAGGACTCTTCAATTCAGGACTTTATCCAGAGTCACTTATAATGCTTTTGTAATTTGTAGTTATGCCTATAAATTAAGAAGATTATATTAATTTATATATGAGTTTCTTCAACCAAATATTTATTGCATACTTGTTTCATGAACAATGCAGAGCCAGCACAGTCTCAGAGAATTTATAGTCAGGGGAGCCAGGAGCCAATCACTGTAATGTGGGGAAGTGGAATGTTTGTTTGGGGAAAGATTTATTGTCCTGGGGGAGACAGAAGCGGGATGGAGAGAGTTCATCCTCCTATCCAGAGTACTGGAGAGGCCTCCAAGCTAGGTTCTGGAAAATTGGGAGAATTTAGATGCAGGCGCTCAACCTAAAGATGTTATTTATGTGTATTAAAGTTCAAAAGTCATGCTCTTTTGCTGTGTTTCTCTTAAACTAGATCATCCTTCTAAAATTGGGGTTTATGCGTATTCAGAGACAAAGCCGATTTACGTGAAAAACAGCTGTATACCTCTGTTTTTCAAAATTAAATGCAATATGTTTGTTGATGTTAAACTGTGCTGTCACTGGTGGCTAGATTTTAAACAATTTGATTTCACAGATTTATGACTGAGAGGTCCAAGGCTCTAAAATATGTCTTACTATTCAGGACCCCTTTTTAGATTTCCTTGGACAGGCATTGCTGAACATTTTGGGCAAACGGCTACATTAAATCATAGAAATTTATTTATTTTATAAATCCTATATTTTAGAATTAATAAGAGGCACTTTGTCATTCAGACAATTCTAGCTAAGTGATCTCATTTTTTAAAAAATATGAAACTGAGGTCCATGGAACTTGAGTGCCCTGTCCAAGGTCACAAATGTATTTAGCAACTTTGTTATTTGAACTTCTTAATATGCTCATTCTTGCAAAGCACAGAAAATTATAGGCAAAGAACAAGAGACTCAAAATTATTAGAAAGTGAGGGACTCTTCTTTTGATTTTGTTCCATTAGTACACTCTCTCATCTTAAAATGAAGCTTTATGTTTACAGATAAGAAAGTATATGATTCGCAAAGCATCCTGTGGAGGTAGAATTTTGATATTCCTCGTCTTGTTTTATAAAAGAGAGAAATGAAGTGCAGAGACGTTAAGCAACTTGCCGAAGTCATGTAGTTGGTAAGTTAGAAAACTGAAACTAGATTTGTCCAAAACAACTTATCCAAATTGTGTTGTGTCCAGAAAGCACAGAAAAAGCAGGTATTATAGGCGAAGAAGTCACATCTTATACTGTAACATAAGACCATTTTAGCAGAGAGTTCACTAGGTGACTGTGGCTTTTTTCTCAGCACTGGTCTGGTCCAGTTTTCCAGGTTTCTTTTGGTCTCACGTTATACTTAAAAAACAAAAAAAAACAAAAAAAAACCCCACAATATGTTCATACTCACTCTTTCAGATAATATATATATATATATATATATATATATATATATATATATATATAATATATATGCACTTTTTATTTTATTTTTTATTTTTTATGGTGACATTGGTTAACGAAATCTATTGTTTCAGCTATACATTTTAACTGTACAGCATATATATATTTACACTGTGTGTTCACCTCCCATAGTTAGATTTCTTTCTGTCACCACATATTTGACCCCTTTTGCCCCATCTACCTCCCATTTTTCCCCTCCCCCCTCCCCCCTCCTTCTCGTAACCACTAGTCTATTGTCCATGTCCATGAGTCTCTGTTTGTTAGTCCTGTTCATTTGTTGCTTTTAGGTTTATATCTCACATATAAGTGATATCATGTGATTTGCAACTTTTCCTGTCTGGCTTATTTCACTTAGCATGATTATTTCAAGGTCCATCCATATTGTCTCAAATGACTGTATTTCATCTCTTCTTATGGATGAATAATAGTCCATTGTATATATGTACCATAGCTTCTTTTGCCAGTCATCTATCATAGGACAGTTCAGTTGCTTCTATGTCCTGGCCACTGTGGATAATGCTGCTATGAACATCGGTGTGCAAACAGGTCCCAGTAACTATGAAATGCAGTTAAACCAATCACTGAATGCAGGCCCTCTGAAACTTATCTAAAGTTAAATTCTATTTTAACAGAATCAGCCAGATTAAGGTCCTAGTGTTAAAATGGATTTTTTGGAAAGAAAGAAATAGGCAAAGCATCCTAATAAGTCAGCTTATAAAGTAATCTAATCAAATAATAGTCGGGGCGGGAGTCATGTTTTTTCCTTTTTCTTTTTTTTTAAATGAATACAAATAATTAAAAACAAAAAGAAACTTTAAACTCATGAATCATCAACTTTTTCTTTAAACAACATTTTCTTTTTTTTTTTTTTGGTACTAGCATAGCTATAAAATGGTAATATATAAAGATGGAATTTGCTAGTACTTTGTGATTTCAGAGTTATATGGTTTTGCATTCAAATATTCCTTGAGTTTGGCAATAAGTTTTAAAATTTAGAAAATAATTTAGCCTTTTAGAAGGAAAAAAAAAGGGTAGAAACAGAGAATTATGAGTGGGGGGTAGCTCCCTTACTGAAAGTGAGCTTCTACAAAACTTAACTTTGTTCTAGAACCTACTGTTCCTCGGGAAGTCTTATGATACTGCTGGTCTTTAACGCTCCCTATATGATTTTCCTCCCTGAGTTTTGATTTTCTGCCTTCTCTTGTGTGATCTTTTCCATCCTGAACTTTTGGATGAATATTTACCTCGCACTTGAAACTGAACCCTGTGGTTAAGTACTGCCCCTGCCACTTCTATGCACCCATCTCTATTGGAGGCAGAATTATTTCACCTGTCTCATCGGAAAATCAAATGAGGTAATGGAAATGAAAAGTACTACACAAATACAGTTCAATCAGCAGATAAAAAGATTTGTTTTAATACTTTATTTAACCTGGAATCAATATCTTACACTCAGTAGACACTCCTTAAATGTTTGTTTAATCGAATGTCATTTTGATGAGCAATTCCTTTTTAAAGTAAGGAAGAAACCAGTAAACATGATAATGTTCAACAACTTCACCAAGTGTTTGTCTTAAAAGCAATGATACATAGAACCAGAGTTCCAAAGAATGTTAGTTTGCAGCTTCCTTGCTTCTATGGAGGCTTTATTGATTAAATAAAAATGAAAAAAGAAAGAAAAAAAGCCTTAACATATGACAAACCACCATAGTATGAGTTAATTGTATAGCATCATGTCCTAAAACCTAGATCTTTCAAACACTTTCAGTTTTAGGAGCTCTATCTGCCTTGGAACATAAAAGACCTTTAAATTATTAGTAAAATACTATGTTCACACAAAGCAAAATTTTAGACTAGATTAAAGCCCTAGTTGGAGTTATTTATATCAAAGAACATATTAAGTTAAATAAAAGTAAATTTTTAATTTCAAGTGTGAAATCCTGCACTCAATTCATTTTTAGTGTAATTGGAACACTTAAAAAAACAAGAATTGGAACAGTAGTGGAACACCTAAAAAGGCAAGGATACAGTATGAGGGCATGTAAATTTGACAACATGTTGGGTATTTGGGAACTTGTGCTACAAGTACATAGGGAAGAGATGAAGATAATGACCATGGGAGATGGAGTTAGAATGGCAATCTGTGTCACGTTGAAGTGGATGCTATACTGTTACCAGTAATTTGGAATAGTACCTACTTCACAGGACTCCTGTGAGTAACATGTGATAGTGATGCATGTCAAGTACTTAGCTCAGTGTTTCACACGCAAGTATTCTCTAGATGTTAGTTGCAGTAGTTGTTGCTATTATTATTTTTATAAGAAGATAACTATCGGGAGTTTTAGAGCAAGATTTGTTGGGTGACAGGGTAGAAGGTGATTGGAAGAGGAGAAACTGGAAGGCAGTTGACTGGTTAGGAAGCTAGTACCCAAGAGAAATGAAGATTCAGGCAGTGGATGGAGTAAAGGTGATAGATTCAACAGGAAGACTTGACGGCTTGATGATAAGGGAGAAGAAAGAGAAAAAAGTTACATAAAGTTCTCTGGTTTTGATGATCAAGGGATGCCCTAGAGAACAGGGGAGAAAAGCAGCTTTGTGGATAAGATCTAACTATTATGTTCATCCTTTCCAAAATGATACTCTGGAGACTTCATGCTGTAAAGACTGTATAGTTACATAGGAATTAAAAATGAAGAAAAGCCTTAAACCAATTGTTTCCTTTCTGGCGCCTGCTGACAGTCTTCATGTCTGTTCCCTTGCATTCTAATACATACTTCTCTTCAATGTTATGTGATCCCCTGTAGTACAGATCTCTGCTCCAAGGTAGTTGCTAGATGTGGCCTACGTTAGTCAAAACATTATGCACAAAACTCATAAAGATGTGTGGGATGTTTATGAATTCTCAAAGAAGTTAGAGAGGACCAGAGTTTACTATGATGTGATTGTGAGAAGCACCGTCTCTTGGGTTGTATTCTAAGGCTTTCTGTCTGTTTGTGTCTGAAAATCAACCTATTGGAAGATATGGAAGGTACAAAGTGCTTATCCTGTGTACTGAGAGGTCAAAGATCTAATCCTGACATCATGAATTATGAAGAGCTGGCTTATATTTGGTGAAGACAAAGGGGACTAGAGATCTTTAAGGCCAAAACCTGGGAAGTTGGAAATCTGGGAGGCAATCATGAAATGAAATCAGAAGAAAGCCAAGAGAAATGAGTCTCCCTGAGAAGGAAGAAAGAAATGAGGATTCCATGAGAGAACAAAGCCACTGAGTATTCCTTTCTTTCCTCATATGTGTGACTGGCTTCTCATGCACGCAGGCTTCGCAGAGTAATCCGAGAATGTGTGTGTGTATTTTGTGTTTTTATGTGTAATGAATGGATATGGCCAACTTTTGAGTGAGCGTGCATAATCAATCACTCAATGTTACACCTGTGCCAACTTTCTTCAATTTCAGAATAAGAACAATATATAATATTTAATACCTGTACATTATTGCATATTATATATTAAGTAATTGTTAAGATATTATCACCTATTCTGTGGTTCTCGATCTCGAGTTCTAGAATGCATAACTGAAATATACATACTCAGCAACTGGCAGAATTTTGACATTAGCTTCTTGGAGTGATGGCTGTTATGGCATGAAAGGGCAAGTGGAAGCTACTAGAACTGTTTCTACCTATCAAGATAATACACCAAAAGCAACATCATATTTCTGGAAGAATAGCAGAGATTAGTTCACCACCTAGGACTTGAAAGATGCAAGAGTGATGATTCCTACCACATTTTTGTTCAACCTACTACTTGGCCTGTGTAGAAGACGGATGGACCTTGGAGAATGGCAGTGGGTTATCATAAACTTGACTAGGTGGTGGCTCCTATTGCAGCTTCTGTGCCAGATGTGGTTTTGTCGCTGAAATAAATCCTGTTGTCTGGCATCTGGTATGCTGGTGAATGCTTTTTTTCCTTCTGTACTTGGCAGGATCAGCAGCAAATCTTCATGGTTATACCTTAAGGGTTCTCTCCAGCCTTATGTCAGAACATTGACTACTCTTTTTATTTCACAGGCTATCAAAGGGGGAAATGACTCAGCTAGAAGAGAAATGAGCATACAGGGATTTTGGATCCTCTTTTGGAGAGAGGGTTAGCATGTTTTTGGTTATAAGAGGGATAGTTGCATTATACTAGGTGAGGACCTGATTTTACGATTGACTTTATTTGGAAATTAAGTATGGTTAAAAAGAGGTATATGTATGTGCCAAGATGACAGGAGTGGACTATGGTAGATATTGTGTTAGCTCGGCTAAACGGGAGCTCTGTGTGTAGCATGGAACATAAGAGACAATTTGCACAAGATGTAGGAGGCAGAAATGAAGCAGCAGCCACATTCTTTTCACACTCAGAAAGTCAGTGCAGGGGAATCAGGAATCGTTGCAGCTTGAGTGCATTGTCCCTGATCCGCCGGCTTACCTTGTTGGCATGGGGCAGCCATCAGGCCTCCAGCTCCTCTAACACCTTTGCTGCATATGCGACAAACAGCTTTTCTATGTTTTCATCTAAACTATTGACCAAATGATAATATAATATTCGAACTGACCAGAATAGGGTACACAGCTCTATTTATTTTATAGGGTTGCGTATCACAAATATAGTATTTAGTAGTAATAAACATTTATTGAGTGCTTCTTATGAGCTAGGCATTTTTTTATGTTATTATTTAACTCTTGTGACAATCCTGTAAGCTAGGAATTTCATTGTTCTAATTTTACAAACCAGGAAGCTAGGGCACAGAGAGTTAAATAATAGCTGGTTTTAAGGTGATAAAATTGGTGTCTAAAGCCAGACAGCCTGACACTAGAATCCATGCTCTTAAATTCTGAAGTAGTTTCTCTCTACATCCCATTCCTTTCAAGTAGTCTTTATCCTTTTAACTATGTTTTCTGGGTGTGGTTGTTAAGCCAGATTATTTCTATGTACCACCACTTCTCTCATTTATTTGAATATTGACTTTTAAGAAACACTGATATGATGCTTATATGTGCCCTGCACAGTTCTAAGCACTTTATGAATATTTACTTACGTAATCCTTATAAAAACCCTGTAAAGGAGGGTTATCATGTCCTTTCAGATTAAGAAACTAGGGCACAAAGAGAGTAAGTATCACTTAAAATCCTTAACACTCTGTGTGGGGTCTGTTTGGCTTTGGAGTCCATGAACTGAAATATAATACAGATACTGTTGTCAGCTTATCAAGAATGACTTCAACAAGAGGCTTTCAGGGGTTCCTCCATCCTGTATGTGAAGAGAATTTGTCCTCAATTTGGAGTCTTGCATATTTAGTTCTGCAGTAAACGAATCTACTGACCAAGTAAGTCATTTGGAATTAAATTCCAAGCAGCTGTAAACAATAAATATTTTGTTTCTGTTACCTTTGTAGCAATAGCAAGAGAAAAGAATTAAGGACCAAAACCTAGGGGAGTTTTAAATATTTTTTGGTAAGTATTTATATGTGACTTATAGGAAAATAACTTCCTGGAAAACATCTTTGTTCCAGAAAAAAAACAACCATCTTGCAACACCTTTAGTAAATCAGTCTACAGTATAAGTTAGGTGTGTTTTTGTAGCAACCAAATTGTGAGAACATTTGGCAGCCAAGAGGCGACAGCACTGTCATGATTGTATAACCACACCAGAAGCTACACAGTGGGGCTGGCAGAGTGTAGTGGCAAATTTGTGGCAGCCTGGAACTCAGTAGCTAGGTCACTCTCTCTTCCTCCTGTAAAACTGCTCACAAAACTATACTTTGCACAATCTGTTTGTTCTTTTGTAAAACCACAATTTGTAAAAATTGTGAAATATGATACTGAAGACCACAGAATCAAGCCTAGCCTGATTATTATAAGGTATACATTCTTGTATCTATCAGCCAGATTTAAAAAGAGAATACTGCCAGCCAGAGGTAACCATGGTCTTGCCTTGACCCCGGGACCACATCCTTCTCTTTTTACAGTTTTCTTACCCAAGTATGCGTCCTTAAACACTTGGCTTAGGTTGTTTTGTTTTGCCAGATTTGGGGTTTTTGCTTTTTTCCCAACTTTCTATTTTGAAAAATTTCAGATCTATAGAAAAGTTGAAAGCATGGTATAATGAACACTAATATGGCCTTCATTTGGATTCACCAATTGTTAACATTGTCAAATTTTCTTTCACTCTCTCTAAATGTATGTATATATTTATACTACATGCATACATATAGTGTATGTCCTTTATATCCAAGTGTGTATGTGTATGTGTATGTGTATATGTGTGTATATCTCCTCTTTTTTCTTTCCTGAGCCATCGAATCATTAGAGAGTAAGTTTCAAGAATCGTGGCCTTGAACCATCAAATTCTTAAGCATGTATTTCCTAAGAACAAGGGCATTCTCCTGTATAGACAAAATAAATTGTCATACTCAAAAAATTTAATGTTAACAAAACACTCTTATCAAATATATAGTTCATGTTCAGATTTCCCCAGTTGCCTAGTAGTATCCGTTAGAGCTTTTCTTCTTTTTCATTTAGGATTCTATCAGTGATCATTTATTGTATTGAGTTATTAGCACTCATGTCTTCTCCTTTGATCTATTCCTCAGCCTTTTTTGTATTATGTTGTTGGCATTTTTTGAAGAATTTGGATGCCTGTTTTTAAAAAATAAACTTTTACATTGAAGTGTTATACATATAAACAAAAATGCATGAGTGTGTAAGTATACATTTGAAGAATTGTCACAAAATAAATGCATCCACATAACTACTCAGATGAAATAGAACATTGCCAGCATCCCAGAAGCCCCACCTTATGTATCTGTCAATACTACCCACTCTCTCCTCCTACAGGCAGCCACATCCTGACTTCTGGCTTAGTTTTTCCTGTGTTTGGATTTCATATCAATGGAACCTGTAGTAAGTATTCATTTGGAGCTGCTCTTGTCACTCAGTATTTTGCTCGTGAGATTCATCCCTGCTGCTTATAGTTGGAGTTTGTTCATTTTCATTGCTGTAACATACTCTCTGTAGCACTATATGGCAATCTGTCTATCCATCCTACTGTTGATGGCCATGTGGCTTGTTCCCATCTTGGCTTCTACAGAATTCCTTTGAATATGTATGTACTGTATCCTTGTGCACACTTGCATGCAATTCTGTTGGGTAAATAAATAGCTAGGAGTGGAATTGTTGGGTCATAAGGTATAAGTATCTTCAACATTAGTAGATGATACTAGACTGTTTACCAACTCCTTTACTAGTATTCCCTCCTACCAGCAGTGAATGAATGAGAGTCCTTGTTCTACATCCTCACCAGTGTTCGTCAGTCTGTCAGATTTTAGCCACTCTGCTGGGTGTGTGGAGTTTCTTTTGGTAGCTTTAATTTTTGATTCCC
Source organism: Eidolon dupreanum (assembly GCA_028627145.1). Lineage (NCBI taxonomy): Eukaryota > Metazoa > Chordata > Mammalia > Chiroptera > Pteropodidae > Eidolon > Eidolon dupreanum. Next base: position 10,438,751 of record CM053501.1, read on the forward strand.
TGATTTGATTTGCATTTATCTGGTCGAGTGCCTTTTCTTAGTCTTTTGGCCATCTGGATTTGTTCTTTTGTGAAATGGATGTTCAGATTCTTGAACATTTTTCTGAGTGGCCTGTTTTTGTTTTGTTTTACTTTCTTGCTGATTTTTTGGGAGTTCTTTATAATCAGGCTATCAGCCTTCTGTCAGTTATACATGAGGCAAGTACCTATTCCTGTTCTGGTCTTGCCTTCCTACTAAGAAGTTGCCATTTTTGTAGATCAGAATGGTCAAATATTGGCAATTACGTATGGGTCAACCTGGTATGCAATAGTCTTTTCCTTTGTTAGGTTAATGAATTTTGTGTCCTACTTCGGAAACTTTATCTCTGAAGTCATGAAAGTATTCTTCTGTATTTCCTAAATATGTTATTGTTTAGCTTTTTAAATTTATACCTGTAATCCATGTGGAATTAATTTTTGTGTGTATTCTGTGAGATAGGGTCAAGTTTTCATTAAAAAAATATGAATACCTCATTGTCTAAGCACTATTTTTGTAAACAGTTTATTAAGGTATAATTTACACAACATAAAATCACCTCTTAAAATTGTACAATTCCCTATTTTTAGGAAATTTATAGAGCTGTATAAGCATCACCATAATCTGGTTTTAGAACATTTCTGTCACCCTATAAGGTCCATCATGCTCATTTGCAGGCAATACCTACTACCAGATCAACAACCAGGAGTCTACTTTCTGTCCTTACAGATTTGCCTTTTCTAGATATTTTATGTAGTTAGAATTATACAGTACGTGATCTTTTGCATCTGGCTTTTTTCATTTAGCGTATTATTTTTGAGGTTCATCTGTATTCTAGCATAGATCAGTATTCAGTTTCTATTGATAAGTCAAATTGCATTGTTTGGCTAGACCGTAGTTTGTTTCTGCAGTCACCAGCTGATGCCCATTTGAATTATTTCCACATCTTGGCTATAACAAATAAAGCTGCTCTGGATACTTGGGTACATGTTTTGGATTGGATGGATGTTTTCATTTCTCATGAGTAGAGACTTGGATTAGAATTGCAAGGTTGTATGGTAATTCCTTTTTGTATAATTTTTAAATTTTTAAATTGACTTCATTCTTTCGGTGTATGGTTCTATGAATTTTTTAACAAATGTAAAGATTTTTGTAGCCACCGGTACAATCAGGACACAGAACAGATCCAACTCCCCCCCCACTCCTAATCTTTTCCGTGCGTTGACCCCTTTAATAGACCCACTTCCTGTCCCCACCCCTCCCCCTGGTAACAACTAATCTGTTATTTATCCTTATAGTTTTGCCCTTGGGAGCATGTCATTAAAATGGAACTATGTAATATGTAAACTTTTAAGACTGGCTTCTTTCGCTTAGTAAATGAAAGATTGAGATTCGTCCTAGCTGTTGTGTATCTATAGTTATTTCCTTGTAATGCTGGACAGTATTCCATCCTGTGGTTGCACTACTGTGTGTTTATTCACCTACCAAAGGACATTTCAGTTGTTTCTAAGGTTTGGCAATTATGACTAGGGTTGCTGCAAATATTTGTGAACAGCATTTTGTGTGAACATAAGGTTTAATTTCTCCAAAGTAAATATCCAGGATTTGAGTTGTTGGGACATATGGTAAGTGTATGTTTAGCTTTATAAATAACTGCTGAAGATTTTTCCAGAGTGATTATACCATTTTGAATTGCCACCAGCAATGTATAAACGTTTCAGTTGCTCCTTATCCTTATCAGCACTTGATATTATCCGTATTTTTCATTTTAGTCATACTACTAGATGTGTAGTGACATGTCATGATTTTAATTTGCATTTTCTAAATGGCTAATGATGTTGAAAATTTTCTTTTGTGCATATTTACCAGCCGAGGACCTTGGGGGTGGCTGCAAAGGAAGCATCAGATATCCACTCTGAGCTGAGTACAGTTTTTGAACAGGCCTTCCTTTCCCCATGCTTTGTAGTGTTGCTTTTGTCACAAATGGTGCCCATATGTGTGAGTCTATTTCTGAACTCTTTGCTCTTTATTTTTCTGCCCTTCCTTATGTCAGTACTCCACTGTCTTAACCACTATAGCTTTGTAGGTATTGGAATCTTGTAATACAAGTCTTTCTGCTTGTTTTTCTTCAGGACATTTCATAGAAATGGAATCATAAAGTATGTAATCTTTTGTGACTGCCTTCTTTCATTTAGCATAAGGTTCAAAATGCATCCATGTTGTAGCATGAATCAAAACTTCATTCCTTTTTATAGCTATCCATTCTATGGATAGAACATCAGTTGATAAACCTTTGAGTGTTTTCACTTTTGGGCTATTATGAATAATGCTGTCATGAATATTAGTATACATATTTTTGTGTAGAACTATGTTTTCATTTCTCTTGGGTATATACCTAGGAATAGAATCATTGGTAACCCATATGGTAACTCAATGTGTGGCATTTTTTAGAATTGCCAGAGTGTTTTCTATAGCAGCTGCACCATTTTACATTCCCACTAGTAACATATGAATATTGCAATTTCTCTTCATCTTTGCCAACACTTGTTATTGTGTGTCTTTTTGAGGCCATCTTAGTGGGTGTGAAGTATCTCATTGTGGTTTTGCTTTGCTTTTCCCTTGTGGCTAAGATGTTGAATTATCTTTTCATGTGCTTTATTGACCATTTATATATCTTCTTTGGAGAGATGTCTATTCAGACCCTTTGTATTTTGTTAAAATGAGTTATATGTTTTTTTATTATTCGCCATAAGAGTTCTTTATATACTTAATCTCCAGGCATTCACAGCATATCACTTTAATCCACTCTCCTCTCACTCTGCTTTCATAATAGGCTTTAATTTTTAGTTGATTAATTGGTGCATTAACTTGTCTATTCATTCATTTATATATGTATATTCAACAGATATTTGGGTGCCTTAATTGTGCCTTTGCTATTTCGTTGCTTTCTGAGTGCTGTTCTGAGAGAGCTAGCTCCCATTGTCATTTGTCTAGCTGGCGGGACCATGGTCTTGAAGGCTCTAGATACTTTCCCTTGAAAGCATCTATACCAGTCTGAACCTCACATCACCTGATGTGACACCCTCTCAGCCACAGCCGTGTGTAAAGTGGCCTACTTTTCTGTCCCCACTCCCACCAAACCAAACGCACTCTCCCTCCCCAGAAGTCTACAAATACAGGTTATCTATTTTTTTCTTTCCTTTATGGAAGATCGCCTCCTTCTGGTAATGCCAGTCCCTTCACTTGAGTTAAAGGTTCTGTCTTCTCTCCCCTTTCCAGCAACTTTCCTCTTTTAGCTGCCTTCCTTTTCCTGCATCTTTTATCTCTCTCCTCTCCATTTCATCAGCCCACAGCATTCTCTAGCATCTTTCTCCACCCTGCATTAATTCTCCCTGGTGCCATATCACCCCATTTTTCTGCCATACTTCATGGCCAGACTTCTTTAAAGGATTGACCACATGTGCTTTCTCCATTTCTCTACTCACACATCAGCTCACCTAGGCTGGCTTATGCTGCCACCAGCCCAGTGCATCCCTACTTGGCATGGTACTGTCGGTTTTCATATTGCCAAACATAGGTCACTTTTCTGGTCATGTTGTACTCAACCCTCAGCAGCATTGACATGATGGTCCATTCTTTCTTCTTGAGACATTCCCTGTTCTTGGCTTCCTTAGAATCCTGTTCGTATAACTGTCCTCCGACCTCTTTTGTCCTCTTCAGACTGCTTTGCTGGATCCCCTCCCCCACTGTTTCTTGACAGTGAAGGTCCTCAGGCTTACTTCCTGGCCCTCTCTCCTCTTGTCATCTTCACCATGGGTGGTAGTAGCCACATTCCATCTGTAGCCTAGGTGTCCCCTCTAACTGGGATAATGTGGCTGCCTCCTTCACATCTTCACTTGGGGATTTCACAGGCATCTTAAACTTAAAGGGTTCAAAACTGAGCTTCTGATCTTGCCGCCAAAACCTTTACCTCCCCTGGTCTTATTCACCTAGTAAATGTATCATCCATCTGTTTACTGCAGGCAGAACCTGGAGAGTCATCCTTATTTCCTTTCCTTACCCCCATATCCAGTCTGTGGGCATGTTCTATCAGATCTGCCTGGACCTTATATCCTGAATCTGTCTGCTTCTATCCTGTTGTCACCCTAGATTGGGCCACTCTTACCCTTGGCCTGGACCACAGCAACAACCTTGGAATGAGTCCCTGCTATGACTCTTGATGCTTCCCAAGCCATTCACCACTTGCAGCTGAGTGGGTTGTTAAAAAGTAAGCCAGCTGTGTAGGATCCTAGACAGGATCATGCAATTGAAATCAAACAAAAAAAAAAAATGGTGAAATTTGAATAGTCTGTAGTCTAGTTCAGGTGTCCCCAACCCCCAGGCCGCAGACTGGTACTGGTCCACAGCCTGTTAGAAACCAGGCCTCACAACAGGAGGTGAGTGGCAGGCAGGTGAGTGAGTGAAGCTTCATCTGTACTTGCAGCCACTCCCCAGCGCTAGCATCACGGCCTCAGCTCCACGTAGATCATCAGACATTAGATTTTCACAGGAGCACTGGTCCCTGGTGCCAGAAGGTTGGGGACTGCTGGTCTAATTAATAATATTATACCAAGGTGAATTTTCTCTTCTTCATTATTGCTCTGTGCTTGACATAGTACAGTAAGATGTTAACATTAGGACAAATGGGGTGAGAAATATAAAGGAACTCCTTGTACTGTATTTACAATTTTCCTGTATATCTAAAATTAGTTTAAATTTAAAAGTTTTTTAAAAATTAAAATTCAAAAAAAAAATTAGATTGTGTCCTCCCATGCTTAAAACTCTGCTGAGCCCTTCCATGGCTTAGCATGTACCTCAGACTGTTCTTGGTGGCTCCCTGGCCCTGCCCACCCTCCAGCTTCATTGAATGTCACACTTACTCCCTACTTTGCTTCAGAGACAATGGTCCTCTTTTAGTCAGGTTAAGACATGGCAATATTTTCCACATACATCCCTCCATCCAGTGCGATCTTTCCCAGGCCCACACCATGATCGGCTCCTTCTCACCAGTGAGGTCTCCATTTCAACACCATTTCTTCTTAGAGGCCTTTCTGACTCCCATATTCAAACCAGCCTCCCCACTGCTTACCCCACTCACTATTGTTCTTTGTAGCAGAAACCTTTAGTTTTCTTCATGGTCCTTATTCACAGCCTGTGATTAGTGCAGTTATATGTGCTAGTTCCATGCAGTCAGGGACTGAGAATGTCACGCTCATAGTTTTATCATTAGTGTCTAGCTTGGCATAATAGCTGGTGCTCAGAGAGAATCAATAAATAAATAACTCCTTGTTCTGTATTGTGTTAGGAAAGTTTACCATATAATTTGGTCTCCAGAGAAGTTCCAGTACTTGTGGTGCTTCATTCTGCCCTTCCTTGATGTTCATGCTGTTTGCAAATGGACCACTGCTATAGAGATGTGATTTGGTTCTTCATGTATTTGAATGCCCTTTGTGCTAGGGCTTCAACTAGGTACTATAGGTGCTGTGGTTAGTAAGGCATAGTCAAATGCAAGGTATTATTAGCATTTATAATAAGCCTAACTTCATTCTTGGCAGATTTCAGGGGCTCATTATCTATTGAAAGAACGAATAGAATAAGTTTGGAAATCTTTTTCTTTTAAATTGCTGCAGATATATACACACATTTTCACATATATACAATTATGTCATAGATACACATACACGTACAGCATCGTGGAATCTTTAGTCTTTCAGGTATCCTTCAAGCTGGTTCTGTCTTGGCAGGGAGAAGGATGAGCAGAGGGCTATAGGCCTTATGGCCACTCTTAGAGCATGAGGCTCAGCCAAGCATCCACTGGTGTATCCTAAGGTTACTTGATGAAAGGCTATGCAGAAGGCCATTTGAGAAATTGTTAGAGGTGTTTTTGATGGTTTCAGTGATTAAGGGTTATATATTATCCATTAATTCAATTTTATTCAAGATGGTAAAGAGGACATAATAAATTAAGTATGTAATAAAAATGTAATAAAAAGGAACCATTGGGTCTAATAGGGTTGAGAATCCATAGTTCACTGTCTGGTTTCCAGAGGTGTTATTATGGGTCTTCAAGGAATTTAAAGTATTTCAAAGAACCAACAGGAATGTCATGATTCATTATGATCCCCAAATGATGCAGAGCTTTCTCCTGGGACCTGCCATTTCGGTGCAGAGGCACCATCATGTGGTACCTTACAGAAACTTTGGGTGTTGACAATGCAGGAATTTCTGGGATATGATGGGGGGACCAAATTGTTGTCATCCCGTATTCATGTCAGGAAGATGCCATATGCAAATCAGTCAGCTCCAGAGGTTAATTCCTTGACCACTGTGGCTTATGGTCCCTGGTGCTCATAGCACCAAGTCACGTGTGATTTTACAGTGCTCACAAAACCTGTGATCACATGGACTGCTGGTGGATGTTCAGACATAGGTTGGCAGCAGGGAGAGGACCCTGGAGGCAGTGGGATCCTCGAGGGGCAGAAAGAGAGGAAAGGTTGACCAAGGTGACCAGATGAGTTTTACCTGCTTCAGTGAGGCCTCAGCAGAAGGGGCTAACTGCTCCTGAAACACCTCTCGACCTGGCCTCGTCAGTTTGTACCAAATCCTATTAGCATTGTGGCTGTGTGCCTAGTTAAACATTCAAGCTCCATGGAGTCAGAGAGAACCCCCATGAAATGGTATTTGTTCAGTTGTGTGTTTTACTACGTGTGTTGCTTTTAATGGGTGTGAAAGATCAGAGAGTTCGGTGTTCTTTTAACAAACTGCTTTTAGAAATCATGTAGTAAATTTTAAAGTGTATAAAAAGTGGAAAATATGGCATATGTAAATATTCATATTAAAAACATTTTTAGGAATAATATAGGTCAAGCAAGGTTGAGCTATACATAGATGGACTTTGAATTAGTTTTTTGAACCAATTTTTCAACCCATTTTAAGTTTTTAAAAAATATATTCAGTGTTTCCAAACTCTCCTGTTTTCTTATTCTTAGAGATTATCTACCATTTTGTTTGATAGAGTATCTATTTCTAGCTATTTTCCAATTGGCTTATTCTTGGAGATTATCTACCATCTTGTTTGATAGGGTGTCTATTTCTATCCTATTTTCCAATTGGCTGTTCCTGCTATTAGTGTACAGGGTAATTTCATCTTTGTATTTGCTACTAAATGTCATCTGTAATAAATGAAAGTTAATACTTACTGGCTTCACATTTAGTTTTCTTCTTTATCCCACCCATTCTTCTTTTCATAGTTCTTAACCTCTTTTCTATCTAATAAAGATAAAGAGCTTTCTGTTGCTAATTTATTTCTTTCCACTAATAATGAAGGATCTAGATCATCACTGTTCAATATAGTAGCAGCTAGCCATGCGTAGCTATTTAAAATTTAAGTTACAACTAAAAACATTATAAATTCGGTTCTTCACTCCTTCTAACCTCATTTCAAGTGCTCAGTAGTCACACGTGGCTAGTGGCTACTGAACCGACGTTATCTAACATTATCACACATTTCCATTTTCACAGAAAAGTTCTATTGGACTGCCCAGGTCTGGATTCTTTATACACTCCTGTAACCCACTTCCTGTATTATCTCATCACTTACAGTTGCTTTCAGGTGTTTGACGAAAGCCTCTACAGTTTTCTGGAACTATCTGGAACTTTCTTTTCTGGTTTCATCTCTTAAACTCCTCTAAGCCCAGCTGCATATGACTTAAATATTGAGGCTGAGCCATAATGCTGAACTCTTGACCTGGTTGGGCTGCTATCTGCCCTTCACCAAGCCATGAGTCAGCAAGGTCCTAGTTATTCCTTGGGACTCCCTGTCCATTTTTTAACTTTGTTAAGTGGCAGGCATATTGGCCTGAATCTATAGAATTCATGAGGATTTCCTTAACCAGGGATAATGGAGTCGTCACCTCCCAGCCTTGTTAACTTATAATTTGAAAACCTCTGTATTCGTTTCTCTATTTTGATTTTTTTTTTCATTTTAATGTGATTTTTGTAGTGCCCGACCTGCGCCTTCCCTGAGTTTGATTTTTTTTTTTGGGGGGGGGCTTTTTTTTCAGCAACTTTTCTTTCCTCTTTGAGCTTCTCTCCTAATTTCGTTTCACTGGTCCCCACAAATTTTATTTTTTAAATTTATATTTATGATGTATTCTTTGAATCAGTATAATTTTTGTGTATTTTTGTGTTAAATATTCACTCTATTATATTTCTTTTTTATTTTTAACAGAACATGGACTCTATATTTGGTGTTACTTAATACTTTCAGTTTTTCTTTTTTGAACTGTGGCGTATTTATTCAGTGGAAAACCAAATAGTTTTGAAAGTAAATCAACAAAGTTCACTCATATTAATATAGATGAATCTCAAACATTGCTGGACAATGAAAAAGCAACTTTCAGAAGAATACTTGTCAAATGATGTCATGTATGTAAATTTTAAAAAGTATGTTAAAAAAAGGCTGTATATTTAGCATTGTGTGTGTGTGTGTGTGTGTGTGTGTGTGTGTGTAGTGAGAACCTAAAGAAATGCATGGAAAGAGCAGCATGGCAGTGGCATTCAGGGTAGTCACCTCTCTGTGTGCGAGAAGGTTTTCCAACGAGGGCAGACCCACCGGGAACCAAAAAGCTGCAGGTGACATTTTGTTTCTTAGATGGTAAGGACATGAGTCTTCAGTTTATTTTTCCTTACATATTTCTATGTCTAAAATTTTTTATAATCAATTCAAAAATTCATGCTTATTTTAAACATAAAGTAAAATTTAAAAACCCAATTAAGGAAGTGAAAATAAATAAATTTCTAATATAGAAAGTAAATGTTTTTCATAATCCTGTTGTCCTGTTAGTATTTTGGTGTATTTCTGTCTGTTTCTTTTTTTTTTTTAATTAATTTTTCAGCTTTATTGAGATATAATTGACAAATAAAATTGTTAGGTAGTCAAAAAGTATACATTGTGATCTGATATCCATATACATTGTGAAAGGATACCCTTCATCTAGTTAACATTTATGCAAAACACTGATCAAAAGAGAGAAAACCTCAATATGAGTTGAAAACTGACTTGAAAAGTAAGGAAATTCGCATGCATCACCTCACATCACACCTCTTGTGTGTGTGTGTGAGAACATTTAAGTTCTGTTCTTTTAGCAAATTTTAATTATATCATCAACCATAGTCACTACATTTCACATTATATCCTCAGACCTTGTGTTCTTATGTAGTCTAGTGTTGTTCAGTATTGTTTCTTTTCCACAATGTTAGCTGCTCTTATGTCTCCTTTTCTCCAAGTACTTATCTGTCTTGTTTGAGGCCAACACCGGGGACCTACCTTTTCTTTCTGAGTCTGAATGTATGGGCCTCTATCCACTTCCACCTGTCCTTTAGGGTCTGTAGCAGAGCTACACTTTCTATACTAAGACAAGGGAACTTCTGAAGACTCATCCCCCTCTCATGTGAATGAATGGCTGTCGAGTGCAGCTCCAGGTCACGTTTTTATACAGGCTACATCTCTGCATGTTGATGTGCCCTGAGGACCCCCCACCCCTCATCCTCTTCTCATATATGGGCTCTCACTACTCACTGCTTGGGTTTCGCTTTCAGCTTTGCTTATTTGAGGGCCTACAACATAGTTGTGATTTTTTTGAGGCATAAATTATAGCCACATGCCATGAAGCGTGAGGCTAGCGTGGGAGAGCAAATCACCCAGCCTGTGACCTCTGGAGTGGCAGAGTGGACCTGTTTTTGACTTCTCATCTAATGTCCAGTAACTCTTTTAAGGTTATGAAAAACATAGCTCACATATACAACTTTGATTCTTCTGAGAAAGATCTAAAAAAGAAAGACAACCTCCAGGGCTGAAACAAAATTAGAGAAGTTGAAGATATCTAAGAAGATATTGCTTCTTGATAAGAAAGTAGAGATTTTGAGTTTCTCAGTTACATGGATTGAGCAAGTCTGCCATGTGCTCTATGGGAATAAGAAAATACAGTTTGAGGAACTGTTCCAGTCAGTGCCCCCAGCCAGTATGCAAAACACTCATCAAAAGAGAGAAGGCCTTAATTCAAATTGAAAACTGGTTGATTTGAAAAGTGAGAAAATTCACAGCAAACATGTGACTGTGTTAGAAATATGATTTGGGAGCAAGCCAGAAGCTAGAAAAAACATTTCCACGAAGTAACAGGTGGTGAAGGCACTAGTGTAAACTACTCCCAGGAAAGGCCAGTCAAGAATGATAAGAATTGTATATTTTACTTTGCATAATATGAAGTTTCCAGGTGAGGGAGAGTGAGATTGCCTATGTTGTCTTTCTTCCCAGCCGAAGATGCTCACAGGAAGTGTCAATGTGGGTAGCACTGCCCCTGTGTCAAAAGAAAATGCCTTTGCAAATAAATGTCCTCGTGGATGAAAAGGAAACAGCAGTGTTCAGGGCAGCCAGGGAAAGCCTGAATCTTCTGCTATGTGGTAGCAAAGAAGCAGGTGTGACACTCAGGTAGCCTTGCTGTGCTGTGCAGTGAACTCTTATTGTCAAGGGGAATTGGCTTGGCAGTCTAAGAAGACAGCTTGGGTGTCAGCTCAGCTCTCTGGGGCTAGACTGTAGCAGTGAGAGTTGCAAATTTGATGATTCTTGGGGATAACTCGTGAAGGTCAAACTTTTGTCTAATTTCTCCCAGACTTCTGAACTCTGGCCCTGTTGATAGTTTGGTTCTTCAAGATTACTTAGCCTTATTTCTTATTTATATGTTTTTCCATCCTAGCTCTACCATATTATCTATTTTCAAGCCTTTATTTTTAATATTTTTCTTTTACCTGCCGCTGCCCATTTCATTACCTTGAATTCCCAAGGATAGTGTATTTCTTATCAACTTAATTTTATTTCTTCTCTGAATCTGAGAATGGTTGTATCTTGTTGACGTTTACATAGCTTTATTGGAAAAAAAAAAAAAAACAGCTTGATTATATACCACACAATTCACCCCTCTAAAGTATACAATTCAGTAGATTTTTTAAGTATAGTCACAGAATTGTGTAACCATCACCACAATCTAATTTCAGAACATTTTCATCATCTCAAAAAGAAACCTTGTACCCATTAGCAGTTGCTCCCTATACCTACCCTTACCTCCCAAACCTCTGGCAACTACTAGTCTACTTTCTGTCTATATGGATTTGCCGATCCCGGACATTTCATATGAATAGAATCATACAATATGTAGCCTTTTGTGACTGGCTTCTTTCACTTGGAATCACATAGCTTTATTTCTGTTTTCCCTTTTTTTTTGTTTTGTTTTCAATTATTTAGCTGTTACCCACTCTCAGGTTTTAAATTAAGTCTTTCATTTATCTTTTTTCTAGAATCTATTTTCCATTGTCTATGTTCATACTTAAATCTGCAACTCTTAAAATTATGTATTAGCGTAACTATTAACTATTAAAATCTTAAAATTAACTATTATCTTTCAGTTCTCTAGGGCAGAGAATCCAGTCTGTGATGCCTCTTGTACCTGCTTCAAATGTAACCTGACATACTCTTCCGTCTGGTGGCATTCCATTTTATCATTTGATAAATAACAATTTGTTAGTTGTTAGTCTATTTTAGTTCCCAACATCTTTACTTCTAGCTCTCTTGTTTCATAGCCACTTCTGATTATTTAAACTCTGTTATATTATTGTATTTTAAGATAGTTTTAGACCTTCATTTTTCTTTGGTTTTCTAAAATTTACTATAAAATTCCTTTTGTCACTTCCTAACATCCTGTCAGCACATAGACTCGAATCCATGTAATCCTCTCTTCTTATAGATGTGTGTCGTCACTTATTGTCCTCACATTCACTGCCATCCTTCCACTCTCCAATTTAATTTTTATGAGCATTACTTCGTGCCCTTACTCCCTTTACTCTGAGTTACTCCTGAGTATTCCTGAAGACTAAGAAGAAGCATTGCCTTTCCCTTTCGTATTTCCCTTTTTATATACATTAACTCATGTATTCCTCACAACAGCCCTAAGAAATGGTATTATTATGTTACTAGTATTTCCATTTTATAGATGAGGGAACTGAAGTCGCATGTTTAAGTCAGTTTTCATCAGTACTCAGTTTCTGAAACTGGAGTACTCTTTTTCCTATCCATTCCTTGCAACACTTAGCCCCCATTCTAACCCTCAGTAAATACTCAATAAATATTCATTTTATTGGTAAATGAATGAGCAAGTGAACAAAAGAATGAATAAGATACTACCTGGTAGGCTGTTCATGGGCATGCCAAATGTTATCTTTCAAAGAACTTTTTTCTGTAGCCTTTGTGAAGGCTTGTGGTATTAAACCATAACTCAGGAGTTTTTTGGAGGTGAGAAGAGTGAGTCTCTGAAGTTTGTTACTGCTGAAGTTTCCCAGTGTTAATATTCAGGAATACAGCATTTAGCAGGACAGCATTTATTAATGACAAATATAGAAGGTAAGAAGAGATAGTGCACAGGACTGTGGTCACTAAGTGGTTGTCTGGTCACTCAGATTTGGCCATGATGGCTGCACATTTACTCATTACTGGCAAAGAGAGGGAGCAGGGTGCAGAAAGCACCCATTCTTTCCAGGAGCAGGGTGCAGAATGTGTGTGTGCACGCACACGCACCTGAGTTCTTCTAAAAGTTTGTTTTATTCATTTAAAGTTTGAGGCAAGATCAAGTTAAACAAGCATGGTGCCCACCTTTGTTTCTTTTACTTGGGAAAAATCTGTATCATTTTATTGCTTGGAACTCCATTTTTTAGAAAGATGTTAAGTTTTACTAGTAGCCATTTGCTGTAGGGACTTGTGATTTATTGTCAAGTGTTGGGACAACAAGGATGAATCAGTTCTTATGATTAGATTTTATGTAGGACTAGAAAGGGCTTAAACCCATCCAGACTGTTTTAATGTCAACAAGGTGAAAAATGTTAATTTTTAAACACCAAAACATTTTGTCTTCTTAATCAGGAGCAATAGATAATTATAAAATACCCTATCTATAATTTTGTAGGCCCAGATTATTTGGGAGATTAAGATTTAAGGTCACATTTCATCATTATTTTCCTTATTGACTAATTTTATTTTAAATAATCTTCATGCTCTTGGGTCATTACAGACCTAATTATGAGGAAAAATGCAATACAAAGTGAAATAACTTTTTAGAATGTTTGTGAACTAGCCCAAACTTATGTTTATTGTTTCAAATTACTGGTGATGCAAGCTTCTAGGCATTTGTTATGCTCCTAACTCCCAAGGCTGTGTCTCCAAACATCCTTTCCTTCCTGATAATTCTCTGTTGAGTTGACAGTCAGGTCCTTGGTTCTTGATGATTGAGGATATCTCACTCCAAAGCAAGCATCCCACAGAAAAAGATCACGATATACAATGGAGGCCAGAATAATCTTTTTTTTTCCAAACTAGACTATGGCACTCACTTAGATTACACTCACTTCACCACAACTAAGTACTGGTTGCACACAAGGCACAGTTTTTGTCCTCAAAGAATTGATGATATACTTAAGAAGGCTTAAGAATATTAACCACGTTGCTCAAGCAGCCACAGACAAGCTCCTCCATCAGATAGGAGCCCAGCGTGCCCCACCCCCCAGCCCCTGTACAATTAAGCTGGTAAAAGGCATCAGTGCTGGTGAGGTTTAAAATTACCAGGAAAGTATATAAGAAATCTTATTAATTATTCTCCTGTTTACACAATACTTAACAAAATAAATCATTTAGCTGCTTTAAAGAGCCATTGTAATGAACTTAGACCCCAGAGTCCACGTGTGTGGTTACTCATTAAATCTTTATCTCTTATAAACTCTCTTGACTTAGACTTGACAAGGCTGGAACCCAGTCACCCAGCCCTGATACATTTCCTGGGCATTTCACATCCGGCAGCTAAGCTCTGCCAATATCTCTTTAGCTTAGACAAAGTTTCATTTTAAACTTAGCTTTCCATATCAAAGCATAAGTAAAAAAAATACTTAAATTGTTCACCAATTTTGCTTGCCATGGACACATGTACGTTCGACCTTGGGAATACTACAGGTCATCAATACAGGTTGGTCAATGGGGGCTCCCTAAAGAAAAATTCAAGGTAGAAACAAATTTGGAGCAATTAGTGATTTAACTGTTGAGCAAATGCTTTTGTACATAGAAGGAGCATAAAAAAGACTCCAATGATAAACAGGTCAAACATCCACATTGATAATAGTAGCTAATGTGAGTTTTTCTATGTGCCCGGCACTGTTTTTAAGCCTTTGTGTGTAAATTGTTTAATCCTCAGCTACGAGGAGGGAATCCTATTAGCCTCACCTCACAATGAGGAAACAGATGCAGAGCCCTGGGGTATCTTACTCCAGGTCATGAAGTGAGGAGGTAGTGGAGCCTGAATCTGAGGCTGCTCTGCAGAAGCCAGGCCCTTACCCATCACTCCATGGCCTGGCGTAGAAGCATGGCTATTGCCACATTTTTGAGGGAGTAGGTTCCCTTTCTCACCATTACTTCTTAACTCTCTTCCTATCCACTGTGGCAGGCAATTTCACAGCTCCCTGGCCTTTCCTAAGCCTTCTGTCTGCTCACCACTTTTCCTCCCATCCCCACCATTGCCCCAGCACGAAGACTCCTGGAGCTGGTCTACATGGTGCCTACACAGCCCCAGCTCATTTCTGGCCATTCCCCCATACACATTCTCTGTTCCAACCACACTAAACTCACTTCCATCCTTTGACTATGCTTGCGAAAGGCTCCCTTTCTAGAAGGCATGCTTATGGACTGTTTTAGTAGCACTTAAGACCTGATGATGGCTTCCCTAGCCCCTGGCTCTGCTGGCTTTCATTGGGCTGATCTCTCTTCATCTTTCAGTCCTTATCTCGGAGGGTACTTCATCCTCTGAGTCTTTGCAAGGTACCACCGTCTTTTGCTTCCCAGAGCATGCTCACTGCCTCTGCCTTGTCCTGGGACTGGGTAGTCACATCTGCCTGCTGTCTAGATCCCTCTTCAGATGATGGCCTCATATAGCCAGGGGTCATAGCTGACATGTTCACGCTTGTCCTCCCAGCATCCATCACGGTGCCTGGTAAACAGGAGGTGCTTAATAAGCGATGAATGAACAGTGACTTGTTGGTCACAATTTATAGTAACAATAAGAAACCTCAGGGGTGTGCACCCCAAGGCACCCGAGCTTGAGACTGTAGAGCTGGTACTATTGCTCCATCCTGCTGGAGGCGGGTGCGCTCCTGCTTTGAAGTGCTGGCTTCAGCATCATGCATGTGCAGTGGGACTCAGGCTGTGGTCTTTCAGGTATGTTGGGTCAGCCTTTTCTCTGCTTTAGCAGTCACACTTCCAGGAAAGGCCTCCTTCACTGGCTCTTGGAAGACCAGAGCTGCACAGGTAGGGGACAGGCAGATACCTGACCAAGGGCCCTTCCTAGGTTTGACTGCTAAGAGCAGGTCCTCTCTGGCTTCCCCGGCTTCCAGGGGAGCTCAGAGCCAGGGGCATTTCTCGGGGAAGGCTATTCTGGGGCCAGGGCCAGCTGCAGACGTAACGGAAAACCTCTCCAGTCAGCTGCAGCTTCTCACTCCCTGCAATCAAAAAATGTCCTTTCCCTTCTGGTCTCCCAGGTGGCCCTCCGCAGTGGCAGGATGTGTTCTTGTGCTCCCTTGGACCTCTCTCCCCACTGGCTTCCAGGCTACTTACCTGCCATGCTGGGGAGTCAGGGGAGAGACCATTAGAGCAGCTCCAGAGACCAGCCTTTCCGTGCATGTCTCTGATGAACCAGGAATAAGCCTTGCCAGCTCGGAGACTCCAAGACAGGTCAGAAATAGGACTTCTCTCTGGTGAGCCCACAGAGATTGCGTTTTTTGACTCTCCCAAGGCAAAATGACATAATCAATTTAGTGTTGTCTGTGACAGTAGCCTAAGAAATTCATACAAAGGTACTTCTACTCTTTGTTGTATTCCAGTTCACGTTTCTGATTCAGGATTATACATGCAATTAGTTATAACTGTGATTGATCCTATACATAAACTGGGGTGTGTATATTTGCTGGAGAAAAAAAAGGAACTTCAGGACCTTAGTTAAGATTGAACATGTAACAATCTCCTTTGGGATCAGTTAGCATCTAAAATTATCTAAGTCTTCTGATTTCCACCTGGAATTTGACTATACTTTAGAATGTCTCTAGGTATCTTAAGAACTCTTGCCAAATTCTCAGAACAGTTAACTTAAAAAGATGCACCATATAATATTTTTATGAGGAGAGGAGATTAAGAAAGAGTAAGTGATGAAATGGTGTAATTATAAAATAATTAAGGAGTATTGATTAGTCCCTCAGTTATTTGATTTATTAATTTTAAAGCATTTATTTATTATTGCCAAGTGGGTCCAATTTGCTTTTTAATGGACCAGCCTCTACTTTCTACTTCTATTTCAGGTGTTCCTGCTGCTCCCAAGGTCCTAGGGCATGCTCACTGCTCAGAGAATATCTGGTTGATACATTGGTCACATTATGACTTAAAACACTGCCTATTCCCAGCAATCTTCCATATTTTAAAGCATTTATTAAATATGTATTGTGTGTAAAAAACTGTGTGGTTCAGCAGTTGTAGACACATCATTCCTTAACCACATCCTTCCACGATGGCTTTTCATTACCACCTTCTGCTGGAGCTTAAACTCTCTAAGACCCTGTTATGTCCTTGATTTTATTCTCCACATAGAGCATACACCAGGCCTAAAATAAATGTTTATTGACTAAATTACATTGTCACCTCCTTCAAATACATTTGAAGCCCGATTAAATTCCAGTAAGGACTAACAATAGGTTTCTTTAAATAATGTCTACTTCTTTTTCAGAAATTCCTTGAGTTCTGTCTGGAAATCTCATTATTTTTCCCAGTGATAGTTCTTCTGAATACCCAAAACAGGGACCTACCCACCTGTTCAGCTACTCAAGAGTGTAGAATACATTAGTGTGTTATTTTAGCTTCTAATGAGAATCATAAAGATGTAGGTTAATTGTCTATTTAACTAACTTATTTTTTTAATGAGGATTTTGTGAAAGAATAAAATTCACGTAGACTGCAGCTGAACAAAAGCAGAATGTTCTTGCTGTGAATGTTTAGATCCAATAGAAAATAGATACTTGATAAATATGAATGCAGGGAGGTTTTAATTACCCCTGTTGGTCTCGCTTTTCATGGTAGTTTTGCAATCCCTGACATAGCTGAAATGGTTCGTGCTCTAGATCACCCTTACATCTAGACCAACCGTTGTAAATGTCAGTAACTGCTATTGACAGATCAAAATAAACCCAAGAAATGTGTAGGATCCACCGTCAATGGGCTCTGCTGTCTCGAAGAAATCATGTGACCCTTTCAAGGAGGAAAATTTTAATGTTTATTCGGCCCCTTAAGGTAAAACGTGGAGCCATTATTCAAAGAAAACATAATGTGAGTAAATAGTGTGTCTCGGAGGCAGACATTCTCTCTGAGGCTGTGCACCTCTGAAAAGATGGAAGTCAGTAGTAAAATATGACATATTCACATTTTCACTTTACTCTCAACTTTTCAGGAGCATGTCCTGCACAGAGAGCAAGATGGAGCTGTATTTCAACCAAAGGTGGTTTCAACCTGTGCTGACTGTAATTTTTATCCGTAGGTTTGAAGACATACCTGATAGCGGGTCAGAGAGCGAAGGAGTCTCATTGCAGCTGTTCAGAGGCCTTGCTTTCGGGCTTTGAGGTCATTGACGGCTCACGGTTGTCCTCAGGCCCTAGGGGACAGGGGACAGCATCGCCAGGGAGTGTCAGTGACTTGGCACAGACTGTCAAAACCTTTGATAATCTTAAGGTTAGTTTTTTTTTTTTTCCTATTTCTAAAATTTATATTAATTCTGCAGTAGAACATGTGAAATAATAGTCTTTGAGTCTGTAGCAGACAGCTTGGAATGCCTTTCAGTTTGGTTTTGATTATTTTTTAATGTAGTATAAAGGCAGCAGCATTTTGCATTTTTAATATCTTTGCTTTTTTTGCTTTATTCTGCACTTCCATTTTCTTTCTACACTGCATAATGATGCTTCTCACTCAAGTCGTTATTTTCTTTTTCTGCGACCTATGATGTCTTTTGGGATTTCTAAAAACTAATGATACATGATAGTAAAGGTGATGCTCTTTGCATTTTGCTGGAGTGATAGTTGGTCTCTTATTTCAGAGACCATTTTCTCGAGTATTCCTACATCTCCTGAAATCTGATGTTTTATGATTATTTTAAATTTTGTTGGTATGGGTAAACTTTATGATATAACTTACTGAAAGAGTGCAAACTTGCCAAGAACATTATTGGTACAGAGATCTCTTGTTGGCTGTCTAGAAGTCCTCATTTCTATCATAATAAACTACCAAAGAATTAACATGATGGACCTTGGGCATATGAACTCTCTCTAGTTTATGAGCTGTTCCTCAGTTTTCATATTCAGTTTAGTTCTCCTGCTGGTACCTCTTGTTTATTTTTACAGCTTAAATATTTGCCATTTCCATTTTTTAAAAAAAGAGAGAGACAATTTTAACATATATCCACTTCATTGTTTTGTGTTCTCAAATGACACAGATATATTGGTCAGGATGATGACCTGTTACGACTTTAAACCAATGTGTTCCTTTTTATTCACATTCATGAACAGATTTAAAAACCAGCTATGTTGCTGTTTAAGCTTAACAGGCATCCTAATGTGGCAGTCGGCTGGGAGGTCCAGATTATTTCACTGCATCAGAATCCATAGTACCTATTATCCAGTTGCTTTGTGTAATTATTGTGTTCGGGTTTATTGACAGTGCTCATATATCATTTTCTTTGTTCACTTTGTTAACTCAGTGCAGGGTTTCTCAACCTCAGTATTATTGATACTTTGGGCCAGATGACTCTGGTGGGGGCTGTCCTATGCCCTGTGGGATGTTGAGCAGGATCCTTGGCCTACACCCACCAGATGCCAGTAACATCCCTTCTTCCCACTGTGACAACCAAGAATGTCTCCAGATGTTGCCCAGTGTCCCCTGCAGGGGAAGAGGGTAAAATCACCCTAGGTTGAGAACCAGTGGTGTAAGTATTAGATCTTCCCTGTACTCTCTGGCACTTGTGTAACTGCTGATGTACTTGAAATTTCCTTCCTGCCTGCACACTTTTGAGACAGTCTCTTTGTTGGGCTGATGTTTCGTGGCAGCCAGAAAGGAGCTCTCAAAGCATCTACTGTCACTGAGAGTGGCAGGGAAGAATCGTGTGGGGGAGGAGCACAGAATCGTGGTTTTCCAAATATGGTTTCATTACCTGGGGAGAAATGATTTTCTTCAGGCTTAAAACTGAGCTCTATTTAAGTAAAGAAGTAGAGCTCAAAGCCAAAAATAAATGATTTGTTGTGTATGCTGCCTTTTTAGATTGTGTGTATGTGTGTTTCTATCCATTAGGGAGCGCAGTTGCTGTCTTTACTTTTTTAACTCAGATGGACAAAAACTATTTAGCATATTCTATTGCCTTGTATAAATTTTCCAAATAATTATTGAGAGTTTTCTGAAAATTTTGTGATCTTTTAAGTTGCTCGTGTTTGCCAAAAGGAATTTGAGCAAAAAGGGATCTTTGTGTCCCTCCAGAGGGGATAAATGAGTTGGATCTTGAAGTATAATTTCTGAGATATTTTGATTGTATTGGGAAGATAAAAGGACATTTGAGACTAGGGCTGTCACAGTTGGAGTAGAAGGAACAGGAGGAGATGGAAGACCAAGTCTCTATTCCAGGCTTTACCACTTTGGGAAGTTCTCTGCTTCTAGCACCTGTGGCGAGAGCAGGCATCTGTGAGCACCTTGTAAATCATAAGCACTAGGTAACTGAGTGAATCATTATGAGCTAGCAGCCTAAACTTGAAAGGCAGAAACTGAGATTTCTGACTTAAAGATCATATAGATCATAATCTGATACATAAGGTCTTTCCTCAAGTAACAGTTTTAGAACAATAGAAATGTAAAATACCATTTGCTCACTCATAGTCTTTGGGTGGGTTTATTCTCTAAACTTGTCAGTGCCTCATACATGTGTTATTGGTTTATTGCCTTATATTTCCTGCACTACAATTAGCTCTTCTCATTAGCCGAAATCACAGACTAATTCTTTTTCAGGGTCTGTTGACTCTTCCTGTCAGCAGGTTTTAATCTCCTTTGTTGCTGCTGTCACCTCATGTAGCCAGAGTTAGCTCCCAAATAGATTTGTCACTGACCCCACATTGCCTTCCTTCCCTGATGTATGGCAGTGTTTCCTGTGTATTCCCTTGAGCAGTAGTTTCTCAAGATGGAAATAGGTGTCAAGTATAGAAAAGGAGTTCTGTGGTCAAGTAGATTTGGAAAGTCTAGTTTAAACAACACTGAAAAGGTTTCTTTATTGCAGGACTTCACAGAACCTTTAGTATGCTAGTATGCATCCTTAGGTCTCCAAAGAGGGATGTGATGTGCAGCATTCTCAGGCCTCTTTGATCACTGGTCAGTCTGTCTGTCTGTCTTTCTGTCTTTTTTCTTTTTTGTAAATAGGGAAATGAGACTTAATGTGTTTAAAAATCTTTTTTGTTGTAGTGATATTAATTAATGAAATTCAACAGGTTTCTTTTTTTAAGCTGCAACTTGGGGGAGTGCTGGTCTAGTGGAAGGAGCTTCATGCAGGAACCAAGATATTAGAGAGATAGTGTTTAGCAAATATTCGTCAAATGAGTATATGTATATCTTGGTCCTGTTGCTCCTCTCACTTCCGTTTTCCTTAAAAACTTTTCCTTTCACAGTTCAGCTTCATTACAGTTTTCTGTGACTCCTCTCCCTAATAATGCTATACTGTTATAGCTATACCACACACGGTCTTCAGTATTTGCCTCGTGCATGTTATGTACCTTCCTGTGAGCTCCTTTAATAAGGGCAGGGCCCACGTGTTAAATAACGTATTTTCCCTAGGTGTCCACCATGGTGCCTGGCATGTATTAGATAATTACAACTTTCTTTTGGCTTAAGTTTTTAATTCTTTAATGACACACAGAAAGATAGCACTCTGCAGAGGCAGAACAGAACTCAGAAGCCTGAACAGTATTATGATGACCTACGAAGAAACAGTAGTGATGTCAAAGGATGAGGCTTGAGCCCTGAAGTCATAGGTCAGAGAGAACACTCCCACACCCAAGCCTTGGCTTCTTGAGGGGCTGGCAGTGAGAATTTCTGATCAGGAAGCCCTGGCATTGCATAATGGGAGCTGGAGTGGGGGTGACTGCCAGCACCATGGCGCTCAGCTCCCTGAGCCAGACCTTGCAAGCTAGCACTAGGGTTTGTGGTGGGAGAAGGGGGACTCAAGAAGGGAACCCAGGGAGGAGACACGGGCTTTACATATCACACTCACGGAAGGCAGCTTTCGTGCTGTGGGAAGGGTCAGAACTCAAAATCAGGTCTCCTTTTCAAAGTCTTGGCTTTGGGACTGTGAACGAGACACTTAAACTCCCTAAGCCACAGTGAAATGGTGATGAAAAGGTAGAGTTTCTCAGGGTTGTTGTGAAGATTAACTGAAGTAACGAACACAAATGCTATGTTTGTCGTAGATGCTCAGTTAACACCAGGACACATGTTTAGTCACTCTACACGGAGAGGTGGACAGTGACCATAGTAGGAATAAAGAAAGACAAGAGGAGACAGAGATATGGAGTTGATTTGCCCCCAAGGAGTCATTGACTGTCTTGGGAAGGTCTCACCTCTGCTTGTTCTGACTTGAGGAAGGTTCTTCCACTGTTGCCATTGGTTGTTGCTGTGGGGGATGCAGCCACATCACAAATGTGACATTGGAGCATAGGCACTTGGCCTCAGCTCTGCAGTGGAGACCTGCTGCTCATTTGTCATGAAGCTGCTGCTGATGATGGATGGACCGAGACCACGTGCTAATAACAATAGCTGCTCTAACATCTTTGTGAAAAACAAAGACATGAAAACCAAAAATGGGGATTACTTTTAACACATCAGCCCTAGTCAGTGAACCATGTGAGCTGTGACAGCATCTTAGTTCATCTCTGAAAGACCTCAGTGGAAATGCACCTACTTGGCTATCTTTGTGACTTTACCGTAATCTATTATTCAGAACCCCGGGGCTGTGTGATGAGGCTGGTGGTGCGGATTTGTCCACATGGGGTGATTCAGAGAAAGACCTGTCATGTTTTCAGAAGGGTTCTACTTTCCCTTTGTGGTCACTAACCCTGGAGACCATCCTTCTGTGACCATTGCCATGACTTTTTAAATGACTAAATAGATTATCACGTCTTTTATCTCCTTGTTATTTGTATGTAAAATCATTATGAATAGTCTCAGTTGGCTCAGTTTGAGGAGGCAAAGAACCTCAGCTTTTAATTTTATTCATTATAGAAATGGAAAAGTTAGTAGATTGATCTCTCTCTCTCTCTCTCTCTCTCTCTCTCTCTCTCTTGCGCTCTCTCTCTCTCTTGCGCTCTCTCTCTCTCGGAATGCGTATGTGTATATACACACACATATGTATATACACATGTGTATACACACATATATACACACACATATAGTTTAGAAATTAAATATATATTTATTATAAATGGTGGTCTGAATCGACAGTGGTGATGGTTGCACAATTCTGTGAATATCTTTAAAACCATTGAATTATATACTTTAGATGGGTGATTTGAATGTTATGTCAATTATATCTTGATAAAACTTATAAAAATAAATAGTAGTCTGCTGGCTCTGAAATGTGGATGTAAAGTTTTTTAAAAAAGGACTTTTTAAGTTTTATCTAAATTTTCAGTCTTGTGTATGTTTCCTTCAATTAAGACAAAGCACATCACACATAAATTGACAATTCTTCCTTACAGAAGAATTTCAGCTGATAGATGTAGAGGGAATGAGTTAAAGAGACTCACCGTTAGAACATCACAGTAATAATTGCTGCTGGCAAGATCCATCAATGAATTCTAAAATTACTGGATATAAGTTTAAGAAGAAACAGGATATGTACATAGCCCTCTCCTCAGATATTTATTCATTATGAAGAGAATAGTAACTTGCAGTAGAAAACCTAGCAAGCACCACTTTCATGATGAAGGTCATAGCATGGTTAATGAGAAGGGCACATCGCCTCTGTGGGGTTCTCCCCCAAATCCTAAACTTCAGTCAACGCATGCAAAAGCATCAGACAGATCCAAATTCAAGACAATCTACAGAATACCTGACCAGGACACTTCAAAAGTGACAGGGTCTGAGACCGAAGACCTGCCACAGATGGGAGTGGGGGAGACTAAGGAGACAACAAATGTTTGCAATGTGGGATCGCAAGACAGAAACAGTACATTGGGGGGAAACTGGGAAATCTGAATAAAGCCTGTAGATATGAATTGAAATGGGAAGATTAGCCTGACATCATTTAATTGGCAGCATCAGGCAGTGAGGTATTGGACATAAATGAAATTTCCCAATACTTTCTTTTTCAAATACTTCCTTTTTCTGACATTCTGATGGACTATTTCCATAACATGGTTATAATCTTCTTGCCTTATCAGCCTCAGTTATTAAATGCAGTAGCCATTTAGGACTCAGGAATCTGAACAGGGCACTGTGATTCTCTACTCCATGACTTTGAGATCTTGTGCCTAAGTTTTACAGATTTGGGTTTTGTTTGTTTTTTGCCTCTAGTAGTCTCAGACTGTCCACTTCCTGTTCTTAAAGATTCTGGCTTGCTTTTCTTCTATAACAATTACTGCTTCTATTTTCCTCTAATATTTTGCTTCTATTTTTCTCTAGTATTTTGTTAGCAGAAGTCACCTACCTGGAAGTATTCATGCCTGTGCCTAAATCCACCCCCGTAGATAGTGATGGCTCACCAGTGGCATGTAGTAGTAAGGGTGACTTGGCCCACATTGCAGGCGGTTCCTGTAGACTCAGAGATGTCACATGCATGGTTAGGGCTGAAAGCACTGCTACCTGGCCTTAAACTCCTCTTACCATGCGACTCTGGAAAGTCCTTTCTCTTGTCTGCCTCAGTTTCCTCCTGTGTAAAATCATAGTGTCAGCTTCATGGGTGCTTATGAGGACTAAGTAAAGTGATACAGGCAAAGAGCATAGAACTTGGAACAAGCCTCAGTAAGCCATGTTTGCTATTACTGTCGCATGTTCAACCTGTGTTTTGAGTTTGGGGAACAAGGGGTGCTTTTGGTTACAGGACATCTTTCTGACTAGTCATGTTCAGCAGACTAAACAGGCAAAGCCAGGGCTTTCATGATGTTCCCTCCTTCCTTCTCAGAAAAGAGGCTTCCCTGCCCCCTCCCTTGACAGTTATGAAAAAGGACAGCTGTTGGCTTAGAAATGATTTATCTTGTGAAGAGAAATGGCCTCAAAGAAAAAAACTACTTTATAGCTCTGTGCCATATATCCTGAACAGAATGCAGGGTGCACATATGGAAATGTGTTAAAAACAAATGCAAATGCACCCAAGTGTGTTAGAAAAATAGTTATAATCTTCCCTCCTAGCCCATGTCCGCATTGGAGGAAGAAGAACAGATAATCTGGGAAAATGTGGAGCTTGCTCTTGGGTGTTCTCCAGGGATCTCAGGTTTCCCAGGCAACAGCCTGCACACTCCTCGGCCCACAGAATACTCTGTTTTGGGGCCCTTAGCTGCTCTCAATGAAGCTTCCCTAGGTGCCAAAAGTGCCACTTAAATGAACCAGGAGGTGGTCCTTACGGTGTGGGTCACTTCAAGGAATGAGGCAGAGGAGATCAGAGTGCCAGGATTATTCCTGGGCCCTCCTGTGCCAGGAAAGGCCAGAGAGAGGCTGCATGGTTGTCAGGGGCCAGAGGCCCTGCAGTCGGGCTCCCACTGTTGATGAGCCTTTGTATCCTCAGAGTGATCACTTCTGCCTCACAGTGTTATGAGGATTAATTGAGATCAAGTACACGAGACCGCAGACATTGCCTGGATAAGGACCTCATTATCGTTCATTGTCGTGCCCTCTGCACATTGGCGTTTCTAAATCATAGCAGCTCCTATCATTACAATAGTGATTTTTATCTAATGTGCCTGCCACCGTTGCTTCCCTTTGAGTCGGTTGCTCAGGCATGCCTCCCAAGGTGGCAGGGTACTCCAGGCAGTTAGTTTCCTAAAGTCTGAAATGCTCTTCCTGGTGAGGGCTTCTCAGGGATGGTAACAGTGGTACAGGGGGAGAGACGGACGCTTAATGGGTTGATAAACATTTCACAGACGTGTTTGTGTGCTTGGCAAAAACTGGTTTGTGAGATGTTTTAACCTGATTAAAATGAAGCTGGAAAACAGTTCAAGGAAAATGGGTGTGGGGGTGACGAGGGGAAGCAAACACATCCACCGTTGCATGGTGTGGCCCTCCTCGTGCAGAGGGGGCCTCTGACCACAGATCAGAAGAGACTGCTGAGATACAGGTGTATCTCCATCAGGGCAGATGGAGATTTTTTGTTTCATTTGTTTTAAAGTTTTTAATCAATAAAAATTCCCCTCAAGAAGGAAAGTAGCTGAAGAAGAAATAGAACAGCAAAGAGCCATATTTTTAAAGCAGAGGTGTTTTTCCCACCCACCCCTGTGTCCCCACTTCCTGGACAAAGCTGCTTTGGGAATGCAGAGTGAGCACTGTTCAGGCCATTAGGAGTCCCAGCCACTGTCCTGCTCTCTACTGCTTGACATGTGACCTCGACGAGCCCCCGAAGCTCCCTGAGCCCAGACTCCTAGACCATTTACGACCATTTGTGCTCTGGCAGTACATGTCGGTACCTTGGCTCTCTGAGGTTCTTTTGTGACCTGGTAAGAACATTTTCTCACAGCAGGGTACAGGCCAGGTAACCTCTCTTTGTCAACAGGATGTAACTTTGACTTGCCCACCTGTGAAGACCACTGCCTCAGGCTTCCCGGAGGTCAGCGGATCCCTAAGGGTACTCCCAGACTCCACTGGCCTTCCAATCCCCCTTCACAGCTGAGACCTTCACGTAGAGGGTGCAGAAGCTGAGTTGTGTGGCCTCAGTTTCTATCGAGGGGATCCTTTGCAGAGGTGTGTGTGCCCTCTGCTGTCTGATAGGTTTGATAGTCACTGTTGTATTTTTGTGGTTCTAAATACATAAAACATCTTATATACAGAAAGCTAGTGTGCCATGGGAATTCTTAAGAAGCAGATAGCTTATTCTTAAAGTGTATCAGGTGTACTTGGGGAAGGAAAAATACTTAGAAACAAACTGATGTCAAGAGATACCTAAAAAAGAAATGACTGTGCAAGAGCAGATACCAAGGATGGCTGTCCTGACTGTGATCAAGGACATTAAGTTGCCTGATGAACTATGTTCATAACCAGAGAGAATAGTGACCAGAAATTTTAATATTAAGTACCAACATTATTGAACACTAACTAATACTTCAGGCATTGTGCGGAGCCAAGCACGATCAATGCATGCGTGTCTCCACTCTTCCAACCCTCAACTGTGGCAGAAATCACCAATCACCATTCTCTTCCCATTGGGCCAGGACGTGGCCTCATCATCCTCAATTCACTATTGTAGGAAGTTAGTACCATGGAATTCGAATCGGTGCACAAAACAAATCTAATTTAAAATACCTCTGACGTGCTTTACTTGTATTTCCTCATTTTGCCCTTAAAATAATTCTTCAAGGTAAGTACAGTTCCATTTTATGAAGGAGGAAAGTGAGACTCAGATTTCCTATTAAGTGGTGGAATCAGCATTCAGTCCATGACAGTTTGATTTCAAAGCCAGTGCCTTTAATCACTGTCAGACTACTTCTCCAGTCTTAATGCTTAAAAAGTAGAGAAGTAGCTGTATACTGTTTCATCATGTGTTTATGAGACTAATAAAGTCCCTGGATCTTAAGAGTTTGAATCAGTCTCTCAAACTGTCCCCATGCCCCAAGCTGTATCCACTCCACCCCGAGGCTACCATTTGGCCCCAGAAAAGACTGGTGTTCCCCTAGAGAAGCAAACTAGCCACTGCTGCCATCACCAGAACCATCTAACGGTCCCCTTAGGATCTAGCTAGGAGTGTTTTGGGCAGTCCTCTCATGGGGGGTGGGAGGGTCACTACTCCATGCGTGTGGTATTGGATTATTATTAATTTTTTTTGAGAAAATCAGTGGCCCTATTGATGAAATGTTTTGAAGTTTAATTCAGTCAATACCAAGAGGTGCTTTATAATAATTTTATTGTATGTCATTGACAAGTATAACATTTTACCCCTGTTAATAAGTCAATTTTTAAAAAGCTATAAGTACATTTTACCTAGGTGCTACTGTTTGCTCAGGTATGTTAGTTAATTATTTGGCCAGCTCTTTTGGCATGTATATTTTCATTTTTAAAAAAAATATGAATGTTCAAAATTAACTCATGCATTACGTCATATTTCTAAATTACACATCTCTCTTTAGAGTCTTTCTTTTATTTAATACAGGATAGGCCTGCAATCTAATTTGGGAAGTGATCATATCCCTGCCTTTAAGCACTAAATGACATTTATTTTAAATTTCTTAAATAATAACTGGCCTCCTATAATGTAGTCCAATGCTATAATTTAACAATGCTTATGCATGGAAATTTTTTGAGTCCTAAATATTTTCCGCTACAGTTTGTCTTCTCCATTGGAAGCGATTAGTTGCTATCTCAGTGACAGTTCCTAGTTTACCTGATCACATTAATAATAATAGTAATAATTTATTAAGGATATACTGAGAGCCAGGAATGGTGCTGGGCTATCTACGTATGCATTCATTTAATCCTTATGACATACCTTCAAGAAAAGTGTTAGCACTCTTGTTTTACAGATGAGGGAACTGAGGCGAGTGATTTGAACAGGGCTGTCCAAACGAGTAAGGAATCGAGGTGGGATTTGAATCCTGGGTTATGAAAAACAAAAGTATTGCCTTTCTACTCTTATCTGTCAATATTATCTTGCCTTCTCTTTTCTAGACCAGCTAATTATTGCAAACTTTTGAGAATTCCTAGGTCTGGAAAGAGGTCCCTCTGATTATTCAGCTTGTTTCATAGGAACAGCTCACCATCACATAGAGCTTGAGGAGCTGGGCTTAGTGCTCTCATTTAGGGGAGCGGCCAGGCTGTTATTCAATAGCTTTATTGAGATGAAATTCATATATCAGAAAACTTACTCTTTTAAAGTGTACAATTTGGTGGGTTTTAGTATATTTGCAAGATTATACAACTATCATACAGTCAAGTTTATAACATTTCCAAAAGAAATCCCTCGTCCATTAAATCACCCCCCATTCCCTTATCCCTCTCACCCCTGGCAACACCCAACCTCCTTTCCAACTCTATAGGTTTGCCTTTTCTGAACATTTTATATAGATGGAATCATGTAATATGTGGCCTTCTGTGTCCGGCATCTTTCACTGAGTGTAATGTTTTCAAGATTCATCCATGTTGTACCCTGGATCAGTACTTTGTTCCTTTTGATGGCTGAATAATATTCCATTTATGGATAGACCACATTTATTGATCCATTCATCCATAGATGGACATTTGAATTGTTTCTACTTTTTGGCTGTTATGGAATATTCATGTACAGGTCTTTGTGTGGATGTGTTTCCGTTTTCTCTTTGCCAATTTGTTTTTAACTCATCCTTGAGTGGTTCAGTAAGCCTTCCGTTTAGTTACAACCATTCTACATGACAGCAAACTACAACCACAGCAGACTTGTTTGAATTACATATTGTGGTTGTATTTTCTGAGTGAGTTCTTATGGTCTATGTTTTTCTCATAGACCTGCCCTTCATGTGGAATCACTTTTGCTCCCAAATCGGAAGGTGGCACAGGAGGAGGAGCAGTGCAAAATGGCTGTCAGGAGGAGCATAAAAATAACACCAAGGTAACAAGCTCCTGGCTGTCATTCCTCTCAGTTCCTCTCCTGGCGCATCTACCTGAAATGACTCCTGTCTTGTCATCTTCTCAGTTCTGAGAATAACTCCTCTTAGGCGACACCTTTTCATACTTTCTAGTCCTTTGGCTCTGAACAGACCAATAAAGAACAGGATAGAGAGTCAGAACTAACCCAGGAGAAGCAGAGTAATCACACATTGAACTGGGTAGGATCCCTAATGGCCAATAAGGGTTTACAGACATGTGGATTAGAGTAGTTAGGGAAGGTTTGGGGGCTGGAAGCTAGACTTGACAGATGGTGGAATGTGGATGTGCAAAGAGAAGAGGGGACTCCTCAGGGTGAGAGACGCTTCGTGAGGAGGGGCTGGAGGTTAGGGACAGCAGCAAGGAAACTGCTGGAGAAGTCTCACTTGGAAACCAGAGCCAGGACTGGAGTGGAAAGCAGAATAAAGACCAAACCCAAGATCATTTCAAGCAGCTTATGAAGGTTGACTCTCCAGGAAGGCCTGCATCTGTCATCCTCCACCTTTCTATCATCTGCCCATGGACTTGAGAGATACTGGGTCAGTCTGTGCACAGTCAGTCTCCTTTTCTTAAGTCACAGCCCATATGGCTCTGGGTTTGCTTTCTCTGGATCTACCCTTGTAGTTCCCCGTAGCCCCCAAACCTTCCCCAGCCCTCTGGAACCCTGATTCTGTGGTCAGCAAACTCCAAGAGTCTCAACTCTTCTTTTAGCCTTCTCTCCCCACTTTCTACTTTCACTTCCCACCATATCAGCTCCCTGAATGCCTTGAGATGTGATTTGTAGAGCTAGGGGGGTGAGGAGAAGCAGATGGGATGAGAAGTTGAATGTTCGGATTAGAACAGAGATTTGAAGGTACAGTGTGTAGTCCATTGGGACCCCAGCATGGCAGAAAGGTCGGGTGGAGTAGCACTGTCGCATACCTATGCATTACCTCTGTGTCCCTTCCCTCTGTCTTGAGATAGGCTTCTGGAGGACCTAATTCTAAAACACAAAATGGACTTCTGAGCCCACCCCAAGAGGAGAAGCTCACCAATAGCCAGACCTCCCTGTGTGAGATTCTACAGGAAAAGGGAAGGTGGGCAGGTGTCAGCTTGGACCAGTCTGCTCTCCTTCCACTGAGGTTCAAGAACATCAGGGAGAAAACAGACGCCCACTTTGTTGATGTTATCAAAGAAGACAGGTAAGAGCGGAGCCATGGGCATTGAAGTAAAGTTTGCAGGTAGAAGCCTCTCCTTTCTTCTGAATTACCTTATCCCTTGAGTTTGTCCTCTATTGTCAGTGTACTACTTTGTTTTAAAGTACTTTGTTTTAAAGTAATTTGAAACTTATAGAAACATTGCATGAATAATGCAAAGAATTCCCTTTATACCCTTTGCTCAAATTTCCAACTTTAAACATTTTACTATGTTTATTCTCCTCTATCTCTCTCTTCTCTCTCCATGAAATTTATTTTTAATTTTTTCTGAACCATTTAACAGTAAGTTTGATACATCATGCTCTTTACTCCTTAATACTGTGTTTCCTAAAAACAAAGATGTTCTTTTACATAATGATAGTTATCAAATTCAGGAAATTTAGCATCAATACAATATTTAATATGTGGTCCACATTCTAATTTCGTCAGTTGGTCCAATATGTTCGTGATAGTATTTCCCTTTAGTATGGGATCCAGTCCAGGCCCGCAGACTGCATTATGTAGTTGTCATGCTTCTTTAGTCTTTTTAGATCAAAGACAGTTCCTCAGCCATTCTGTATCTTTCATGACAGTGACATTTTTGGAAAATGCAGGTCTGGTTCTTTTATAAAGTATTCCTCAAGTTGGTGTGATGTTTCCTCATGACTATGTTCAGCTGGACAGACACCCAGAAGGGGTGCATCCTTCTCAGGTACCATATCCAGAGGCATCAGGTGCCCATTTGTCCTTTATCTACAATAGTAATTTTGATCAACTGGCAAGTGTTGCTGACGTCTCCAAGTTAGTATTTTCTCCTTGTGGCTAATAAGCAGTCTGTGGGAAGCTACTTTAAGATCATGTGAATATCCCATTTCTCATCAACTCCCCTGGATTTAATCTCCACTGATGGCTCCTGCCTGAAACAGTCTTTACTATGATGGTTCAGAATGGTGATTTTCCTACTCCAGCACCAACTGCACAGTTATCATTTGGCGCTTGGCACACCACTGTAAAGAAAAGCCCATCCCCATTTATTCCTTTATCTACCCATCTATGATCAACCCGGATTCATGGAGTCCTGTTTAACAGATTATAGTCCATCACTCTGGTTTGGTGTTCTGCTTTTCCTGAATCTAGCCATTAGGATCCCCTCTTCAGGCTGGCTCCTGTGTCATTTTGACATGGCTCCATCATTGGTTTGAGCAATTTCTTACATTCTAACACAACAGGATAGTCCAGGCTCATTTCGTATCTTCCCTGACCCAGCTCAACAATCAGCCATTTCTCCAAAAAACCTTCATTCCTTTTAGTGAAGAATGGTTTTTAGATATGTTATTAATGTCTAATGTTGTTATAGTCAAAGACATTGTCATTGTAGTCAGACATACTCAGTATGATTTCAGTCCTTTTCATTTATCGAGCTAGTTTTATGGTCTCACATGCAGTCTCTTTTGGTGAACATATCATGTATACTTAAGAAAAATGTGTATTCAGCATTCGTAGGATGTTGTATTGGGGGTTAACATTAGGGGATAGAATTTTCACTCTTCTGAGTCTGGGGATGTAGTAAAATATTGCACTTAACAAAAAAAAAAAAAAGAGAGAGAGAGTCTACTATACTATAAGGAAAGGATGGAGCATATGTACAGTGAACCCTACTGTATGCCAGGCATATGCTAGGCACTTTACCTATTTCATCTGATTTAATTCTAGTAATTATTGTATGAGGAAGAGAGACTGCACTGCATGGCTATAATTGCCTCCTGAAACTATATTAACATTCCCTTAAATTTATAGTAATTTTTTGCAGTAGAAAAAGAATATTACTGTTTGCTTAAAAGAATGAGTCATGTTAAAGCAGGTTTGCTTTCTCTGCTATTAAAGTTATTGAGCATTATCATTTTTCAGGTTTCACACAAAATCTGCATTTGTGACAACAGCACCAAAATTATACTAACTGTAAACACAATTTTGTGATAACAACCTGTTAGCTTTGATGGTGGCGATTACTGTCAGTGCTCTGAATGACAGGACAGCCGGCTCTGAATTATGTTTTTATTGGAAGGCTCCAAATCAACATAAGTACTTTCATTGCAGAGATATGCTGGTCCTTCAGAAGGATGGTTTTATTCTTCTGAACAACAACAAAAAAACTACTGTCTTCTAATTCTGGATATCAGGAGGATGTTTTCGAAAGCAGGGTTCTAATGATGTTATAATTATGGCAAATGGTCATTCTTTAGGGGAGGGGAAACAAAATGTGTTATGTTTGGAAACACTTTCCAGAGATATGTTCTAAAAGAGGCAGCCGAGCCAGGTCTATAGCATAGTACCTTTTAGATACAGCTTTTGTGATGTGCTTAACAAGTGGCATTTTGAGAGCTAATTGTAATCTTCTAATAAATATGATTGTGCTGCGTGTTGATCAGTTGTGTTTTTTGTCTCTTACAGCCTGATGAAAGATTATTTTTTTAAGCCACCGATTAATCAGTTCAGCTTGAACTTCTTGGATCAGGAGCTAGAGCAAGCCTACAGGACCAGTTATCAAGAAGAGGTGTGTGTTTCTTATAATTTTACCAAACAAATGTGTCATTTTCATTGGATAGTTCACAGTTTTGTGTTTTGGCAGCCTTTGTCGCTTTCCTGAGTGACAGGGAAATGAAGACTCATACTGATTTCCCATAATCAGTAAACCCTAAATTGTATCTACATGTGCATTTATCTACACAAGAGAGACAAACCCAAATCCTTCTGTGTTCCTTTGTCTAACAACCCAAGCTTGTCACTTCCTGGTTCCTTTCCTCTACAGCTGGTGCATCCACCAAGAGGCTGTGAGTTCCCCTAGGGCTTCATTTCACATCTGCCCCCCGCACCCCGCACACAGCCAGGCCCAGAGCAGGCTCTTGGACGAAGGCGCGAGCACCTCTTACTGTCAGCTGACGTGCCCGTGTTTTCATCTGTTGCTGCTTCAGTCCCTGCTTGTTACTTCTGTCATGAACTCTGCTTTCACACACCCTGAACCTGGCACCCAGCCATTCAGTAGAAGCTTCCAGCACATGGCTTTCGTGCAATTGCCTTTACAGAAGCAGAGCCATTGACTTTGACAGTCAATAACTCACCTTTCAGGCTCAGTATGTAATATAATTGTGAGGACTTACTGATTTATAGTCAGTTGCTGTGTGGCCTTGAACAATTTTTTTCAACTTCTCTGTGCCTTAGTTTCCTCATTGTTAAGTGGAATGGTATTAGGGAGATGGCCCACCTAAAGCACTTGTCACCCTGTACCTGATCAGAGGTAGTGGGCAAATGCTCAATAAACGTTTGGGTTTTTCCACCTAAATCATACTCTGTGGCTATCTGTCATGTTCCTTCACCTTCCTTCCTACCCCAAACAGGTTATGAAGAATTCTCCTGTGAAGACTTTTGCCAGTGCCACCTTCAGCTCCCTCTTGGATGTATTTCTGTCAACAACAGTGTTCCTGATTCTCTCCATCACCTGCTTCCTGAAGTACAGGGCTGCCACCACGCCTCCCCCGCCTGCCGCACTGGCAGTCTTCGGTGCGGCCCTGCTGCTGGAGGTGCTGTCCCTTGTGGTGTCTGTCAGGTAGGTAAAGGCTCACCTTCAGGTGGTTCTCCAGCTTTTAGCCTTTAGCTCCCTCTGCTGGCTCAACAATTTATGACTGAACAGTCTGCAGCACAACTGACCAGCATTCTGAAGCTTGCTGTCTCTGCAGGCTCATTTCAGGTGACAGGTCCTCTTTCCATCCCTCCCCAAATCCTGCTTCACAGGTTCCTCCCTTATATACCCTGGCCCTCGGCACAGGTAGATACTCCCTTTAGAGAAGGTAAATGTCCTCTGCAGCCCCCATGCCATCAGCTAGTCCCTGGATCTCCCAAATCAGACTTTAAAAGAAAAAGTGGGAAGATAGGGAATAAGAAAAGGAAGAGAAAAAAGAAGTGCAAAGGGTACAAATGATAGGGACTGCCAGCAGATTAGCAGGTACCTCTCTTAAGTATAAGAGTGAAACTATAAAACCCTTTAGAGAAATCATAGATGTGTGTTGCCGTGAGCTTGGATCAAGCAGTGATTTCTTAGATCTGACACAAGCAACCAAAGAAAAAATAGATACATTGGACTTCATCAAAATACAAAACTTTTAAGTTCAAAGAACACCGTGATAAAGAAAGTGAAAGAGAACCTGTCGAGTGAGAGAAAATATTTGCAGATCATATCAATGACCAGAATCTAATATCTAGACTGTAAGCTCAATAATAAAAAGGCAACCCATTTAAAAATGGACAGAGGGTCTGAATAGACAGCAGTGGCCCCTCAGGACCTGCCTAGGCTGATGTCGGGGTTCAGTCTAGCACCAAGGAAGCTCACAGCTGCTCTGCACGTGTCAGACTAGATGTAAATGCACAGCCCACACCGTTCACATGCACACAGATCACCTGTACCATCTGCTTCCAGGACACCATGACTCTGGGTCTTTGTGCCACAGCCACCTTCTATGTCCAGCCTTGTCACTCTCAACGGCAGCCTGTGGACCTAGTAGGGTCCCACTGGTAATTGGTCTTAGAAGCTGAGGGTAAAACAGAAACAAGGAAAAGAGCCCTGACCTTGATTCTCTGTTCCTCTTTTTCAACATCCCAGGACAAGAAGCAGTAGCTTCAGGTCTATCCCTGAGGCTGGATGCCTGCCCCCTTCTGGTCCACACTCATCATCCCCCTGCTCCCCACTGAGGCCCCTGCAGGGGGGCTCTTGGCCAAGGGCTGTCTCTTGGCTATCAGAGGCCACACCTCATCACCTGTCCCTGGTTGAGGTAACTGTGAGGTAGTACTTGCTGTCTCCCTAAATTCCCCTCCTGCTGGGGGGAGCTGCATTGCTCACAGCAAGGGACTCCTCCATAACAGCCCTCTCAGTGGGCCTGCCCCTCAGTGCCCTGGCTCTGCCACCCTCATGGAGCTGCCTGGGACCCACTCTCAAAGCAGCTCTGCTTCTGGGGAACCCAAATCAAGGCATTCTTAGGCTCCTAGTTTTTTTTTTTTTTTAAATTAGTTTTATTGTGATATAATTCACATATAATAAATTCACTCATTTAGATCTATAATTCAGTGATTTTTAATAAACTTAGACTTGTGCAAACATGACCATGTGGTCTTAGAACATTTCTGTCACCCCAAAGAAAACACGGTACCCATTTGCTATTACTCCCTTCCCTTCCCCTCTGTGCCCAGACTCAGGTTTCCAGCCAGCATGAGGCCTACAACTAGATAAGGCTCTCTCAATCTCTCTGAGGCTAACATTGTCTCCAGACATTTTTTTTAAAATCCTTTTACACCATCGTTCCCTGTTCATTCAGACCCAATTCTACGGAATCTGGGCTAACCCAGTTTTAGAGGCTGCAGAAGGCTGCAGGCCACACAGACACCAGGCCTGGTTGTACCCAGATGCTGGGGTGCTGGGCCAGGCAAATGAGGTGACCACTGTGTTCCCGAATGACTTCTGGCATGACTTTAAAAGTTTACTTATCTGGGATCATCAAAGCCTGGGAGAGGTCGGGACCTTGAAGGCATATTTATGTTTAGGATCCCAAACCAACAAGACCCTATAGTGTGGAATACGTAGACACCCCAGGGAGGCTGGTTCTGTGGCCTCTTCAGTGTCCAGCCCCGAGCTTGGCACCTTGTCCAGAAGGCCCACATCTTGGCTTAGCCTCTCATCCCTCCGCTCCAGCTGTTTGTGCTGTATCCTAGGCAAGTATGAAAATAGCGTCTCACCCTCGTAAGTCAGCAGTCCTGGGACCTTTGTGGAAGGCCTCCCAGTCCTGCCTTCTCCTGCCTTCTCCTGCCTGGGGCTCAGCTCCCTCTGTCTCCTTGTTGGGCTTATGCATTCTGCCTTTGAGAATATTTGTGGTTATTCTTGGAAATACTCCAAGGACTCCATTATCCTTTAAGTGCCAGAAGACCAGAACAGTCCAGGACCTAAAAGGGTCAGATGGGGCCTGACTCTGCGTGGGAGATGGCTACAATTCGGGGTTTCCTCTCAGATGCTGAGCACAGGCAGAGCAGTTGCCATACTACAGGTGTCCAGGCCTGAAGGCGTGGGTGCCTGGGTATGTGCAGGAGGCCGCAATGGGGCTTTGTGCCTTTGAAGCTCAGCAGTAGCTCCTGGCCCCTCCAGAGGTGAGGACAACTAGCCCGGCCCCCCTCCACCCTCCTTGAGGGCTGGCTTCAGAGAAGTACCATGTGCGTGGGTCTCTCTCCTGAGTCAGACCCCCACTGCCCTCTCCTCCATCTCCCACTGCTCGTGTCCTGCTGCCAGCCCCACCTGACCCTCGAGTCCCTCAGTTAGCCAAGGCTGTTCTTCCTCCAGGCCCATAGTTCTCAGCCCCACATATGCAACTTCCTTCTTTATGGAAAACATTTTATGATGTCCACATCACTATCCTGAAATATAGCCCGCCTATACGCACAACTTCAAAAATAAGCAGTGCAATGCCATCACTCTGATATGAAGGAGCAACAGCAAGAAAGCCATTTAAAATGAAATATGTAGGGATTCACCTTGAATGTGCCAGAGCTCCATCACCTGGGAAGTCATAATGGAGATGTCAGCTGTCTGCCTTCTTGTGCACTATTGCTGCCAATGTGACAGCTTTGCATGTGGACCATCAGAGGTGTGCGTGTTTGGTGGCAAAAGCACCATGTGCTGGGTTGCAGCCTGTGGCATGATTTCTGAAATGCTGAACGACTCTTGATGTCCCAAACAAAACAAAGGGTAATCTTGCTTGGTTTACACAGCAGTTTATTCCTGGGAAAGTGTATGTTAACACCACACAGAAGCCACTTTCTGTTTATAAATTAATGCAACTAGGCTCTAGACTGAGGTCACTGTCAGCAAATTTTTCGCCTCCATGTGTGTCCAGGGGATATACGGCAGTCGTGTGGGGTGCAGGGCAGAGCTTAAGAATGCTTCCCATCTGTGGCTCCTGCCCACTAGATTCCAGTAGCCCCCCTCAATCATTGTGGCAACCAAAAATGCCCCACAAAATTCCCAAATGCCTCCTGAACCGAACCACTTACTTGAGACTTCCTGCCTCAGAAGCAGATGACAGCAAGGCGGCCACCTTTCACAGAGCCTATTAATATCTGCATGCCCAGTTCTTACCTGCTCCCTTTAGACCCATAGGAGCTTATGCTTGGCTTTTTACAATCACAGCGCATCAGAATGCAACAAGTGTCCTTAAGGTATGATGAGCTGAGCGTATCCAGGGTACTTGCCAGTTACCGAAAGTGAGGGACATGGGGGCTCTGCCTGCTGTTCATGCCAGAGGCAGCCACATGGGAGAGAGTGGGGAGTGGCAGCCTGAGCTACCCACAAACACCCTGTTTCTCCTTTCTCCCCCTCCCTGTCACAGGATGGTATTTTTTCTGGAGGATGTGATGGCTTGTACCAAGCACCTGCTGGAGTGGATAGCCGGCTGGCTCCCACGCCACTTCATTGGGGCCATCCTAGTGTCTCTCCCGGCTCTTGCAGTTTATTCACATGTCACCTCGGAATTTGAGACAAACATACATGTGAGTAAAGGCTTGGCACTTTTATTTCTGGGCTCTTCTGGATTCCCTCGTCACTTTAAAAAAAAAAAAAAAAAAGCCTGATGATTCGGAGCACTAATATAGGCCCTTAAAGAGTTGCAGGCTCTTTGTCACTCCCATGAGCTTGTTTTTTTTAAAGACTTGCCTGGGACAGAGGAGCAAGCAGGGATGTTAGCACACGGCCTGTTCAAATGGTCAAGCCCATCCTTGACCAAACTCACGAATTCTGGATAAGATGCCGTCGTGCCCTGGAGATAGTCCCCAATGGACATGCATCCTGTCCCACCTCTCTTGGTGTCCACCAGGGTCTAAATCAGTTATTTTCTTATGTGTTTTACACCTTAAAGAAGTGTTGTAAGGGATATAAGACAAGGTGCTGATCTGCAGAACTGGTACAGGTAACAATTCATGCCTTAATCTGCTGCTGGTGATCAGGGAAGGAGCTTGTGAGCTAAACCCATCAAGAGTGAATTAATGCTGGTGTGGAAGGTTATATTTTGGGTCAACTACCAGGGCTGGCTTACTCTGTTTGAGATTTAACACCAAATTACATTTCCACTGACACACAGCAGGTGCCTGAAGGGAAGGCTTTTTTTGAAGGTAACTGATGTCAGTGTGGTAGGTCTCAGACAGGGCGGCCTACCTTCCCTTTCCTCCAAAATGCAATTTTCACACATCTGGAGAATTTTAGTGCCGGTATGAACTTGTACCCTGAAGCTCTGGGTAATTAACCTAATGATTGATGATCTGTCCTTGAAACTGCTAGATATTTTGTTAATATTTTCATATTAAACAAACAGAAAAGTGAGGAAATCATTTGATCTCACGGTGCTCAGGTGGTGCGTGGCGAGTGGGCCACAAGACAAGGAGGTGAGTGGGTTCCTACTGAGCTTCTGCCCCTCATTGCAGTTCACGGTGTTCACGGGCTCGGCCGTCCTGATCGCCGTTGTGCACTACTGTAACTTCTGCCAGCTCAGCTCCTGGATGCGGTCCTCCTTAGCTACTGTCGTCGGGGCTGGGCCCCTCCTTCTGCTCTACATCTCCCTGTGCCCGGACAGGTATGTACACAACCGTGGTCTGAGTCTGGGATCCTCAACGGCAGGGCCACCTTCCCCAGCATCGCTTACATTTCCCTCACTGCACTTTTGCATCAGCACTAACACCTTCCACTCTAACAGATACTCACTGTCTCAACATGAGGTGGCTTTCAAAACACAATGGCAACAACTTAATGAAATACCCAAAGAATAGTATGCAAAAGAAAGAAAAAGAAAATAATTTCAATAACATAAAATGTATTTTGCACGTAGACACCCTTGGATGACGACCCCCAGAAGTGTAATGCAATAGTCACTTGCTTGAAATGATTTATAATGAAGACTTTTGAAATTGGGAATGTGAGACCAGAAGCTGTTTTATAAAGTCAATCAAGAAAATGAGGCATAGAGGTATAGGTGGATACGAAGTGAAAAGCGGAAGCGGGTTCTATTCTTATTTGAAGCAGTGTTAATGTACCAAGACAGGTTGCAGATTGCTGGAGTAAAGCAAAAAGAGACATGATGGTCTTGCACGTGACCTGGCTGTTATTTATAATATTGTGTGAAAGCAGTTTCCCATGTTAATACATGAAACTTTAGAGTAATGATAAATCACTGGAAATACGTCTCTTATCTTGAAATCTCTCCGCATATCAAAGAATACATTCAGTCTCTGATACTCAGATGGCCTTAAAAACCATTTCACTGATAACTGCCAAGGACAGAGGGAATGGCGGGTAAACAAAGTAGTAACCATGTGGGAGACCTCTGGGGACAGGGTCAGTTCTTACTGTTATGTGTATACTTCTCTTAAATATTGGACTTTTTGCATAACTGCTTATAAGAATGTTTTATTATTAGCATATATTGAAGAACTACTTATTTATAATTACAGTAGGTTTAGGCTAGCAGGGTATTTCAGAGTTACATGTGATAGTTATTCATTGTGTTTCATACAACTGATAACATTCCTGGCTCCCCAGATTCTTACGACAACCAAAGGGACCCTCAGTGTTTCCAAAATGGCCCCCGGGAATGGGAATGTTGTTTAGAACCATTGCTTTAGTAAACTCAAAAGTAGGAAATATCTGATATGTCACAGTAACAATAATATCAAATGAAGTCGTCATAATGTGTATCTTTGGATATAACCAAAGCAGTGATCAGTGATGGACAGAGTAAATATTCTTCCTCAATTTACTTAATAAAATAGTAATGACATGAAAGATATTTAAGTTCTATGCAAATTGAGATTGAAAGGGTATGTATAAAGTCAAACTGTCATTCAGTGTTTGAAAGGAAACTTTAATAAGTAGTTAAATTACTTTAAGCAAAACAAAGCCTACTTTTTCCTTTCTGAAGGTGCGGCCATCTGGAATTATGGACGTTATAAAGCTCTTTCCCAAGAGCCTGAAATTCAGCAATCTGCCTTTTAACCTTTTAGATCCATCATCAGCCATTCACAGTGTCTTTCAATCACTGGCATAGGGCTTTTCCAGTTGGATCTAGAGCTCCACTGTAATGGGGGCACCCTCATCACCTCTTTGCCCAGAATTCAGAAGCGGATCTTGGAGTAAGGCTGATGGTTAAATCTCTGCTTGACAGTGCCCCTTCATACACACAAGATCCTTTGAGCCCATTCAGCCCATCGTCACTGCTAAGTCTGTTCAGGGTTGGGAGCATGCGGGACAGTGAACAAAAATATAAACTCAGCTCCTATAAAGGGGAGGGAATTCTTTGAGAACTGTGCTCAGCTTTGGGGGGCACACTTATGTGGATTACGGCAATGTCACAATTGTGTCTGGACAGGGTGAGACAAGGACATGAAGTCTTATAATTCACATCTTGTGATGTAGCTCTTGCTTTTCTTTCCTTTTCTGTAAGGTCATTTAACACCTCATATGATTATAAAAGCCACTCTGAGCCCTCACCTGGCCTTTGCTGCCACATCCCACTTTGCAATGAGTCAGGCTGCTGGATCTAGAGGATTAAGTGTTGGGGCAAGAGGCTCCCTGGGTGGGGGAGTTTGTGGTTGATTGCAGAACTGGGTGGGTTTCAGGTGTAGCATGACCCCAACAGAAACTACCAAGAATGTGGAGAGGGTCAGGGCCGAGTGTGCCTAGGGTACCTTCCCTAACACCAAGAGAGAGTTCTTTAATTATGTCTAGTTTCAGTGCCTTAAAATTGGGATATAATGGCCTTGAGCACCACCAATAGCAAAGTCTGGCTTTACTGTTAAGACATAATCTGCCAGTGCCTCTAGCAGTTCCTTTCAAAACTGATCCTTTGTCTGGTAGGCACTGCTGTCTGAACACGACCAAAGTTTTCTTTTACAGGACACCGTGGATAAGTCCTAACAATAAAGCGACTGAATACCTTAGAGAATTTTCCTGTTTGACATTGCTCTTTAGCAGTTGCGCCTACTTTCCATAGTTGATGTAACGGCTTTTTTGCTATGTCATTGTCTTTACCTTTTGTTATTCGTAATCAGCATACAGTATGAAATTATAATAAAAAATTAACTATCCTGAACTGTCTCACGGAATTTCCACGTAAAAAAAGAAAAAATTGTTTATTTAAACTCTTTTCAAATTGCTTTATATGTTGTCTTTTTTGCTTTTTACAATAATATTTTTCTGCATTATAATTTCAGTTCCATACTAGAGTCACACCTTGATGCAGTACAGAATTTCAGGTAAGCTTTTAACATTGTGCCTGTATGTGAATAAATGAGAGAAACTATATTATTACTGCTCATTCTTAGGCTTCCAAAAAAGTTACATCTTAAGTAAAAACAATATGTACATTATGAAAAGAGTAAGTGGAAAATATCTACTTGTTGAAATAACAGATTATAGTTATAATATTTTATTGGGAAAACGATATGATTAAGATATATTAGATTTTGTTTAATTTTATATGACTTTAGCGTGTTACAAAGGAAATCTCACCAATCAAAAAAAGTGCTAATTTTATTCTCTAAAATATTTTGAAATAACTGATTAGAAATTTGAAATAATAAATGTTATACTTTTGCTTTACTATAAACATCAAACAAATTCTAAATATACTGGAGTCAAAAATAGAATTAAATTATATGAAACTGTATAAAAATCTAGAAAAAAATAAAATTAAGTAGTTTTCAATCCTTTAAGACAGAGATAACTTTCCAACCTTACAAATAATAAAACACACACACACACACACACACACACACACACACACACAAAATAAAAGACTTACTGACAGATTGATTGGGGGGTGGTGGGAATCAAAGCAGACTAAGAAAAATATTTGTGGGACTTTTTTTTTTAAAAAAGAGACAGTTAAGTCCTGCATATTTAAAGGACAAAAGAACAAAAGATTCACAAGAGGAAATGTAGGTAGTAGATAGAGTTACTACTGAAGTCATTGAACATTAAAATAACTAAAGAATTCCTTTTGGTCTTTTAAATTGGACCTTCACAAAATAACAGTGTAAATACCCAGTGCAGGTGATGGTGTGACACATTTATAAATTACTAGTAGTATTTAATTTTCTTTAGCTACCAGGCACTTATAAAATATAAGTCTATCTAATCCTCACAGTTACCTGACACATTAGGTGGGGAGTTTGCTTTATCCTCCATAAGTGGAAGCTGAAGCTCAGAGCAGTTAAGGAGCCTGCCTGTGGTCACAGGCAGTGTTTAAGCCTTGGCCTCTCACTACCAGGTCATGCCCTTTCTGCCACACCTCATTACTCCTCAGAATGGTACAGTTGTTTTGGAAAGTCATTCGACAATCTATAAAAATGTTTATAGTTTTTAAGATAATAATTCTATTTTTGCTTATCTGCTGAGATAATTCAGCATATGGTAAAGGCTGCATGCCCCAAAATATTGATCACAATGATTGATAATGTTGAAAAATCATCAGCAACTTCAGTTTTCAGTAAAAAAAATCATTAATTATGATACATGTACTCAAAAAACTATTTCAATTCAACAATGTGGGAAATAATGGTTTTCATTTGTTCTGTGAAGTTACACATGCTCTGTAGCTACAGGTAGATAATTCATTATATATATAAAAAAAGTAAGATGTTATGATTTAGTAATGAATGATGAATGATGACATTTTTCTCTCTATGCAATTAAAAAGCTAAATATCTGGACATTTAGATATTGAAAGGAGAATTAAAGTGACTATGGAACAAAGGCAGAATGTGAACTTCTATGTATGATTACTGGCAAAGAATTTAAAACCAAAGTAGCTTTTTTAAAGTTAATGTTTTATTAACATATAACATATACAAAGAAAAGTACTTAGATCATAAGAATACAGCTCAGTGAATTTTTACAAGTAATCACACTCAGACCAAGAAAAAGAACATTACAAAGACCCCAGAGGCCCCATCCTGGTGACCCCCAACTCCCATATCCTAAGCATAGATTTTAAATGGCACTGAAATACACCAAATGTTAACAGATCCAGTGTTTAGCTAGTTGGGACCATGAGCGATCTTTGTTTTATGTTTGTCTGTATGTTTTAATCCTTCTCCATGGTAATGAATTCTACTATATTTTACTCTGATTTTCATTTATGGTTTGCTGTCCAACTATGAAGTCATAAATTGACTCTTACATTTAGTCACATAAAATTCCTCCTTTTGGAAGTGGCCTTTGCTATTTGAGTTTAGGAATCAGGCCATCACCTTTGCTCCTTCTGAAGTAGAATAAGAAATGCAGGTTATAGATCGAAGGTAGCTCTCACCGTGCATGTTACAGGTCTCCTCTGTTGCCGGGCAGCCCCTTGGGTACTGACTGTAAATCGGTGTGTTAGGACTCTCCCTTTTAAGCAGAGGTAAAAGCAAACAGTGCAGTCTCCTCCCCTTTCCCTCATACTGGCCCGCATTTTGCTGCTCTCCTCCTCCTTCCAGAGGGGACTGTCCTGTGCCTGTCTCCAGAGTCAGGCCTCGCTGCTGGCTTTGGCCACGGCACAGCAAGAAAAGTGACAGGAGCAGAACGATGGAGGTAACCCAGACACATCACCCACTCTCCCACAGGGATTTACAATGCCTGGTTGTGCTGTTAAGATAACTTTAAGCCTTGGTGACATCTAGTCGTGAAGAGGGCTGTTCCTCAGTGTCACCACTTTGGAGAAACAGAAAGTAATAAGGTCCTAACCCAGCAAGACGGGCTCACACATGGACAGGTTTACTCCCGCC
This sequence comes from Eidolon dupreanum, assembly GCA_028627145.1. Taxonomy (NCBI): domain Eukaryota; kingdom Metazoa; phylum Chordata; class Mammalia; order Chiroptera; family Pteropodidae; genus Eidolon; species Eidolon dupreanum. The sequence continues at coordinate 10,482,782 of CM053501.1, forward strand.
CGTTGCAGATTCTCTTCCTACTCTAAAGCAGCCAGGGGCTGAGGGGCTAGACAGAAATCTGTTTTTGTCATCTAAAATAGTTATTTTGTTTAGTACTTGAGATTCATAATATGTATTACCATTTGTTTAAATGACAGTTGGCAGAATAAGTAAATGAGGTGTGGCGCATTTTACCATAGAGGCCTTTTTTGGTTCTTGGTTCATAGGTATTGAGTCATAGAACCTGTTTCAGGGATCCCCAAAACTACCCCAGGTCCTATAATTCTCTAGGATGACTCAGGACTCGGCACACAGTCATATTCATGGCTATGGTTTATTACAGCAAAAGGACACAAAGCAAAATCAGCAAAGAGAAAAGATATATGAGGCGAAGTCTGGAGGAAACCAGGTGACAGTTTTGAAGAGTCCTCTCCTAGAAGAGTCATACAGGACACGCTTAATTCCTCCAACAATGAGCTGTGACAATGTGTATAAAATGTTGTCCTGCAGGGAAGCCCTTTAGAGACTCAGTGCCCAGGGTTTTTATTGGAGGCTTGTCACATAGGTACCCTTTGCCTAGCATGTACCAAAATTGCAGGCTTTCAGAAGGCAGGCAGCTGCTCAGCATAAACTGTTGTTTGTGCAAATAGTCCAGGCACGGTGAGCCACCTCTTATCAAGGAGTGGTGGGCACCTCCCCATATCCAAGGTGTCTGACGCCAGCCTAGGGCACCCTTGCCAGCAGGCCTTTCTACTGATGGCAGCCTCCTGGCCTGCTGTGTTTACTCCTTTCTGCACAGAGCCTTAGGCCAGTAGGGACTCAGTGATACTCCAGCCTGTCTTCAGTTTTAACGTGAGGCAATTGAGATCTAGAAAGAGGATGTGACTTGTCCAAGGTTCTATGACTCTGCAGTGGTTTAGCCAGGACCAAGCCCAGGTGTCATCATTCCAAGGCCAGGGCTCTTGCTTTATAGAGGGTCAATTTTATTATTTTTAAAAATCTTTACGTTATAGGCAATAGTAAAATTCATTGAACACTTTGCTTTCTACCCATTTTATATATAGTTATATTTATATGATGACCCCGCCTATTGTTACATAAAACCTAGTAGCCTACTCTGTGTACTTCAGAAATACATCAAAGTACAAAATTTATATGAACAGAACAATCACAGTGTTTTAAACAAACAGAAGAAAGACTAGAAGAAACTTTAACAAACGTTAATAGTGATTGCCTCTGGGTAGTAAGATGACAGATGAATATTTTTTTTCCTTTCTACTTTTTTTTCTCTAAATTTTGTATGATGAGCCTGTAGTATTTTAAAAAGGAAAAGGATTTTTTAAAAAAATAAACCTCAGAAGAGGATGCACTCCTCACGCTAACCTTCAGTCCCCAAGTCACAGCTGTCGTTCTTCAGCGCTGTGGAAGCAGAGGACAGCCCCTGACAGCAGGCTTAGTTATCAGAGGAGATAGAGATGGGTTCAGCCCTTAGAAGGGCAATTTGGAAATTTCTAGTGGAATTGCAAATGCATGGTATTTTAAATAAATCAGCAATTCCACTTCCAGGAGCTTATCCCACAGACAGACTCGTTCCTATGCACAATGATACTGTACAGGATTATCACTGCAGCCTTGTTCCCAGTAATAAAAGGATAAAGCCCAGGGGGCAGGCTGGTTGTTACTTACTGTACATACACGTATTAGAATAGTGCACAGTCAACACGACAATGTTGGGTACCTTGGAGGAAAGATATGAAGTTTCCATTGTTTATACTGTTTGAGATCCTTATAATGTGTTACTCTTAAGAGGATACCTTTTATATTCTTTTTAAAAAGGTTAAAATTGTCTTAAATAACATTGGCAAACCTAACCCAAAGTGGGGTTTCAGGAGATGGTATTTTGCCAAACATTTATACAGGTAGAAAGTAGAGAACTTAGAAAAATTCTTGGTAAAATTTAAAGTCTTTCAAAACTAAAGTTGGATTAGAAATCTAAAAAGTGAATATATAAGAGGATATTAAATTTCTTAGGTATGATGGTAATGTGGTTACATAGGGAGATGTCCTTATTCGTAGGAGACATACTGAAATGTTCAGGATTAAAGTGTCATGATATCTGAAGCTTACTTTCAGAATGCTCAGCAAAATGTGCGTGCATGTGTGCATGCATGCATGTGAGTGCGTGTGTGTGTGTGTGTACAGGGGGAAAAAGCAAAGTGGTAAAATGTTAACAATTATTGAATCCAGGAGGATGTATCAGTGTTTGTTTTGCTAGTCTCTTAACTTTTCTATAATGTCGAGACTTTTCAAAATAAAAAGTTGAGAAAAAAAAAGATTTTTTAAAAAAATCAGTGAGCTAGACTTCTGAAAAACAATTAAAAAGCACTTATTAAAGAAATCAATTGCAAGTTAGTCTTTATCTCTCCACATCTTCAGCCAGCCAGCCAGCCAAACAGTTGCTTCGCGGCTGCAGGTTGTCAACGGTTTGAGCTGGACAAAACTTTGCACAGGATGCTGGTTTGCTGAGCTGTCCTGAGAGTAAACTTTTCTTTGAAAGATGCATTTAATAAGGCATGTCCTTTCTCTTCTCTTTCTTCTCCAGTTCCGAGAGGAATCCCTGCAATAGTTCATTGCCACATGACAGCAGGAGACCAGCCAGCCTGATTGGCCAGGAGGTGGTTCTTGTCTTCTTTCTCCTGCTCTTGTTGGTCTGGTTCCTGAATCGAGAATTCGAAGTCAGCTACCGCCTTCACTACCACGGGGACGTGGAGGCGGACCTTCACCGCACCAAAATCCAGAGCATGAGGGACCAAGCTGACTGGCTGCTGAGGAACATCATCCCCTACCATGTGGCCGAACAGCTGAAGGTTTCTCAGACCTACTCCAAGAACCATGACAGCGGAGGAGTCATCTTTGCCAGCATTGTCAACTTCAGCGAGTTCTACGAGGAAAACTACGAGGGAGGCAAGGAGTGCTACCGGGTCCTCAACGAGCTGATCGGGGACTTCGATGAGCTCCTGAGCAAGCCAGACTACAGCAGCATTGAGAAGATCAAGACCATTGGGGCCACGTACATGGCCGCGTCAGGGCTGAATGCCACACAGTGCCAGGACGGCAGCCACCCGCAGGAGCACCTGCAGATCCTGTTTGAGTTTGCCAAGGAGATGATGCGCGTGGTGGATGACTTCAACAACAACATGCTGTGGTTCAACTTCAAGCTCAGAGTCGGCTTCAACCACGGGCCCCTGACAGCGGGGGTCATCGGAACCACCAAGCTACTATACGACATCTGGGGAGACACCGTCAACATCGCCAGCAGGATGGACACCACGGGGGTGGAGTGCCGCATCCAGGTGAGTGAAGAGAGCTACCGCATCCTCAGCAAGATGGGCTACGACTTTGACTACAGGGGCACGGTGAATGTCAAAGGCAAAGGTCAGATGAAGACCTACCTTTACCCAAAGTGCACGGACAATGGGGTCGTGCCGCAGCACCAGCTGTCCATCTCCCCAGACATCCGAGTCCAGGTGGACGGCAGCATCGGACGGTCTCCCACGGACGAGATTGCCAACCTGGTGCCTTCCGTACAGAACTCGGACAAGACGTCTCTGGGTTCTGAGAACAACATGCAGGCCAAGGACTGTCACCTGTCTTCAAAGAGACCCTGGAAAGAGCCTCTCAAAGCTGAAGAAAGGTGTCGATTTGGCAAAGCCATAGAGAAAAGCGACTGTGAAGAAATGGGGATGGAAGAAGCCAATGAACTCACCAAGCTCAATGTCTCAAAGAGTGTGTGACGCAGCGCCCGAACGCTGCTCGCCGCGGTGCTCTGTTCGTCGAAATACAATAATATTTGTCTTGGCTGTTGTGCGTTCCAAGCGCCACAGTTTCTGTCCCTGGACGTGGTGTCATGTGGTCATCGCAGCCCTAACTTCTGTGTAGATCACAGTTATTCAGGGTTCACTTTCATCCATTTCTTTCCTTTTTCTCCCCCTGGGACTTTCTCCCCTTGGTATAACCGTTCAGCAGCATGGAGAACAAGTGCCTTCAGGGCTGGCGTGGCTTCGGAGTCTAGGGACAGAGGCCACAGGTGGAGATCGTGGCATTGGTAGTGTTGGGCTTTAAAACAAAAGCTGTGGTTAAGATATCATTTTTATTGCTTTTTCTCACAGGACACTTTTTTTTTTTTTGCTAATACAATGTTTTTGAGGTTTTTTTCTATATACATAATAGTGTTTTCCAGTGACCTGAGCTTTCTATGTAAACATATACACGCACACACACTTGCATTTATGAATCTGAGATTAAGTGCCAGTAGCTCCCTGAGAGGGGCTGTCGGGGGAGGGGGTGTGGGCTGAGAAGAGCAGTCAGCCGGCAACCAGGATGGCCCGGTACCCCTCCCTCCCTGCGCTTTCCGGAGCACCTGGGCCCTTGTGGGCTGTGGGTGCCCCGCTCCCCACACCTCCACACACAGGCCAGGATTCCAGATGCTAACCGATAGCCAAGCTTGTGAACCCAGGCCTCAGGTAGTTAAAAGCTCTTTTCATTCTGCTCCCATGGTGAGGGGTCTTTCAGCTGGGAGTGAAGGTGTTTGTCTTGGAGGCCGACTCGTCTGAGGGGGAAATGAAAATAAATGGCCAAGGGTTACATTTATTTATTTATTTATTTATCAGGAAACGTGTGTGTTTCAGGGAAGGGGCGCCAGGTCAGTCTGGTGAAGGGAAATAGGTTCAGGGGTGCCGCAGAGGGCACACAGCAGAGGATGAGAACGTATTTGTTAGTGCTTTTGCCACTTTGGGTCACCTCCCCCACAAGAGAGCCAAGCAGGACCCTACGGAGCACTGCCAGCTCTCAGGGTCAGAGAAGCTCTCCACCACCGTTTTTTAAATGAACACCGCTTCTGCCCTGCGTGCCACTGCAGGAATTGGATCAGAACCCACCCGGCTGGGTGTGAAGCAGAAGGTCCGGGCAGAGCTAGAGGGTGGCAGGTAGTGCCGGCTCGGTCCTGGCCGCCACACATTCAAGAAGTGTCTCCATCTCTCCCGTTCTCAGCATGCACAGGGCCTATCTGTGACAGAACTGGGCCTGGTGAGTAAATTCTAGCCCTCATTAGATGAAGTTCTTGCACTGTATGTTGAGACAAAATCGTCTGGATGCAAATGAGGTATTGAACCAGGGGTAGTATGGAAACTCTAGGAAACTCACTTCTGTGCTACTTGTTGCCAATCCTGCTTATAATTACATCTTGCCACGTGGAGTCTGAAGTTTATGTAGAACTGAACTCAGGCTAGAGTTGCCCTGTCTAAAATAGTTATTTTTAAGGTGACACTGACATACAGCTCATGCGATAATTCAAGGACTAGCTCCTTCTCTGATTAAGGTCTTCACCGATGTGCCCTGTGCATTCGCTTTTGACTGGTAAACCTGTGTGTGACTTTCACATCTGCGTTAAGTCCCGCTATCACTCCTTCTCCTTAAATACAGAACCTGCCACTTCTGGCATCACAAAACATTGATTCTGATCAGCCATCTCCGCAGGGGACATGCATGGGATGACCACCCAGCTGTGCAGCCATAGCCAGAATCTCGACGGCCTGGGGAATTGAGAGCATTCTCAGTAACTAAGATTTTTCTTCAGGTTTTACTGTCACTTCGTTGTTCTTCCAATGCCGGAAAAAGGATAGTTGTGACAATACCTCTTGCTTCTAAAGAATGTATTCTTATACTGCAGAATTTTTATTTTTTCTTAAAAACACTACCTGATGCTCTCCTTGTCCATAGGGATTGTGGGTGCATTCAGGGTTTCTTCCATCAGTATTAAGGCGTGTGTTTGAGTGTGGCCCCATCCCTTTGCCTTCTTGCTCCAGGCTCTAGCTTCGGTGGGAGCTGAGGGGCTGGGCAGTTGCCTATGAGTTACCGATGTCTCTCTCTGCTCTTCTGCTCAGAGCATGTTCTACAAAGCTCATCTCTGCACACACTTCCTCTCTGTCAAACTCTTTTTTTTTTCCTTCCCTGCCTAAAAAGGTGTTTAGGATTCCTGACCCTGGGAACCCAAGAAGCTGCAAACCGTCAAGAGAGAATCATACCATCTGGTGGTCTGGTTCAGCATTGTACAAACTGGAGCCTTTGACGGACGGCTCACCCAGAGTTCAAAGTTGTCTTTACAAAATGCCCTGAGCCTTCCTAAGTAACCAGTCCAGATGTGCTCTCTGGTCCTTCCCAGTTCCCCGCTCTGAAGTATACCTCAACGCAGAACTGCAGAATCTCTGCAATGGAAATGCTGTCCGTCTCATCCGATTGGTGTTGAACAGATTTGCCGAAGACAGATGGGTTTCTAAGCAGCGGGTTCAAGCGCTACTGATGCGACGGATGCATTCTTCAGAGTGGCAATACCTCTTCTGAACTTAGGGCAGGAAGCAATACTTCAGAATTGAATGTGTGTAAATAGTTGCTTTGAGTTGCAATTGCTATTTTCTTGGCCCCAGGTCAGATCAAATTATATATATGTACAAACAAGCACATAATTTTATCCAATGCAAACAAATGTAGAGCATCAGTTATGAAACCCTTAAGTAGCTTGAAGAGTCGCACAGATTATGCAACACCTGCACACGACTCCATTAACACTGACTTCACTCGTGGAGATGACACCTGCACATTTGCACATGACATTGAGAGCCAAAGGGCCGCGTGCTTCCCATTACGTGGGCTGTAATAATTTGTAGTTTCCAAAGATCTGTCTGCGTTTGCATTTTTAGAATTTTGAGGTAAGCATTTTTTGGTTCGTTGTTACGGAAAAAATCACATCATGCCTAGAATCTGAAATTAAATTAGCAAGAACCAACTGTGCATTTTCCATCTTTCCTTTGCTCTACTCTTTTTAAAATGTTGATTCTAATAATTTCAAAATGCATCTACTGAAGAATGGACATTAAAATATTCTAAAATCCAATTATCTGACGCCTCGTATTCCCTCATTGAAAAGATCAGTACCCCTTCAGAGATTAGGGCACCCTTCATTTCCTGCAATTTGTGGCTGAAATAGGAAGATTTGCGTTTCTTTCGCATCGTCTTTGACAACAAGGCAACTGAAAAAAAAAATGCTTTTTGTATATATGTGTTTGGGGGCGGGGTTTGTGGACGTATTTGCTACAGTTAACTTTGAGAAGTATTTTTACATGAAACTTAAAAAGCAGGTTGCAGGACTAGTTTTGCTTGTGGCAACATCCCTATTAGGCCTTCTAAATAGTTTTTCCTGCAATATCTTAAGAATTGACTGAGAAAATGAAGTATGATTTCTGAAAAGATGTGCCCACATAGCCTCTCCCTTGCAGAGTTTCCAGGGGTGCCTGTATCATGGGGAAGTCACAGAGCCTCTTTCCAGAAACACACACATGCCATTTATACATATCTTAAGGGTTCACAACACCACCAACTCTGCAGATCTGCTGGGGTCTAGAGGCTTTTTCCATAAAATGTTTTTCCTGGTGGGTCCACTATTTATGAACAATCAACACACAAGATCCTCTTGTAGACTCAGCGAAGGGAGATGAAGATGTGGGCCCGTCCATCTCTGCTCATCAGCTCGTAGGGATCAAACTTCTAGGAGATTCTCTGCTGGAAGCTGGTGCCAGTGAGGACACTTCTTGATCTGGGAATTCTTTCCTCCTGAGACTGAACCTTTCCAGAGATTAGGAAATGGTGATCTTCGCTGCATGAAAGGTCTTAGGAGAACATGGGTCTCACTACTAGAAAGAGCAGCCAAGAACTTAGAGGATATTTCTCAAACAGCCCAGAAAGGCAGCCTCTTATTTTTGCAATAAGCCTCAGAACTTTTCATTTGTGGTTTCTCTTTAGTCTAAAATCTCTTTCACACGTGGTTGCTTTGTTCTGCTGTGGGAATCTATCGTTGTGGCCACCTGGAACATATCCCAAGTTCCAGGAAACGGAAGCTAACTGGGAAAAGAGATAAGTGAGAGGAAGTGATTAAGAAAAAGTACACACTTGCACACTATATACGTGTAAATTTTATATCTCCCCAAGTGTCTATTTTCATATGATTCCTTTGTAAAAATCATTCTTTTTTAATGACTTCAAAGAGTCGTTACTATATATTAGAATAATTTAAGCTTGGGGAATTCTCATATTCTTGCTGGGCCTGAAAATTGTAACAAGTGAATTAAGCAATCATGTATTGAGCAATCTGAGTGCCTTCTGAAATCTGTCATCAACAGCAGCGATTCTTAACCTTTTTCTGGCTCACAAAGCCTTTGATAATTTGATGAAAGTTGTGGCTCCTTTCTTCAGAAAAAATGCACATAAAAATAAAACCTCTTAAATGTTGCATATGATTTCAGGAGTTCCTAGATCCAAATAAAATACCCCTGATCTGCAATAACTAGGGGGAAAATGATTTTTAATGATAATTATCTGCAAATCTGGTTTCCAAGCACTTATGGGCTCTTCATTGGGCACTTGATTAAACACTGCTTATTTATATAGGTATTTCCCATCATTACATTTTAGTTTTACATCTGAGTTATCTAAATGTATATGCAGAGCCACTCAAAGAGCTTTTCAATATATAAAGTTAGTCAAATTCTTCCCAACAGATAAGTAACATTTAGCCAGTATTTACTGAGTACCTACTATGTACCAAAAAATGCCAAAGCTCCTTTTATTTAGGTTGCTAAATTTGTGGTGATACTTGAGAATATTTGAGGAACAGAGTTGATTAGAAACTGCTTTTCATGATGGATTTACTGTTATGAATTCCACCAGTAAACTGAAGGGAAGTTCAAGATACTGGGGGTTACATAGTCACAGCCTTCTCTTTATTGATATTTTTAAACAGTGGTTCCTCAGTGTCTTCTGTAACCTGGTAGAGATTATTTTCATGTTTATGGTCTTATAGATTGTTTAGTCTCTCAAAGGAGCAACAGATGAGAAATGTTTAGAGAAAACAACTCTACCAATATTATGTTGAACCCTCAGTGAGAGGGGGGCCACTCCACATGGTACTCATAAGATCATCCACTTATTTTTGAAATAATCCTCCCTTGATAGTGATTGGAGGCCCAGCACTACGGTCTCAGAGCTGGGTGGAACAAGGCGCTGGCTTGGACTGGTTTGGCTGGTGGAAGCTTTTCAGGAATAATACCGCCTAGCGAAGCATGTCCCTGTTCTCCTAATGAAGCACCATGGTTGGAAGTCTCTGCTGACCCTGTCCCCGTCCTGTGCCTGGTTGGGGTGAGGCATCCCAGCTTCCAGCAGTCTTCTGAAAGAGCTGCTTTCTCCATCTTCCTCTGACTTTGATCTTAGCAAACAAAAGCATTGCCCTCTAGGTTGGGTGGGCAAGGAATTCTATCAGAAAAGAGGAATTGTTTGGACTTGTCCTGGTGATTCTGGGAAAAGTAAACAGAGTGGGAAAGGGGAGTGATTTTGACTTGTATGCTCTGCTTGGACTCCCTTGGGTGTAGACATCCTTGTGCCCATGGCAAACCCCAGCGGCTCACATGCATTTCCTGCTTAGGACTTCCATTTCTCATTCTCCCCAGCTTCCCAGCCCTTGAGGTCTTCAGAACTGGCCTGGCAGTCTTCTGACTGAAGACCAGCCCTCCCCAGCACTACCTCTTGTGTGCACGGCCACAAGAAGGATGGCCACTCTTTTCCCAATGACACGTGTGCCTCCCTCCCCATTCCACTGCCATCTTTGACCTCCCAAGTAGGTTTCAGTGCCATGCCATCCTCACTCCCTAACTTCAGGAAATAGATAAAACTATAGCAACATTATTAGTAGACACTTTATCAGTTTAAAGAAAGTAATCCTTTAGATGCTAAATTCAGTTCTTGCATATGCAAATATGCCTTTACATGTGGTCTCCCATTATATGATACATTTTCACCGAGGAACTCAAAACACCCTTTTGTCCTAATGATGCCTCATCAAAGTAGGTAGGCAGAGGTGTTTTTTCTGTGCAACAGATTAGAAAGCTGAGGTTTAGAGCTGCTGAGTGGCTTGCCCAGATTCAGCCTGTTGTTGTCCATGATTTACAACTACTCATAAGACAGAATGCTGCAAATCCAAATGATCTAACTTCGTGGCCTCCCCTTTCCTTTGCCAGGAAAGAACAAAGCATCCAGGTGGTGAAGTGGGACATTGTGCATTTAAATGGTGAGAGTAGACAGTAGTCAGCAAGTGACCAACAAGGTAAAATATATCTTCCCTTCCCTCCCTCTTCTCTGCTTTTTTGTAAGACTGGCTACTTGAATTATATGTTGGATATTTAAGTTATTATCTAGTGTATGCTAGATAATATGGAAAAATGGAGAAGTTTTAAAATTATTTAAGTGTCTATATGGACTTGTGTCCATGTGCTAACAAAGAACATCAGGGAAGAGAGGCATAGTTTGCAACACACTGGTGCCTTCAGAAAGATCAGTATAAAACACAGTTTATGTTGGTGTCTTGTACTACCTGCCAATTTACCAGAAATGGATCATGTACCTTTTTTTTTTCTATTGATTGCACAACAAATTTTTTATTGCGTATAATGTTAGGTCATTTTTTAAATAACATTGTCATATATCTGTACATCTCCAGTGTTTCATGAAACGTATTAGAGGGAAAGAAAAAACTAAATATTACTTGTGTATTTAACTCAAAATAACATAGAACATAATTTGAAATTTTCACACTAATTTTGGGATTTGGGGTAAAAACACCAATTATTGACTACAGAGGACTGAGAAAGCCAAGAGTTTACTTTTTAGAAGCAAGTTTTATAACATGGTAGATTGGTGGAACTTTTCTTTGGTAGTTTTGGTTTGCCAGAATGATAGCTCTTCTTCCTCAAGAATACAGACTTCTGGTGGCATCACAGATACATTTAGAATATTCATTAGCACAGAAGAATATGGTTAAATATTGTCCTTGGTCTCCTATATATGTTAATTGCATGATAATTTGTACTTTCCAAAAATTTCTGTCAAGGACTTTTATAGACTTCTCAAATCCTAATCTACCATGATCCCAGGAGAGTGTTCAGATTTGCTTATATGTTTTTTAACATTGGAGAATGTCATTTATGTGAACTTTCAGGAAATTAATTCAATAAAGCCTAAGAAAAGGTAAAACTATTTGAAAAAAAAGACGTATTTGAAGCAGTTATCCAGATAATTTAGGATAAAAGCATCCTTTTTTCCTAAAATATTTCAAATGGGACAAAATTTATTCAATTTATTACACACATAGTGATCCAAATTTTTCAAGTCGCTTTTTTTACATAGCCAGTACAATAGGCTGCTTTGATCCTTTCAGCATCTGATTTCAAAATTTCCTCACCTCCTTCAAATGTTCATTTTGTTGGCAGAATTACAACAGACTCAGTGCTTTGCGAGAAAACCTAGTGTGTTCTAGTTCCATTCGATAGTTACTAGAACTCCACAAGAGTTTGCCCATGTTCCCGACTGGTGGCTTTTGTCACCACCTCAAATACAACAAGACTTTGGGCCTCTGTGCCCATAGCAACAGCCCTGTGGATGACTTGGAGCATGAGCTCTGCCAGTGCTTGCGTGAGCATCTGATGTGCCCTGACACCGTCTGGCAGGGAGAAGGAGACTGGCTCTTCCTTCTTTCAGTTCCTCTGAAATGCAAGAAGACAGCCTCCGAGCCCCAGCATGGCGCCAACCTTCTTGCTGCCTCTGGCTTCTTGCCTCGTGTTCTGCTTGTAACACTTTTCCTGGTCCACTCCTCATTCACTGGCCCAGCTTGAGATGCTCCAAGCCCCTCACCATAAATTGCCGCCAGGTCCTGGGCAAACCTGTGGCACCCACTGCCCTTTGGAAAATCACCTGCAAGTCCTTTCTGGTTTCAGCCCCAAGAAGCCACCAGAATGGCAAGCTGGGCATCCTGGGCCTGATCCAGGCCTAGGGGATCTTCATCCCTCCAGTCCTGGGCTGGCCTAGCAGCAGTGAGCCAGACTCTTGGGCCAGCACGAAACCCACAGAGACCCCAGCCAACCCTACCAATGATCCTGGGGTCCCTAAAGCTGTCCTTGGACTTGGACAAGGACAGAGCAGAGAACCAGCTGGGAATGCCCAGAAGAGTGGATGTCGAGTAAGTGCAGTTCAACATTCAGTGACATAACAATGCAGGGCTCGGCTCCCAAGCAGCCCTTAGCCACCTCTGCACCCCTCAAGTGCCACAGCTGCAGGAGTACCATAAGCCATCAGACAGGGTGTGCCAGCAGGGCCTCCGGGCACACCCTCCTCACTCTACAGCATTAAACTAAAGCACCAATAACAACACAAATGAGCACCGAGTGAAAAACCCAAAGCCTTAACATCCTCTTGGAAATCCTCTGTCGAATGCATGATTTGTAACAGATGGCATTCTAGGATTTAACCCCAAGATGATCCAGTTACTAAAATCACCTTCCGCTGTCTCAATCCACGCAGTTATCCTTATACCAAAACCGATTCTGTGAGGCACGCAAGCGGTGGTGTAACATGACACGGTCACATCACCCCATCCAGCCTTGTATTGACAGGTTGCCAGAGCATGTTTTCATTGTTGACGGTGTAGTATCACTGTGAACAGGTGACGTGGTTTGTTCAAACAGCCTTTGACTTGTGGGTGGTTGTATGTTCTATCCTTAAGGTGGCATTCTTTCACACGCTGACTGAGGCTTCCTACGCATGGGCATCGCACCTTTTTATCATGAAATATAGAAAGACATCACAGAAGATTATTATAATCTTTCTGTTCCAAAGCATGGATAGTTTTCTTTTTTATTCATATTTTGTAGAAACTGCTTGTGGTTCTTTCTTTCCTCCCCTCCAACCTTCTTCTCATCTACTTTCCCATCTCTTTTCCAGAAGATAAAAGCACTGCTGAGAGAGGAACTCAAAGTTTCCTTTCAGTTAAAGGAGCCTAATTGTAAATAAAAAATAAGAAACTGCTTTTGCTCTGTCAACCAAAAACGGGAAGAATTATATCTGTGAAATTATTAAGCTATCTCTATATACAGATAAAAGCACATTATCTTTTATTCATTACTACAGACCTTGTAATCTGTTGTATATTAAAATGTTTTACTGTATCAGAAAACTGCACATTATAGATCAAGAAAAGCTGGGAAAATAATTCAAAATACAGTATAATTAACTAATATGTTGTTGTTTGTTTATTCTGGGCTTGGAACAATTTTAAGTAAAAAATGTGGTCCGTACAAATTATTGACCAGAAAGTGAATTTATCTTCAAAACTTAAGCCTCTTTTTGATGCAACACCAATTCATGGAGCTTACCCATGTGCGTGCACAGTGCAGTCCAAGGGAGTCACAGACTGGTTTAATCCAGTTGCAGGCGCTTGTGCTGCAGCCCTCAATCCAGCCCACCTTGTGCTGAGCTGCCGTCCTCTCCCCTTAGCTTGAGTAGAAGTGTCCAGAACACATAGTGTAGCTGCACGTTTTCAGGGCCTTGATGCCACCCTTGGGATTGGAAGGTTCAGGGGCCCCTCTCCTCAAGGAAGAGGAACCTGTGCAGACAGGAAAATACAGAAAGAGCAAAGAAGTGTCTTCTCCCTGGGGTCTATCTCCTCAGGCTGAAAGGGAAAATGAAACCTCTACATTACGGAACGTAGATGGGATGCGCTAGTATATAATGTGTCCGGTGCCGACTTTCTCTGTGATTTTGCTGGAGTTTGCTCAACACTAAGCTGAGCTCATGGACAGGAGTGAACCCAAACTTGTTTTCTTTGGACTGCTTTGAGCAAAAATAGAAGAAAAGGGCTAATTTTTTCCATTGAATTTTTTTTTTTTTTTTTGGATCCAATAGTACAGATCCAAAGTAAGTATTTATTCACTGGCCCAGTTTCCCATTCTTTTAAGTTGGAAGTGTGACTGCCAGCTCCCTGGATTGTCAGAGTATGCTGAAAACGAGCCGACAAGCTTAGGCGTCCGGGAGTCAGAGCTCGCTCTTTCCACGTGTGGTTGGGTCAGATTTCCTGCATGGTCTGTTCCAGGTGTAGTTCTTCCCTCTAACTCTGACTTTTTCAGTTGGTGTTAGGTAAACAGGTGTGCGAAGCTGAGGAGCAAACATAATACAAGAGAAGTTGTGCTCCCCTTGGGAGGAGATGGGGCTTTTGTATTTATTTTTAAATTCAGCCCAATTATCTAGAAAGAGAACAGTTTTGCTCTCGTAGCCACTGAGGGATGTGCAGGGGAGGTGAGGAGATAGGTCTTTAAATGTTCATATGAACAAATGCCTGATGGCTAAATTTTTGGTCCATGAAAGAAACATGTTCACCTCTTTTTTTTTTTTTTTCCAGTTATCAAGCTCTTATGAAAATAAGAAAGCATCTCTTTAAATAGAATCATGCCCTGAAAGGGACCGCTTTGCAGCCCAGTGACCCTCCTCAGATTGAAATAATCATTCCAAGTGATACCTTGGACCTGCCCTATATAGTTGGAGACTGGGCGTTCCTTGTCTATTACCTTCTGGAGAGACACAGCCAGTGTACCCCAGTTGTCACGTTCTTTTGAAAAACAAGAAATTATCTTATGTAACAAACTTATAGCCAAAGGGGTCTATGAGCAAACATTAAAACTCAGAGCTATCATTCTCTATTTTTAAAAGGGTATTAGTTTTCATTTGGATTTATCAATTAGTTTTGCTGGAGGGCTTTTTTTTTTTTTTTTTCAATTAAATTAGTCACTCTGGTATTGTTGTGAGGCAGTCATTTAATTTCATGGCTTTCATAGGTTTATAGGAACATAAAAATATGATGCCAATGAAATTCATTAGAATTCTCCATTATCTTGTGGATTTAGTGCCCATCTGTCTTGCATATGTTTCCAGTGGTGGCTTACAATGGTCTTTGCCACATATTGGCCATATGCCTATTTACTATACACATGTGGAAACATGCATGCATCTAGACCCAACAATGGTTGTAAAATAAGGCCGTCTCTGACGTGAATTCTAAACCCCAATGAAGGAAAGTCACTCAGAAAAGCACACAGACATTAGTGTGCTCTTGAGAGTAGATTTAGGAACAGTCCTTCCAGCGAATGTCATTTTGTTTCTGTCTGCTCACCCTTTCATTTGCAATAAACCTGACAAAAACTTCCAAAATGAAAATGAGAATGTGCTTATTTGAAGGAAACATTGGCAGGCAGCCACAGACTCAAAGGACGCAAACTAATTTTGCTCTTGTTTTTCTGCCAATAACTCCTTGGCTCCTGTGCACTGTGCACAGGCAGAGCCTGATGGGGAATTCTGATTGATCAGTTGCACGCAGGCTGCCGGAAACCCTCAGCCTATGGAGAAGGTGATGGGTCATAGCAAAGTGAACTTCTCTGTTCCTGAACACTGCTTAGCCTCATAGTCACAGCTCTCAGCCCATGGAGACAAGTCCCACTGTCCTGGGGGCAGGCAAATCACTCAGCTTGTCTGTTAGAGAACATGGACTTTATGCTGTACACCAAATGCAGTGAAGTTCATTTAAATCTGGTTTATCTGAATTTCCCCCCTCACACACCCCCGCCAGTTAGAGGGGATCCTTCAGTTTACCAAGGGATGGAGGAGAGTGGAAAGAAGGGAAGGAAGGAAGGAAGGAAGGAAGGAAGGAAGGAAGGAAGGAAGGAAGGAAGGAAGGAAGGAGGGAAGGAGGGAAGGAGGGAAGGAGGGAAGGAGGGAAGGAGGGAAGGAGGGAAGGAGGGAAGGAGGGAAGGAGGGAAGGAGGGAGGGAGGAAAGAAAAGGCAGGCAAATGCCTTTATTACTTTTAAAATGTATTTGATTTTTAAATTCATTTCTGTATCTTGTTTTCAGAACACATCTCTTGCAGTAAGTGCACTTCCTCTGGTAATATAGAAGAGCTGAAGTTTTATACCCTGTTCCCAGGCTCCCCAACAGAGTTTTCAGCTGAACAATGTAAAGCACGGAGTTTGGTTTGTTCCCTCGATAGCTGGCAAGGTAGTTAGCCGACCACCCTTCTGACTGGGGGTGGGAATGGGAGCATCCTGGTTTTCTGAAATGAAGAAGACTAATCTGGGGCCAAAGGGGGCTTAGAGAAAAGATTCAAGGTTCCCTAAGAACACTTTCACCAGGCCCCACTGGAAGAGGGAGTAGGGTTGAGAGAGGAGAGTTTTAGCCCCTTGTTAAACTGTCCTGGACGGGGCTGGCCTCAGAACCAGGAATTCCCGCAGGAAGGGGCAGCCAGGTCTCTGGGAAGACTGCACCAGGCATAAAAGAAGCATGTTGGACAAAGGCTAGCTGACCTCTTTAGCCAGAAGGCCCAGGAGATCCTGAGGAGAGACCAGGGCCACCGACATGCTTCCCAGGAAGGGACTGGACTCCCCTCCTGATCCTCTGAGTGGGTGTTACTTATCCTAGAGAGAAAAAGGCAGCTGAGTGCCCAAGACCCTGGGTCCTAGCCTGAGTCTGCTGAGAATTAAGCTCTCCTGTCTTATCCAAAAACCCTTCAGGGAGTTGAGGTGACTTCGGGAGAGTTCTAGGAGTGAGCTCCAGGAATCAGCTCTGCAGGGCAGGCCCCTCACCAAAGCAACACGTAGCCCAGCTGTGGGACCTGGAATGTTCCAGAAACATGAAAGCCTGGGGTGGGGGGTGGGGGGGAGGAGAAGGGCTCAGGAGCAGGGTTGATGGCAGAAGGAAAGAGCTGCTGAACGAGGCTTCTTTCATGCAGCGCCCCAAGGCTATAAATAACCAGGCAGCTGCTTAACAGCTGGTGCAGAGAATGGTCTGGGTACGGGGCAGCGTTGGGGAGAAGTGCAATAAGAGCAGCCCAACTGGGTGCATCTTTAAGTGCAGGAACAACCCTAGACATCCCTGAAGGGAATTGTGAGGCTTCCCTCCTAGGCCTCCTCTCCTTACGCCTGGAACCCACAGCTGGTTCACGACTAGGCGAAAGAGGCACAGGGTCTGCCGAGTGAGCCATCATAGCTAAGGAGACTGCCTGCTGCCCTGGCCATGTTGTTAGCACATTAGTGTTGGCTCTTTTAAGAAATATTTTTTCCTTTTTATTGAGCTATAACTTGCATCAGTAAAGCACACATCGCTCAATAAGTTTTTACGTATTTATACACAAATATAACCATCACCCAGATCAAGGTATAGGACATTTCCAGCACCTCAGGGGACTCTCTTGTGCCCATTTAGTCAATACCCCATCATCTAAGGCTAACCACTGTTTTCATCTCTGTCACTATAAATTGTTTCTTTCTTTTAACTTCATGATTAATTCATCTCATTGGAATCCCACAGTAAGTTCTGTTTCCTGTCTGGCTTCTTTTACTCAATTACACACATGGGAGATTCCTCCGTGTGTGGGTAGCAGAGCTTTATTCTTTTTCATTACTCTGTAGTATTCCATTGTATGATGAGGCCATGATTTAGCCATTCTCCTGTTGAGGGTTATCGGACTGTTTCCAATTTGGAGTTATTGTGAATAACACTTCCAGCAGCAGTTTGGTCAGTGCTGGTGTATTTCGGAATAGGTTTGGAAGTAAATTCTGGTGGGAATCTATATTGATGCACCCTCAATGGAGGCCAATTTGGCAATAGCTGTCAAAATTAGAAAAACACATGTCCTTTGGGAATTCTGCAGATTTGCTCAAACATACAAGTATCTTCTGCACATTATAGCAATTATTTGTGAAAGCTAAAGTTTTGCCATTCTGTTGTTGAGTTTCAGTGTTTTTTTTTTTTCAATATATTCTGGATACTAGTCCCTTACCAGATATATAAATTACAAATGTTTTCTCCCATTTTGTATGTTGTCTTTTCACTTTCTTGAAAACATCCTCTGATAACAGAAGTTTTTCATTTTGATGAAGTCCAATTTATCTATTTTTTTCTTTCATTGTTTGTGCTTTAAGTGTCATACCTAAGATTCTATTACCAAAACAAAGGTCATGAAGACTTACCCCTGTATTTCTTCTAAGAGTTTTATGAAACATAATCCCTACTTCTTAAGTGTGGGCTGCACATCATGACTTTTCTCCAAAAAGCACAGTATGGAAAAGAGAATGAAAGGAATAACTTTACAGTGGAGAAACCTGACAAACATGTCAGCCAGGTGATCCAGGTCAACATCAATAGTGATAAGTCATGTTGATAGCATGGACCCTTGATACGATGAGAATGGCACTGTTATGGGCTGAATTATATCTCTCCCCAAATTCATATGTTGAAGTCCAAACTCCCAGCACCTTAGAATGTGGCTGTATTTGGAGATAAGACCTTTAAAAAGGTAACTGAAGTTAAATAAGATTATTGAGGTGGGCCCTAACCCAATATGACTGGCATCCTTAAAAGAGGAGGAGAGTAGGATACAGGCACATAGGGAGGACCATGTGAGGACATAGGGAGATGACAGCCATCTGCAAATGAAGCAAAGAGGCCATAGAAGAAACCAACCCTGCTGATACCTTGATGTTGGACTTCTAGCCTCCAGACTGCAAGAGAATAAATTTTTTGTTGTTTAGGCTGACCTGTCTCTGATGTTTGTTATGGTAACCTCGAATAGACAAATTTAAGCACTTTACCTCTGCAGTCTTCCTCTCAAAAATTCATAACTCCATTTCAATCATGAGAAAAACATCAGTCAAACCCCAATTAAGGGACATTCTACAAAATAAAGTCTGAGAAACCATGACAGCCAAGAACAGCCAAGACATGACAACTAAGTGTAACATGGTGTCCTGGATAGGATGCTGGACAAAAGGCATTAGGTAAAAAAACTAAGGAAATCTGAAAAGATGCTCAAGATTACCATTCATTAGGGTAATGTAAATTAAAAGTACAACTAGATGCCACTTCATACCCACTAGAATGGCTATAATCAAAAAGAACAAGTGTTGGTAAGGATGTGGAGAAATTGGAATCCACAGACATTGCTGTTGGGAATTTAAGATGGAACAGTCACTTTTGGGGGGAAAAGTTTGACAGTTTCTTTAAATGTTAAGCATAAATTGCCATAAATATCCAGTAATTCTACTCCATATATGAACCAAAGGGACATGAAAACACATATCCACACAATGACTTGAATGTAAATAATCATAGACATATTATCAATAATAGCCCCAAATATCATCAATTAATAATGGATAAATAAAATGAGGTACAATCATACTATGGAATATGATTTAGCAATAAAAAAGAATGAAGTTATTTTTGGTCAAGATGGCATAGTAAGTAGACGCTGTGCTTGCCTTCTCTCATGACCACATAAAAATTACAACTAAACTACAGAACAACCATCATTGGGAGTCACCTGAGGTCTTGCTGAACAGAAGTCCTACTACTGAAGACATACATAAGAAACCACCTTGAGACTAGTAGGAGGGGTGGAGATGCAGAAGGGGTTGGTCTGACACTCATGCGTGGTGGTCAAGAAGTGGGGGGTGGGGTTATCTTGGCTGCAGAGGTTCCTCCCAGGTCCACATTGGTTTCCCAAGCCCAGGGTTCCAGTGCCAGAAAGAGAAGTCCCCACAACCTTGGCTGTGAAAACCAGAAGAGATTGTGCCTGAATGAGACAGAGGGCTGTGGGAGTGGCAGACACTCTTTTTAAGGGTCTCACATGTGGACTTACTGACAGACTCACTTGCTCTGAGCTCCAGCATTGGGGCAGCTGCTTAAGGAGTGTCAGGAACATACAGGAAGAAACTGAGTTGTCTGGATTCAGGAAGAGGGCTGGGGTGGCTTTCTCTCAGACAGAGGTGCTGGCAGAGTCCATTCTTCCTTTGTTGAGCCCTCCACCCTCCTGGCAGGCAGAAGCAGGCAGCTGCAATGTCTGTCTCCATCAACCCGGCTAACACAAGTCACCTTGCCCAGGTGATTCCCTGAGACCCTATTCCACCCAACTTGTGGGCCTACCAAAGCTGCCTCCAGTGTTGTTTTTTTTTTTTTTCTTCATACAAATGGCCTGTCTTTGCTTATGCTGTGGACTTTCCTAAAATCTCTCAAAGATTCACAAAACCCAAATAAGCAGCAGCTGGCCTCAGCATGCCCCATGCCTCTTGCTAAGCATCCCCAAGCCCGGCACTAGTGGCAACCAGCCTCAGTTTATAGCTTGACTTTTTGAGGCACCTCTGTGGATTCCTTGGTAACTCTTGCCAGGTGACCTTGGGCACTGCATAGACCATGGCTGAACTTGGCCTATGGCTGGACCCCTCTCAGGAGGCCCTTGGGCTGACAAGCCTGTTTGCGAAAGCACCACCCAGGGCTGCATTTGAGGTGGACACACCCAAAAGGCAGACTGGGCAGGCACCAGAGCCCTGCTAAATTGAATTCAGCTTCATGAGACCAGCCCTTCACTGGCCAGTTCTCACAACCAATCAGTCCTAGAGTCAATCCCTCTCACTGACATACAGATAGCAACCAAGGCTCAACTACAACAGGAGGGTACACACAATTATCTAAGGGACCTACCTGGAGCACCCAGCTCAGGTGACTAGGGAAGACTGAACCATGGGGCCCCACAGGATGCCTACTACATAAGTCTGCTCTACAAACACTGGGAGACTTAAGAGCCTTACCTAATACATAGAAACAAATACAGGAAGGCAGCCAATATGGGGAGACAAACATGTGCCAAATGAAAGAACAGAACAAAGCTCTAGAAAAATAACTATAAAAAATCGAGATGAGCAGTCTATCAGATACAGAGTTCAAAACACTGGTTAAAAGGATGGATACTCAGCGAACTTAGGGGAAAAATAGATGAACTTAATGAGAACTTTAACAAACAGATAGAAAATATAAAAATGGATATAGAAAACATAAAAAGAACCAGTCGGAAATAAAGGGTACAATAACCGAAATAAAGAATTCATTAGAGGGAATCAACAGATTAAATGAAGCAGAGGATCAAATCAGCAATTTGGAAGATAATCCAAACAATCAATTTGGAAGATAATCTAATCAGAACAAAAACAAGAAAAAAGAGTTCGAAAAAAATGAGGATAGTTTAAGAAGCCTCTGGGACAACATCAAGTGTAACATTCACATCATAGGGAGATCAGAAGGAGAAGAGAGAGCAAGGAATTAAAAACATATCTGAAGAAATAGTGACAGAAAACTCCCTAACCTAGAAAAGGAAATGGACATACAAGATCAGGAAGTGCAGAGAGTCGCAAACAAAATGAATCCAAAGAGTCCCACACCAAGACACATCATAATTAAAATGTCAAAGGTTAAAGACAAAAAGATAATCTTATAAGAAGCAAAAGAAAAGCATTTGGTATCTACAAGGGAGCTCCCATAAGACTGTCAGCTAATTTCTCAATAGAAACTTTACAAGTCAGTGGGAATTGGCATAAAATATTCAAAGTGATAAAAAGCAAGGACCTACAACCAAGATTACTCTGCCCAGAAAGCTATCATTTAGAATCAAAGGACAGATAAAGAACTTCCCAGACCAAAAAAAAAAAAAAAAGGCTAAAGGAGTTTATCACCACCAAGTCAGTATTACAGAAAATTTCAGAGGGATTCCTTTAAGAAGGAGAAGAAAGAAAAAAAGATCAAAATTATGAACAATAAAATGCCAATAACTACATATCTATCAACTATTACTTTAAATGTAAGTGGATTAAAGATTCCAATCAAAAGATAAGGTGACTGAATGGAAAAAAAAAAACAAGACTTACAAATACTGCCCTCAAGAGACTCACTTCAGATCAAAAGATACACATAGACTGAAAGTAAAGGGATGGAAAAAGTTGCTTCATAAAAACGGAAACAAACAAAAACATCTAGCAATACTTATGCCAGACAAAATGACTTTAAAACAAAGGCTATAACAAGAGACAAAGAGGAACCCAGTTATTCCACTTCTGGGCATTTCTCTGAAGAAATTCAAAATGCTACTTAAAAGGGACATGTGAATCCACATGTTCATTGCAGCTTTACAATGGTTAAGATATGGAGGCTGCCTGGGTGAATTGATAAAGAAGAGATGGTACATATATACAATGGAATACTACTCAGCCATTAAATAAACAAATAAACAAATAAACATTAAACAAACAAACAAACAAATAAAAGAATGAAATATTGCAACCTGTGACAACATGGATGGACCCAGAGGGTATTATGCTGAGTGGAGTAAGTCAAAGACAAATGCCATATGATTTCACTTACATATAGAATTTAAGGAACAAAATAAACAAACAAAACAGAAACAAACTCATAGATACAGAGAATATTTTGAGGGTTGCCAGATGGGAGGGGAGTTGAGGGGGGTGGGTGAATGAGAGGAAGGGATTAAGAAGTACAAATTGATAGTTACAAAATAGTCATGAGGCTATAAAGTATAGCATAAGGAATATAGTCAATAATATTGTAATAACTATGTATGGTGTCAGATGAGTACTAGATTTATCAGGGTGATCACTTCATAAGTTGTATAAATATCTAATCACTATGTTGTATACCTGAGATTAATATAATATTATATGCCATTGAAAAACAATAAATATATTTTTAAAAGGAATGAAGTTCTGCTACATGTTACAGTATAGATGAACCTTGAAAGCATTTTGCGCCATGAAAAAGCCAGATGCAAAATACTATATATCATATATTTCCATTAATATGAAATGTCCAGAAAAGGTAAATCAATAGAGACAGAAAGAAGATCAATGGTTGCCTAGGGCTAGGGATAAGGATTGACTGAAAATAGGCATGAGCAAAATTTGGGGCATAGTAGAAATGTTCTAAAATTGGATTATGATGATGATTGTACAGCTATAAATTTAGTAAAAATCATTGAGCTATATATTTAGAGGGGGTGAATTTTATGGTTTGTAATTATACTTTAATGACACTGTAAAAGAAAAAAAAACAGCAAGGCGGTGAGGCATAGACGAAACAAGATTGGCAAAATGTTGATAATTTTCTAAGTTGGGTGACAGAGAGGATTCATTATACTATTCCTTTTACTTTTGTTTATGTTTGAAATTTTAATAATACAAAGTTTAAAAAATTAATGAATTTCTCCTTTATGCTTCCCCTAACACACAGGTTTCCATAAAATCCCTGGGCACACAGTGTTGGAGTATTTTACAGACCTTTCTTTCTCTTCGATAGATGAGTTTTCTAGGGGTAGGGAGGGTTTATTATTATTATTTTTGTTCCATGGTCTGACTCAGAGACTGGCAAATAAATACTAGTTGAAAACTTTTAAATAAAATGAGGAGGGAGGAAAAAGAAATCTTTGGTAACAATGGGAAGGACTATTTTGCAGAAGTTAACTAAAGTTTATCAGAAGGCACTCAAGTAGAACTGTGAGATGACACCTTACTGCAAAATGCTTTTGGCTGTTGGGTTTTCTGTGATGATGTCTATTAGGGAGAGCTACCATTAGTAGCAACCTCAGTGATAGGTCCCTAGTTAACTAAAATTGTTATAAAATATTTAAAGCACCCTACAGGAAATAATACTGAACAAAACAGGATCCTTTTTAGTTGGGATTTTTATAGTGACTCAGTGTCCTCATAATGACTTTACCCATCCATCCCACTAGTGTAGAAAATATGTTCTTTGATTTTATTCTAATAAATTTCCTGTTTTTAAAAAATGTGATTTTTTTTTTCTTTGCCAATCAACAGTCCTCTGTGGCACACATTGAGCAGGAAAACTTTGAAGAATGTTCCAGATTTGCTAACAAAGATATGCAAGTCACCTGAAAAACACTGGCCTACCTGGTGAGAGAAGGCAAAAGGGAAGGTAGGCACCCTCAGTTACATACACTATAGGGGCCGGGCAGGTGCTGGGTTTTGAGAAGTTACATTGCATGTAATCCTTCTGACAGTCCTGTGAAAGAGGTGAGAAGACGCGGCCACACAAGGTATGATGCTCTGCTGCCCAGAGCAGCAGGACCCCCAGGGGTCCCCTGTGACCCTAGGGCTCAGGGGAGCACAGCCTGTCTGGTTCTCCAACGCCACCTAGCGTTCGCCGCTTCCGGAGCCTGCCCCTCCCGGCAGGGCTCAGCCCCACGGTCCGCAACCTGGGGCACCAGTGTCCGCAGCTCCTAAATAAAGTGAAGCGTGGGAACACCTGGATTTCACAGCCGGCCCTGACGGTCGCGCCCCCTCCGTGCGGCACTCTGTAAGCGCTGAGGCACTGCCCCTTGGGGGTTTCTGGCGTCACAGTGCCTACCGCGGGAAGGACACTGGACTAGGAGTGGTGACAGGGTCCTAGTCCCACCTCGACCTTCCTGGAACCCACTTCTTCTTCTGTAACAGCAGGGGGAAGTGGCCCTGAGCACATCCGGGGTGCTTGCCAGCTCTGAAAGTCCGAGTCCAAGTGCACAGAGTACCCGCAGTCCTCAATCCATCCGTGGAAACATTCCAGACGCTCTTGCAGTCCCTTAACCTTGGCGGGTCATAAGAATCACAGGGGAACTTAGTATCTGGGACCCAACTGAACTGGGGGAGACGGGGCATCAGTATTTTACACTTCTGCCAAATGATTCCGTTGTACCTTACGAGTAAGGGTTAAGAACAGTCTTACACTCTGAGTGCACCGCATCCCTCTTTGAACTAACTTACCCTGAAAAGCATGGGCTTGGTGTCCAACTCTGGTGCTCTCCTGTTACCCTGGATGCTGGCAGCTCAGGAGGGAAGATTAAGAAGCAGTAAACTGCCTTCGCACAGATCTAACCTCAGGCAGAATCAGGACTAGAGGGTGAAGGGCGGAGTTCGGCAGTAGTTACTGGGCAGGGGCAGGCAGAGGCAGCCTGGCCAAGCCCAAGGCGCTGGCTGTAGAGAACCAGTTTCAAAGAGGCAGAGAGGTGGTGGGAGGTGAGATTACAGGTGGGCCAGGCTCCCATACCCCAGTGCACGGTACAAAACACCAGTTCAAAGACAAATTATGAAGAATTTCAAGCTGTCCACAGGAGAGCTTTGAACCAAGCTCAGGTTCTCTGTGACTGCAGAGGCCTGGGATCAGAATCTCCAGGAAAGACATTCAGGAATCTCTACATTTAAAGAGTTCCCCGGAGGTTTTAATCAGGGAGTTGGGAAACATTGTTCTAGGTTTCCAAACCTGGCTGATCAGTGGATTCCTGGGCCCTTCCCCTACAGATTCAAACGGAAAATTCCAAATTCTGCTCTTCTCCTCCCCCCGCCACATGAAATTCTTCTAGATTTGTGGAACCATCTGCTCGGGTTCAAATCCCACTTCCATTATCTACTGGCTGTACTAGCTGTGTGATCATGAACAAGCTTCTTAACTTCCCTGTGCCTCACTTTTCTCATCTGTAAAATGGGGTGGTTGTGAGGATTCAGTGAATTAATATACACAAAATGCTTAGTGTCTGCTACAGAGTAAGGACAAAATAATAGCCCTTATTATCAGTGGTTCTTAGCTCTGGGCTGCAGATGAGAGAAACCTTTGTTTACTTGCTTTGTTTGTTTTTAGTTAGTTTGTTTTTAAATATCAGTACCTGGGTCTCTCTCCAGAACTATTCAGTGAGAATCCACAGTGATTCTGATGCAGGAGAGTTGAGGTCAACCTATACTGCATTGGAATCTGCTTTGCTCATTTAGTTGTGTATCATGGAGCTTCTTCATATGCAGATATACAGGACTATGCTATTATTCTTTTAAACTTTCTTCTTTGAGATAATTACCCTATCATTTGAACAACTGTGTTGTTACATGAGCCAGACATGGCCTAATTTAGTTAATCTCATGTCAATAGTGTCGTTCCGTGTGCTCTTCCCAATAACCCTATGGGATAAGACTATGTCTCTCTTTTTATTGTGGTCAAGTTCAGAGATGTTAAGTGCCACATCTAAGGTCCTGCATCTGTAAAATGGCAAAACAAATAACTGATCTGATCTTTCTATCCATCCTTCTGAGCTGCTTCTCTATTAGTCAAGGATAAAGGGCTTGTTCTTAGACATTTCTATCCAACATGAGTTAAAACTTGATTTATCCTGTTATAGACTGAATTGTGTTGCCCCTCCCTAAATTTATACATTGAAGTCCTAATCCCCGGGACTTCAGAATGTGACTGCATTTAGAGACAGGGCCTTTAAGAGGTAATTAGTTTAAAATGAGGCCATTAGGGTAAATCCTAGGGTAAATCCTAATCTCATCTGACTGAGGTCCTTAGAACAGGAAGAGGCACAGGGATGTGCACACAGAGGAAAAGACCAAGTGACAACACGGCGAGAAGGTGCCATCTGTAGCTGAGGGGAGAGGTCTTGGGAAAAACCAAACCTACCAGCACCTTGATTTTGAACTTCCAGACTCCAGAACTGTAAAAAGAAAGATTCCTGCTGTTTAAGGAACTCAGTATGTATTTTTTGTTATGGCAGCCCCTAGCTATGAAAACAAATACATTCACCACTCTACACCCATCCCTGGAGTTCAATGGGTGAAAAGGAGCCCAGGAGCCTGATGCACACATTTCTTCTTCCCCTCTAGGCAGTTGTCCTTTTGTGCAAACTGCTTGGCACAGCACCTGGCACTTAGTCAGTACAGAGCCGTTCTTAATACATACACAACACCTGGATACGACAAGTATATTCTCTCCCTGCATCTGAGTGGTTATCCCCATTCTCCAGATGAGGAAACCAAGGCTTAGAATATGTAACTTGTCCAAGGTCACACAGCTTTTGAACCCTGGAGCCAGGATGAAACACTCAAACCCAGGCAGTTCATTCCCAGACCTCATGCTCTTTTAAATTTGTTTAATCAAGTTTACTAAGGTATAATTTTTATATATGAAGATTTAACTCATATATATATAAATGCATTGATTTGGAGCATTTGAGATCTTGCTCCCCAGCATAGTCAATTTGGCTCAAATAAACTCTTACAAAAATTTTTAAAAATAATAATAAAATGCATAGATTTGAAGTCTACAGTCTGATGTGATTTGACAAATACATTCCCCCACAGAACCACCATCACAATCAGGATATAGAGTATTTTAATGTTACCAGGAAACTCTCTCACTCTGCTATATAGTCAATTCCCCAACACCTACCCCTGCTCCTTACCCATCCAAACTAGACAGCAATGCTTTTGTTTGCTCAGATCAAGGTCAGAAGAAGATGGAGAAAGCAGCTCTTTCAGAAGACTGCTGGAAGCTGGGATGCCTCACCCCAATCAGGCATAAGGCGGGGACAGGGTCGGCAGAGACTTCCAACCACGGCCAGTTCTAGAACTTTGTATAATTGGAATCATTCAGTGTGTACCCTTTTGGGTCTGGCTTTTTTTGCTCAATGTAATGCCTCTGAAATCCACCATGTTTTTTGTGTATCAGCTGTTCTTTCATTTTTATCTTATTTTTTAATTTTTTAAAATTTTTTGCTTATGGTGAGTGCTTTTTGTGTCCTAAGAACTCTGTTAACCCCAAGATCATGAAGATTTTTTTCCTAGAATTTGTGTAGCTTTAGCTTTTATGTTTAGGTCTATGATCCACTTTGAATTAATTTTTGTGAAAACTTCTTTCCATACTGATAGCCAGTTGATCCAGCACCATTTGTTGAAAAGACAAATGAATCAAATTGGTACCTTTGATTGAATTGGATTGGCACTTTTGTCAAAAATTAGTTTTTCAACAGTACACCAATGTCAGTTTCCCGGTTTTTATATGTTATATAAGATGTTACATTGGGAGAAATTGAATGGATTTTATTTATTTTTCATGTCTATTGTAATGGCTAGGGCCTCCTGTGCAGCATTGGCTAGTAAGTAAAGAGAACATCTTCATCTTGCTCCCAGTTGTAGGAAGAAAAGATTCAGTCTTTCACCATTAAGTTTAATGTCCATGGTAGGTTTTTCATAGATACATTTTATCCTTTTGAAGAAGTTCCCCTCTATTCTTAGTTTGCTGAAAATTTTTCTCATGAATAGATGTTGAATTTGGTCAGATGCTTTCTCTGCATCTACAGTATTGAGATGATCATATGATTTTTCTCTTTAAATTTATTGATTTAACATTAATTGATTTTCAAATATAGAACTAGCTTTATATTTCTGGGATAAACCTCACATGGTCATGATCCTTTGAATATATTGCTAGATTTTATTTGCTATCATTCTCTTGGCAGCAAATTTTTTATAATGTTTTTATTATAGAGCCCTACTTCTTCCTTAAATTTTTTATAATGTTTTTATTATAGAGCCCTACTTCTTCCCCCCAATTTGATCGTGTGTTATCTTTTAATATATTGCTTGATTCAACTTCTTTTATTTTGTTTAAGAATTTTGCACCTGTATTTATAAATGAAATTGATCTGTGTCTTCTCTTTCTAGTACTATTTTTGTTGGGTGTTAGTATTAAAGTTATTCTAGCCTACCAAAATTAGTTGATGAATCTTTTTAATCTTACTTATGCTTAACATAAGTAAGCATTTTTTCTTCAACGTTTGGTAGGATTTCCCAGTGAAGCCATTTGGATCCTGAATTTTTATCATCAGAGGTTTTAAAATACAGACTTAATTTCTTTAATAGTTATAAGACTAAGATTTTCTATTTCTTTTTGTGCCGGGTGTGTTTTTCTGTGAATCTTTACATTTCATCTAAATTTTCAAATTTATTGGCATAAAGTTATTCATAATATCCTCATTTTTGTGGTAAAATCCCTTTTCATTTCTTATACTTGCTATTTGTGCCTTCTCTTTTTTTAAAAAAATTATTCTCACTGGAGGTTTAGTAATTTTATTAGTCTTTTCAGTTTTTTCTCTCAGTTGTGTGTTTTCTTTTATATTTATTTATACTTTTAAATTATTTCATCACATTTACTTTGTTGGGTTTATTTTCTGTTTTTATTCCTAACTTTTTAAAATAAATGCTTAGCTCATTTATTTCAGACTTTTTTCATCCCTAAAATATACAATTAAGACTATAAATTTCCCTTCAAGCACTGCTTTAGCTTTATTCCATAAATTTTGTTGTGTTGTATTTTTTATTATATATACTTTAGTTCAAAATAATTTCTAATTTCATTTTCATTTCTTCTGAGACCATGCATTATTTAGAAGGACATTTTGGAACATATTACTCAAAAGTGTAGTTTTCAAAATATAGAGATTTTACAATTGTAATTTTATTGATTCTTAGCCTATTTACAAAGTGGTTAGAGAACATTATCTGTTTTATATCAATCCTTTGAAATTTGTTGGAACTTGTATTTTGGCTCAGCATACAGTCGAATTTTAAAGTAGATAGTATTTTTTTGAAAATAATGTATTCTGCAGCTGTTGGGTACACTGTTCTACATTATGTCCATAAATTCAAATTTGCTAACTATGTTGTTTCAAATCTTCTACAATGTTATTGATTTCTTGCCTACTTGTTCCATTAATTACTGAAAAAAAGTGCATCATCATATCTCACTATAAATATAGACTTGTCTATTTCTATATATAATTCTGTCCACTTATACTCTATATATTATGTTATTAGGTTCATACAAATTCAGAACAATCTTATTATTGAGAATTACCCTCTTTATTCTACTGATGCTTTTTATTTTAAAGTATGGTTTTGTTTTAGTTTTTTGGGTTTTTTTTTTTTTTTTGATATTGGGATTGCTACACCAGTTGTCCTAATAGTATTTCAATGGTATATAATTTTTCATAATTTTCCTTTTAGTCTTTCCTTATCCCTATGTTTTAGATATGTCTCTTGTCCTTAGCATATATCATATTTTGTTTCTATCCAGTGTGATAATCTTTGTCTTTTAGCTGGAGTAGTTAACTCTCTTATTGTTAATGTAATTATTGATTTTACCATCATACCATGATGGACTTTCTGTTCACTAGTCTTTTTCTTTTTATTCCCTTATTGCTTGGTTTAGTTGGTTGAATTTTTTATATTTCATTTTGTTCCTCTGTTAGTTTGATAATTATTCAAATTTTACCATTGTTTTTAGTTATTATATCCTAAAAATTATAATTTGTAACTTTGACTTACCATCATCAAATAGGAATTATTACCTTTACTCCTCTCCTATAAAAATCAAGGAATTTAGAATATTTACATTTATTCCATGCTTTTATTGTTTGAATTTTCCTTCTCTATATATTATAAGCCCAACAAGACATTATTTTATAAAGTCAAAGTTCATTTGGATTTACCCTCGCATTTGACATTTTTATTCCTTCTTCTATCCCCAATTTCCTCTTGGGGACAATTTTTCTTCTGCCAGAAGAACCCCCTAGAATACACTTTAATACAGGATTTTTTCACTGGGTCTAGGTCGACAAGTTTACTGGTATGTTGTTTAGCTTTCCTTCCAATACATCAAAGATATAATTCTACTACTCCTGGCTTCCATTGCTATGGCTGAAAAGTTAATGAACCTTGCACTTTTAAAACCCATCTTTTGTTTTTCTTTGACTACTTTTAAAATCTCTTGTTTTGGGGGTTTCTGTAGTAGGTATGGATTTCTTTTTATTTATCCTGCTTGAGATTTATTTGGCTCCTTGAATTTGTAGGTTGATGTATTTCATCAACTTTGGAAAATTCTCAGCTTGTTTACTCAAATTTTGCTTGTGCCTCATTCTTTCTCTCCACTCTTCCTGAAACTCCGATTACAACTACATTAGATATTTTTTTCCAAATAATTTATCCTAGCTATTCTACTATATTTTCTGTTCTTTTGTCTCTTCATACTTCACTCTAGTTTGTTTTATTCTGAGCATTAACTCAAGGTTAACCATAAAAACTTAAACTCTGTATGTCAAAGGTTACACAATACTGAGGGAAATACTGAACACACGTGCACGCACGCACACACACACACACACACACACACACACACACACCTTCACCTAAGAAGGGAACAAGTCAGTGGGGTGGGGAATGGAGTAACAGGCAGGCACATATGAACTTATTAGAATCACTGTCTTCTCCTTCAGCCACTGCTGACTCTCAACTGGTGCATTAATGGCCTCTGATAGCAATATTTCCTTCCTCCAGCCATGAAGTTGGAGTAGCCTGTGTCTTGTGGCCTGAAAAATACCGAGTTAAATGTTCTCCAGAGAGATGTGGGGAGATCATTGCTCAGTGCCCAGTAGCATTAGGGTGGGCCGAGGATCTATGCTAAAATTTCTACTAGGAGTTTAGAGGTTATATTAACCAGGAGTAATAGCACAGATTTTTTCGTTTGTTTGTTTCCTTAGGCTTTATCTCAAATGCAAACGACTTTTCTTTTTTTACATTTTACTATCATTTTAAATATTTAATCAAATTCCAAAGATTATCAGCTATATTACATAACATGATTAACTTTCTACAAACACCTTTGCTTTCTGTGTACAAATTGGTGTCAATGAAATAAAAAATAAAACTGTATACTAGGCAAAGAATTTTATTAACCTTTGTTTCAAAGTTTATTGCCAAGCTTCTTCGCCTTAATTAGCTACAAAGAATGATTTGTATATGATCAAAAACTGAGTGTCCAAGAGCTATAGTGTCCAAGAGGCTTGGGCTTAAAAAATATCAGAGATCAAGATTTTATCAAATCCATAAACAAAATTGTAAAAAGCAGTCATAATATAAAATGGTAGCTCACAGTAATTTCTTCAAGTTTTATCTGCTTCAAAAGTTGATTCAATTCAGTTTGCTTCATTCTTGGAAGCCTCATCAGCATTCTCTACAAGATCTGGAAATTCATCATCATCATCCTCTTTGGTAGCACGTGGTGCTTGTCCATCCACAGATTGTTTGGGCAGAGCTTCAGCCAGTTTCCTTAAACTAGTCAAACTGTCTGTACCAAGCTGGTTTAAGATGCTGGTAGGATTTCTGTCTGCTGCTTTGTCTCAACATGGCCTGCAATGGTGAAAATGTTTGCTGCCAGAGATGCCTAAACTTTAGGATTGTTAAAGCGGATTTCTGTTCCTTGGTTTGTGAACATATTCACCTCTTCAATACCAGAGATATTGTTTACCCTTAACTTCTTTAAGGAGAACCGAAGTATTTTTATCATCTACTGTATCTGTTCTGTGAACCACCTTTCTGTAAGCAGTTCCTTTCCCACAAAGGCACACCTGTGTCTGCAGTTTGGTGAGTTTATCCTGGTTCATGGTAGTTTCTTTCATCTTGTTGGAGAGGAAATGGGTCCACACTGGGGACTAGGATTGATGCTCAAGGGGTCTTGGGCAGATCAGCTGAGAATAAGTGCACACACATGGAGATGCAAGCTGACAACTAGAGCGCAAACCACTTTTTTACATTAATTCCTTTTTAAAAACAGTTTTCTCAAGACCATCATGTTCAAAACAAATTTCACATAAACATGTTTATGACCTTTTATAAGAACAAGGGGTTTACAATTTAACAAAGTCAGGTAAAAACACACTACTTTTGGGGGAGAAATAAGACATCCCTCACAAATTCCTATACCACACACAGAACACAGAACTTCCATTTTACTAATTCTCTCTTTAGCTGTGTTAAATTTCCTGTTTGACCCTTTCACTGAGTTTTTAATTTCGATCATGATATATTTTTCTAGTTTTACAATTCCTATTGATTCTTTTTTAAAACTTTTCATAGCTTTTAAAATATAATTTCCACTTTCCTGCCAAAATATTCAGGCTCGGTTTTTATCTTCTTGAATATAGCAAGCAGAATTGTTTTATATCCTGTGTCTGATTCTAATATCTGAGAGTCCTGTGGAGTTATTTCTGTGGCCTGCTGTTCCTGTTCAATCAAGTCACCTCATGAGCCTGATTATCTCTATGCTGGATAGTGTATTTGAAAAATTATTTGTAGACAGTTTGGGGCCTGGGATGATGCTATATTACTACAGAAAAAATTTCTTTTTCTTTTGCCAGGTGTCTGGGGATATTAGCATTATAGGACCTCCTTAATCCTATTTCAGGACTACTTGATGACTTGCAGCTGGGTTAAAGTAATGTAGCAACTTTTTCCTCACAGCCCCATAAAGTTGGAAAACATGCAGTTCAGCTTCTTGGCTATCTTTTCAGATCAGTAAACAGTTTTGATGCTGTTGGACAGAGAGAATTCATAATGCAGGACTTACCTCTGGGGATCTCGGCCCCTGCCTGGATGTTGGTTTAGTAGTTCTCATGATCTTGCTTGCTCTTTGCTATTTTTAATATTTTGTCCAACCTTATTAGTTGTTTCCAATTGCCAGGGTGATACCAATTACCTATACTATCATTACTAAAAATAGAAGTACTCACCTCATTTTTTTTTTAAAGCAAGTATTTTGTGTGTGTGTGTGTCTACTGTATGTAAATTACTATTTTAGAGACATCAGGTATTCAAAGAGAAATAAACAGATTTCTATCCTAAAAGAACTTAGAGCCTCCTGGAGAAGACACCCTCTATTCAGCTTACCCATGAGCCAGAGACCTGGACACACATTGATGCTGTAATGCAGGGAACATAGGAACCTAGAGGGCTCCAGGGAAGGTGCAAACCCTGGACAGAACCTTGCAAAAAAAAGCCAGTGCTCTTTTATATTGCTGCAGATTGTTGCCTTCATTCATTATGTGTTGATTCTTGTTCTGAATTTTCAGGGTGCTATTTTCTTTTCTAATCCTTACATTCTATGAGTACCTCAAGATGGAATTTGTACCCTTATCTTATGCACTTATTATAATAAGAAAGTCTTTTATTGTTGGTCCTGTCTGGCTCAGGCCAGTCATTTTACAGATCCAGTGATGGCTGGAGGGATTACAGGAGATTCCCCCATCTCAGGCTGAAAGGAGACTCATTGGCCCATCAAAATTCTTTTTTTTTTTTTAATGACTTTGTTAAGATATCATTCACATGCCATACAGTTCACTCTCATTTATAGCAAACAGTTCGGTGACTTTTAGTATATTCTCAAAGTTGTGCATCCATCACCAGAATCAACTTAGGACATATTCGTCACCCCAAAATATCATACCCTTTAATCACCATTACCCTAGCATTCCTATCCCTGATCCCAACTCTAAAAAACTACTAATCTACTTTCTGTCCCTATGGAGTTGCCAGTTCTGGACATTCATATCAATGGAATCATACAATCTGTGGCCTTTTGAGTCTGGCTTCTTTCACTGAACATAATGTTTTCCAGGTTCATCCATGTTGTAGCATGTGTCAGTATTTCATCCCTTTTATGACTGAAAAAATGTTTCCTTATATGTATAGACCACATTTTATTTATCCACTCACCAGCCTATGGACATTGGAGTGGTTTCCACTTTGGGCTATGATAAATAATGCTGCTATAAAAATGCATATACAAGTTTTTGTCTGGATACAAGATTCTATTTCCCTTTACCCAGGAGTGGAATTGCTGGATCATATGGTAATTCTATATTTAACCTTTTGAGGAGCTGCCACATCGTTTTTCAAAGCAGCTGCACCATTTTACATTCCCACCAGCAGAATACGAGGGCTCCAATTCCTTCACATCCTTGCCAATACTTGCTATTTCCTGTGTTTTTTATTATGGCCATCCTAGTGGGTATGAAGCAGTATGTCACTGTGGCTTTGATTTGCAGCTCCCCGATGATGAGTAATGCCATCATCTCTTGACCTACCTGGAAAAGCAATGCTGCCTTTTGTTTTTACCTCTGGTTCTACTTTCAGCTTCCCTGCATCACCAGATGAAGGTGAACCCATTGAACTCATTCTGCTGAAAGAAAGACATTTCCAAATCTTTGTCAGCAAGACTGGCAAACACTTAATTCCATCTTTGTTAGAATTTTCCCTCCAGTTCAGGTTTTCAATGAAGAGGCAGATTTCACAGGTTGTTCTTTAACTCAAGGTCACTAACCTCATCTCCTCCTCACTTTCCTCATTAAACATGTGCATCCTACCCAATTTACATACAATTTTTTTGTCAAATCTCCCTGCCAGTGATCCATTCAAGATTAGCAAAGACCATCTAGGTCCTCTACTGAAGTCTCCTGCTGGCTCACCTCCTTGACCAGGACTCCCTGTATGCACAGCCACTCCCAAAAGATAACAGGTTTTCCTAGTTCTATGAGCTGGCTTCCTCCCTGCCCTCTCCATGGTCTGGGTTCTGGCACTGCTCTCCCCCGCTCCCATGTATGCAGGGGGTCGGGCCAGTGAGTTGACTTCCTGTGTGCTGATTGACAATATGTAGACCTAGTGGCTCTGCCCACAGCTGTGCATAGCAGGGGCCCCATCACAAGCAGGTAAGGATCACCCAGTTGCTAACAGTTCGGGGTAGGGGAAGCCAATGTGTGCATTGTACCCCCAACAGCATTATTTTCTGCTCCTGTCCTAGGAGCTATCTGGCTGAAACCATCCCAGTTTAGGCAACCAAAGAATTGAGTAAGGGAAGACAATTAGAAACTGAGATACATGGCAGCAAAATCAGGCCCTGGGAAGGATGAATGTTTGGTGGGGACCAAGGGACCTGGACCATCCTTGGAGTCAGAAAAGCTCACTGAAGATAGGATGGCTGAACTGATCTTAAAAGAATGAGAATGGGTTTGGGGTCATGGAACTTCTAGGGAGAGCAAACAGTAGGCACCAAAGCCCCCAGGGAACATAGTGTCTTCCAGGGATTGAGGGAAGGCTGGGTGGCCAGGTAGGAGTTTTCAACTGACTTTAGCTGGTACACACTGGCACTGCTGGTCCAACCATTAAAATCTGATGCCTCCATGGCCTTCCTGTCACCCCACCCCCTCTCTTGGGACTCCTGGACCTTCCTAAATTCAGCAAGTAAAGGGCCAGCCTGGCCCCAAGGGAGCCTCCTTTACCCTGCTCCACAGCTGCAGAGGGGTCCCTTCTGGTTGGTCCTGCCCATGCCTTACCTGCTCAGGTCCTACCTGTTCCCTTGGATACAGGTGCTGCTGGCCTTGAGTGTCCTGCACTCCCTGGACTGACCCCAAAGCTTCCCCTGAAGTGGCAGTAACTTCATGCCTTTTGCTGAAAGTGCTGCACACCCAGAATTGGGGACACACAGGATGCCCTGGCCTCAGCCACAAGAAATGCTGCCAGAAAGCTTCAAATCCAAGCAACTTCACTCGGCCACTTTCCTGAGGCATCTGTTGGGTCACAGTACTTTCTCCTGACCCCTTCATTCCCTCAGTTCTCTCTAGCTCTTCCCCTCTCTTGGGCTTAGCTGGGCAACAACAAAGTGCCATGACCCCCAGACCACACTGTGTCCTTTTCTCCTTTTATATCCAAGTGTGTACTTTCCTGCCCACTCACTGCCTGGTGAAGTGAGGATGAGGAGGTGGGGCCAGGGTCTCAGCCTGGCACCAAGCTCTCAGCTTCTCCAGCTACTGTGCCCCTCACTACCACCCAGCTGGATACACCTGGACACAACCTACTTCATCTGCATTTCTCTGCACACATCCACCTACCAGGAGACACAACCCAAGATTTGCCTGAACTCCCTTCACCCGGGTCTCCAGCCCTGGCCATCATTTTGACTGCATTTCCAATGATGCCTCATTGACCTTGAACCTTAGAGCTTCCCATTCACTAAGTATGTTCTGAGGGTCTGCTGAGTGTCAGGGACTCCCCTAGGCATCCCCTCTGGGTGCAGTCGTGGGTGAGACCAATAGGCAGTAATTAAGAACACACTTTGAAGCTGAGAGTGTGGCAGTGCTGTGCTCCCACAGGACAGGAAGGAGTGGGAGACAGACCGGACTGGCCACGAGGGCCTGGACAGTCTCTTTCAGGAGACAACCTGGTGGGAACAGCCTCACAGCTGATGGAACAAAGAGAAGGCCAAGGCTGGGAAGAGAGGGATGTAGTAAGCAGCAGGGGCTGGGGCTGGAGAAAGTGAGAATCAGTGTGGAGATTGGTCTGTGTCTTGAGAACAGGAAGAGCACCTCAAGCAGAGGAATGGTGTACTCTTATTTGTAGAAGATGACTCTGTTGGTGTACAGGCACCAAGAAAAGCAAGGAGACTAGTTAGTGCAGCTCCCAGATACTGGAAGCTAGAACGAGTAGAGTCCTTTGCTGGTTAGCCCTGGAGGTTACACCACCTCACCCATTGGCCCTCATAGCTAAGGATAGCCCTGTAGTCTATCCCTTTGGCCAAGTTCCCATTTCACTCAGCCTAATGCTGGGTCTCTTTCTCTTTTTTTTTCCATCTTCCAGCCTCCAGGATTTCAGAATGGTCTGGCTTCTTCATGTCACCCTTGTTCAATCCCTGTTCTCCTGGTGTGTGGGGAGTTGGTTTGCACGTAGGGCCCTGAAGTCTTCAGAACTCTGCTCCCTGTGGAAGGACAGCTAACCCAATAGACCCCACATGAAAAACAAGCCAAGGGGAAATTATCAGCATGTTCTAGTTCACATACGTTACCGGGAACCAAATCAAAGAAAGATTTCCTTCCCTAGAACACTGGTGTTTCAAAATCTCTAACAAGAACTTTCCTGGATTAAAATAACAATGATACAGGTATGACCCACTGTTTGAAAGTTTTAAGGTGATTTATTCCCATTATGGAAGGATTTTTCAGAACATTCCTCATGAAGAAAGCTGCCTCCAAAGCTTTCAAAAGGGAATATGATTTTCAAAAAGCCATTTGGCCCACAGACATTCACCTGAGTGTCCCTTGGGTTCTGGGCATCATTCTAGTTTCCAAAGCAAGCATAGCAGAGTTCCGCTCTTCAGAAGTGTCCACGCCAGTATAGGCTTCAGACAATAATAAAGCCGATGAGTTATTTTAGCTGATGATAAAAAGGGTAAACTAAGGTAATGTGGTGGAAAGGACCTGGGGTGGGGTTGGGACTCTGAGGAGGTGACACAGAGTCAAAGTCAAAATAATGGGAAGGAGGCAGCCTTGTGAAGGTCTGGTATGAGACTGTTTCACATAGAAGAAACAAAGTGTAGAGATTTTGCATGTTTGAGGGGCATGAGGAAGACAGGAACCCAAAGCATGATAAATCGTTCTACAGTGGGGATGGGGAATGCCACAAGTCTTGTAGCCATTGGTAACAGGTTAGGATTTTTACTCTGAGGGTAAAAGGAAGCTGCTGGAGGGTTTTAAGTGAAAAGTGGGGTGAATTGATTTACATTTGGGCATCCCAATTGTGTTGCTGTGCAAATGAATCTGGGAAGAGATCTTGATATATAATATTACCACAGGATTTGGATTAAACTGGATGCCAATCAATTTATTTGATCTTTTGTATCAGAGAGAGAGCAGGCCTCCCTCTGTGTGGCAGTGTCTCTGGGGACAAGGCCAGGAGGCATGCTGGGGGAGAGGGAAAGGAACCCTGGAATCTGGCTGGAGGGCCAGACCCTGCGTGTGTGTAACTCACAGTGCAAACCTTAACCTCCCTGGGGAGGGGCCTGTTGAAACCTCAGAGTGGAAAAGAGTTAATCAAATTGAGCATCCATTGGGCATCTGGCTTTTCGTTTATGTTATCCCAGTGAATCCTGACAAATACCTTGAGATAAGTGTATCAGTTATCTATTGTTGTATGATAACCTCCCCTCTTACCCACCCCCAATGTACTGGCTTAAACAACAAACATTTATTATCACAATTTCCATGACTCAAGAATTTAGAAGTGGTTTCACTAGGTGGTTCTTGTTCAGGATGTCTCATGAGTTGCAGTTGAGATATCGGCCAGGACTGTCATCATCGAAGGCTTGACTGGGGCTGGAAGATCCACTTCCAAGATGGCACCCTCACATGGATGCTGACTGGAGGCCTCTCAGTTCTTCACAGGTGGACTTCTCTTCATAACATGGCAGCTGCCTACCCCAAGGGTAAGTGATCCAAGAGCAAGAGAGGGAATAGGCAGGAAGCCACAGTGCCTTTTAGGACCAGGTCTCCAAGGTCGCACACCATCACTTCTGTTTTATTCTATTAGTTAAAAGTGAATCACTATGTTTGGCTCACACTCAAGGGCAGGAAAACTAGGCTCCACCACTTAAAGGGTGGAATATCAAAGAATTTGCAAACATACCTTGAAACCACTGCAATGGGCAGCATCATTCCCATCCCAGGTTGAGAGTCTCTAATTAACTTGCCCCATGTCACAATGCAAGGAAGCAGTAGGAGTGGGATTAGAACCTAGAGCCTGAATCCTCGATGCCATGCCACTGAGGGAGGTGGTCATAGTCTGGGCAGCTACTGCACTAGTAGAGCCCACAGGCCTCATCACGGGCCTCAAGAAGATTCATCTGCAAGTGTGGTCAAACAAGTTGACTGCCACTGCTTTGCCAGGCCTCCCTGCTCTCAGGGCATAACAGCTACTCTAACCACCACAGCAGTGCCTGTGCCCTTTTTTTAGGGTCAACCAGCCTCATTTGTTTGTGTTCATGGCACACATACTCTTCAATTTCATCCAGCTCTCTTGGTACTCCAGGTGCCAGGTCATTCAACAAAGGGTCAGCTCGCTAGGCCTGGTTCTTTCCTTCCTCATGGGAGTTATTTTCCAGAACCACCAGCTCAACTTGCATTTCCCAAAACATCAGAGTTCAGCCAAGGCCAAATATAGGCCCCAAACTAGGGTTTCTTTCCCTACCGGAAAACTGAGGTAGTACAGTAGGGGATTGGGGAGTGTGTACCCAGAGTACCCACCGGGCTCAGACACAGCTTGAGCCCAGATGCTACCTACAGTGCACTGCCTGGGTCAGGGCTGGCTCAAGGCCTCGAGGGGCCAAACCACTGGGTAAATCACAGGGCTCTCAGCAAAATGGAACTGGGAAGGTGGGACCAGAGGCCTCCACTCTCTGTCCTTGGTCCATCACCAGGAGGTGTTTTAGAGTCTTGCAAGAGCTAGAGGGGATGTGGTGATGGTATGTGATAGAACTTGTTTGATCACTCCCAGCTATGCAATTAAGGACAGATTGATGCTATGGGGAATCCATGGCCAGCTGCCTCTCTGTGGTATGGAAATAAGTGCTTTGACTTCTAAGCTTTGGGTGACCCATTTATAAAATGGGAATAATAAGAACAGCGGCTACTTTCCAGGGCTATTGAGAAAATTAAATGAGATAATGTGTGGCTCAGACTTGGCACATAGTAAACATTCAGAGGACATCAGCTGTCCAAATTTTTCATCACCATTTAGCAGGGTGGCTCCATTTCATATACTTGGTGTGTTGGTGCTGGCCTAGGAATGTTATTATGAGGCTGGCCTGCTCTCCATTAGTGCTGTGGCGCATCAATATCAACTCTTTTACTCTAATGGCCTTCAGTTTACACTCTGTAAGTGGAACTCCTGAGGGGTCTGGATGCAGAGGGAAGGAGGTGGTCAGGGCCTCTGCAGGAGGCAGGACAAGAATCTCCTTGGATCAGGAGAGAGCCAGGCCCACTCGCATCAGACCCACCAGTATCCCGATGGCTGATCATGTGCATTTGCCCTAGAACCATTTTTACTCTAGGCTGTGTCTCACTATGTAAGTGGGTTAAGTGCTATAACACATGGGAGATTGTATATGTCATGGTTTTCCTGTGGTCTGTTTGGGAGTAGCAAAGTGGGGACAAAAGCGCCCATTAAAGTTCATGGCTGGGCAAGTGCTGGCAAACGTGGAGGGGTAGAGAGAAGTGAGAAGAGAAACAGAACAATGTAAGGGGAAAGAAAGGACTACCAGGTAGCAGGAGAGTGTGACCAAGGATGCAGATGTTCTGGATCCTGGTCCTGGCTTCACCTCCTACAAAGAAGTGAAACCCCAGTGCCTATAACTCTTAGCACCTTTCCTACAAGGCAGCTCCACTCTCACCTGACCCTTGCAACAAACCATCCTGCCAACCTGTATTTGGGGAGTTGAGGCTTACTGTGCAACATTGGCATTCCTTCTTATCTGCTATTAAGCTTTTATTATTTATCTCAGAGATGAAACAAATAGTCCATGCACCTATACAGGGATATATGAATGCACACAACCACATATGCAACATTTAAGGGCTTCTATGTGTCATGAGTCATGTGGACCAAACATAATTCTATCCCTTCCTTTATTTAGAACCCCAGAGTAGAGAGGACTCAGTGGTTTTCACTGGAGCTAGCCTTAGGTAAGTCATTAAACATCAGTATACCATAAATATGCAGTGAGTTGTTGATCAAGGTACCCACCAAGATTCTCAGCCCCACCTGGGCACACTGCATACATCCTATGGCCACTTAGCCCGGGACACAAAGGCAGGCATCCCTACTCCCATGGAGTCCTATGTAGAACTCCCATTGTGTGCCAGGCTTTTCCAATGGCTTCAGTTTTGGGGGTGTTGGCATGGGTGATGGGGCCTGTGTCTCCCCCCACACACATTGTGTGTTGCTCTCAGCACCACCTTGACAGGCCAGTGGCAGGTGGGGCTACTTATGCCATCTCCCCTTCTGAGGGGCCCGAGGCCTAGAGACAATGCAGCAGAGATCTCTGCTCTAGAGGAGCTCAGTTTGCTCTTACTATTGCGATAGAAATGGAAGCCTGGGCTGCTACAGTAGGTTCAGTTAAGGCCCCCAAAAGATATGTCCACCTGGAATCTCAGAATGTTACCTCATTTGGAATGAGGATGTCTACAGATGTCCTTAGGATAAGGATCTCAAGAAGAGATCATCTTGGATTACCTGGGTGGGCCCAAAATCTAATGACAAATGTTCTTGCAAGAAAGAAGAGGAAAATTCGAGACACACAGGGGAGGTGGTTCTGTAAAGATGTGAAGATGGAGGCAGGGATTGGAGTGATGCAACTGCAAGCCAAGGGATGCCAGGAGCCACCAGAAGCTGGAAGAGACAGGAAGGATCCTCTTCTAGAGCGTCTGGAGAAAGTATGGTCCTATGACACCTTGATTGTAGACTTCTGACAAGACAATAAATTTCTATTACTTTAAGCCCTAAAGTTATGTTGTTTTACCTGGTTTGTGGTAAATTGTCATGGCAGCCCCAGGAAATTAATACAAGTACTATTGTCTAAGGCTAGGCTCTGCAGGAGGCAGACTCTACAATGGAGATGAGCATGCAGGTGGTTTATTAGAGGTTCTCTGTGGGGACATTAAAGAAGCAGGACCAAGCAGAGGGAGAAGTTGGGTTGGATATCAAGATGGCCCTTCAGAGTGCAGTTAAGTGGCTGAGACTTCTATCCTTGCATCTACCACCTGAGACTCAGACCCTCAGGAAAAGGACATGAACTTGGATGAGGCAAGTCTCTTCAGTCACAGGCAATTTCCAGAGCATTGCCACAGTTAGGAGGCTAGATCCTTTAGCCTGGAAGGGGATGGGGAGAGTCATCAAAGTGTCCTTGCAGCTCTGATAATTTTTCTGCCAGTAATGGGCAGAGGGTTTCACCACTTCAGGAGGAAGAGAGCTGCTGTACCCTGATCTAATGCAACTTGAAACACAGCATCCACTTGTGCATGTCCCAGCTCAAGGGGAAGGGGCCTGTCAGCGTGTGGATCCAGGATCATCTGGTTCATAGGTGTCTCCTGTGAGGGGGACACACCTGAGTCACAGTCAGTTACAGTAAATCACAGGGACTTAAGAGGAGCCTCAGCACATATTTCTGCTCCCCCCCCCCACTACCCCTTTCCTTCCCATGATTGACCATGGAAATGGTTGGTTAACCTGGCAACGATATCACTAATTACATATACTTGCCATAGATGCTGATGAAGAGTTACCCAGCGAGGATTATGCATGGCATCAAGTACGTGTCAGGAGAATCTTGTTGCAAATGTGTCTGCTCACAGCTCAACTCCCCTATATGCTTTGTCTTCATCATGCGTTGTATGGTCATCCGAACCTAACATTGGATGAGAGAAAGCACTGTCTCCTAGGTTCCTGCTGATGGCTCCATGGGACCAATTGGAGTCCCAGTGGTGGCTGAACAGAGCTCAGCCCCACCCTGGCATCTTTACTCAACCTCCTGCAGGCCTTGCCCACTAATGAGTCATCTGTAGGTGTCCAGGCTACTCCTTCTACTCCTTTGGCCCTTCCTTAAAGTTAGTGATGTTTTTCAGTAGGTTTTAATCTTTAACTGACAACGGTTCCTTTGATCATTGAGTTTTTCTCAAAAGTTTTTAAAACTTAATTTGCTAAAATTGTACAAACAATACATGAATTTGTGTTTAGTTTTTTTTCCACTCTAGGTTTTGACCCAGGCCCTGAGGATTAAGTGATTCATGCTCTCTGGTCCTTGGTTCCATCTCAGCATTGGTCTGTACAAGTCCTCTTTAAAAAAAAAAATTTATAAAGCCAGAGATGGCATACAGCACGCGGCACAGAGCAGTACCTCCCACCTCTGAAGCTATGGTTTCTGCTCGCCCCACATCCGAAACCCAGATGTTGGTGGCGGTCAAGATGGAGGCACTGGTCTAGCAGGCAGCCATGACACCCAGCTTATGGAGCAGAGGCCAAGCATGGAGGTCTGTTGTTAGGAAACAGAAATTCCCAGGTCACCTTTCATATCCAAAGACTCTGAATTGACATATCTCTGGCTTCAGTAACTCCAGCCTATGGAAATGGCCAGATGTAAGTAGGTAGAACACTGAGCTGGCCTTCAGGGTCTACGTCACCGGAA
Organism: Eidolon dupreanum; assembly: GCA_028627145.1. Lineage (NCBI taxonomy): Eukaryota > Metazoa > Chordata > Mammalia > Chiroptera > Pteropodidae > Eidolon > Eidolon dupreanum. The sequence continues at coordinate 10,526,232 of CM053501.1, forward strand.
AACTCCCAAATCTGGCAGGCGTAAGTGGGTGATTACCTATATTTTATGTGCTCTCTCAGACCAATAAGAAGTAGCCTGTTGAAGATGTGCAGCCTCCGGAAAGGATTTTCTCCACAATAGTCAACTCAGATGTTTCCACAATGGATCACACGACCAAGGGTCAGAGAGCAAGGGCTATGGGAAGTCCTTGCAGATAGCAGAATGGGGGAGCGGGGAGGGGCGCAGTGGTGGACATCAGAATATACGTGCCATGGACTGGTGACCACTCACCCAATCTCCCCTTTCTGAGTGAGAGTAATTTGGGGTAGTTTTACAGATCTCTTTCCAGAATACCCTGTTCATGTGCTAAGTTTGGTCAAATTCATTCAGCCATAGGTGGCCAGGCTATGAGGACCCACATCCCAGACCTAGTAGAAAGGATAGAAAATCACCCAGAGATTATGGTCTTAGAATGGATACTGTGACTGGATAAACCTTTAAATTGTCTGCCCTGGGGGAGAGAATAAACATGTTTTATGTATATAGGCAAATATATCTTTATAGCTGTAAGGAAAGAGGATGTGTAAAGAGAGAGGGCCTGTGTGGCACCCAGGAGGATCTGGATCCCTTTCCTCTTTTCTGGTCACTGTTCCCTGATTTTCCTTTCCAGATCCATCCTTCCCCCATTCTCAGCTCAGATGAGGCTAAGTGAATTAGGATGAAGCCCATCTGGGCGTCGCACCTCCTGATAGGAATGATTGGTTCAGGAAAACATGAGGCCCATCAAAACTTAAGGAGGCTTTTGCTCGGTCTTATGGGAAAAAGTCTTCAGCTGCTAGTTGTTGGTGCTACCGCCTCTGTCCTGCTACCACATGGGACCTGAGACTGAAGACAGTGCAAAGTCAGGGCTGAGGGAAAGAGAGAAGTTAGGTTTTGATTGTATCGTTTGAAGCCAGAGGCATCTGAAGCCAGACCTACTTAGAGACTGAGGTCTGGCTACATCATTTCGGGATCTGATGTAAAATAAAAATGCAAGCCCCTTGTTTCAAAAGCAGGTGTGAAATGATGTTAAAGGTACTAAAATATAAAGATTGTTTTTCTCTCTTCTGGGGTCTCTCTCAACTTTGTGTGTGTGTGTGTGCGCGCGTGTGTGTGTGTGCGTGTGTGTGTGTGTGTGTGTGTGTGTGTGTGTGTTTTATTTGCTGTTGAATGTCATTCTAAGTCAAGAGAAATTAAAATTGTAAACTATTAGCATGAATTTTGCCCTTCATCTTTACATTGTGCAATGCCAGTTTTAAATGCAGGTCTGAGAACATTTATCTCACATGTGAAATTACCAAAATTCACAATTTGTATTACATAGCATAGCACATGCATATATTTTGTTCTTTCTATGTAGAAATACTGCTCAAAAACTAACTCAACTGTTTTATTTCACTTCTTGATAGGAGCACATTCTACAATGCTCTCAACCTGCAGCTTACTGGTTCATAAGGAAGAATAGAAAGAAAGAGGAACCATGGCCACACTGTCTATTCCTTTCCTTCTATATCCTCGTTTTCAGTATAATTGGTTGGCAGATGCAAGGATATGGCATGCAATTATAAAAGGTAGGAGAGAGTTCCTTGATTGTTCTGTTTATTAGAACACCATTGCCTTATTTCTGCATTTGAAGCAAATTCTGGTTCAAATGGAAGGTGTAGATAGCCAACCATTTCCTTAAGCACAGGGCCCTATGAGTGCTAGTCACAAGCCCCTGAAGCCAACCCTGCCCAGACTTTACAACTTACATGAGCCCATAATTTCCTTTTGGTTAAGACAGCTTGGCTGTGCTTTTTGTTGCTTGCAACTAAAAGAACCCTAATGCATAAAGAAATAAAGGAGGACACTATTATAAGAGTACAGATTAGATACGAAATCCTTGATAGTGGCAATAGGGCTGGAGATAAAATTGATCCAGTGTGGGGTGAGGGGGCGGGGAAGTCTACAACCCTCCTGTATCTCTAGCTAGAACACCTGGGCAGATGCACTGAGCCAAGAAATACAGATGCTGGTTTGGCGTCAGGTTGGGAACCAAGAAAAATGGACAGGTTGGACAAGTTGAGTTAAGGATTCTGTGGGTGTAGATGTCAGGTAAGCATTTGGTTGCACAGGTACAGATCTTGGAAGAAAGCTGAGAATTTGGGAGTGTTTAGCAAATAAGTAAGAGTTGAAGCTATAGGTGGTTAAGATTATCTAGTTAATAATAAGAAAGAACTGAGTTTAGAGGCCTGAGTATGTCTGTTTTCTAAAATTTTCCCTCTTTAAATTAAAATTTTGTTATCTAAGATAGTCATGAACATAAAGAGTAAACAAATTCCACAAGATTCATTATAAAAAGGTAATTCTCTTCCCACACAGTTCACTTTTAACTCTTATAGCCACCCCCCCCACACACATATACACATACACTGTTTACCTCCTATTACTACACACAACATGCTTATGTTCCTTCTTAGCTTTTAAAATTAGGGACACTTTCTATTGTGGAAGATGAGCATTTCACTCTTCCCCTCCAACACACACTCTAACATACACTTTCTCTGCCTTTACCCTTGAAAATTAGATTTATAGAGTTGTTTTTTTGTTTGTTTGTTTTTTAGTTAGATCAATGTTTGGGTTTTACATATTACACAGCACACTATTCAAACCTCTGAGCCACATAGATGCTATGATTACTTTTTTTTTTCCTGAGCAACATTTTGTTTTCCAAGAAGTTATTATTTTTTCTTTTTTTAAAAAATTAATTATTTTTATAGTGACATTGGTTAATGAAATCCAGTAAGTTTCAGCTGTACATTTTAACAGTAAAGCATACATATATTTACAATGTATGTTCACTTCTCATAATTAGATTTCTTTCTGTCACCACATAATTGACCCCCTTTATCTCACCTACCTTCCCCCTCCTTCCCTCTGGTAACCACTAGTCTACTGCCCATGTCCATGAGTCTGTTTATTTGTCCTGTTCATTTGTTGCTTTTAGGTTTGTAACCCTCACATAAGGAATACCATGTGATTTTCAACTTTTTCTGTCTGGCTTATTTTGCTTAGCATGATTATCTTGAGGTCCATCCATGTTGTCGCAAATGGTAGTATTTCATCTCTTCTTATGGCTGAGTAATATTTCATTGTATATATGTACCACAGCTTCTTTAGTCAATCATCTATCATAGGCCACTTCGGTTGCTTCCGTGCGCTGGCCACTTTGAATAATGCTGCTATGAACATCGGTGTGCAAATATCTTTTTGGATATCAGTTTTCAAGTCTTTGGGGCAAATACCCAGTAAAGGGACTGCTGGATCATATGGTAGATCAATTCTTAGTTTTGAGGAGCCCCATACTGTTTTCCATAGTGGCTGTACCAATTTACAGTCCCACCAGCAGTGTATGAGGCTTCCTTTTTCTCCACATCCTCTCCAACATTTGTTATTACTTATCCTGTTAATTATAGCTATTCTAACAGGTGTGAGACAGTATCTTATTGTGGTTTTGATTTGCATTTCCCTAATAGCTAGCAATGTTGAGCATCTTTTCATATATTTGTTGGCCATTTGTATGTCCTGTAGGGAGAAGTGTCTGTTCAGGTCCTCTTCCCATTTTTTGATTGGAGTATTTGTTTTTTTGTCGTTATTGAGTTGTATGAGTTCTTTGTGTATTTTGGATATTAGGCCCTTATCGGAGGCATTGATTGCAAATATATTTTCCCATTCGAATGGTTGTCTCTTTACCTTGTTGACGGTTTCTTTTGCTGTGCAGAAGCTTTTTAGTTTGATGTAATCTCATTCAGTTATTTTTGCTTTTACTTCCCTTACCTTTGAGGTCAAATTCATAAAATTCTCTTTAAGTCCAAGGTCCTTGTGTTTAGTTCCTATGTTTTCTTCTATGCATTTTATTGTTTCAGGTCTTATATTCAGGTCCTTAATCCATTTTGAGTTGATTTTGGTGTGTGGTGATAGACAAAAGTCTAGTTTCATTCTTTTGCAAGTGGCTTTCCAGTTTTCCCAGCACCATTTATTGAAGAGGCTTTCCTTTCTCCACTGTATGTTTTTGGCTTTTTTGTCGAAAATTATTTGCCCATGTAAATATGAGTTTACTTCTGGACTCTCAATTCTGTTCCACTGGTCTGTGTGTCTGTTTTGCTGCCAATACCATGCCATTTTTATTATTGTAGCTTTATAGTATAATTTGAAGTTGGGCAGAGGATGGCTTTGGCAATTTGAGGTCTTTTGTGCTTCCATACAAATCTGATGATTTTTTGTTCTATTTCTTGAAAAAATGCTGATGGAATTTTGATGGGGATTGCCTTAAATCTGTATAATGCTTTAGGTAATAAGGTCATTTTAACTATGTTGATTCTCAGGAAGTTATTGTCTCATTTCTCCTTCCTGTTTTACTCCCTGATTTAAGTTTGGCATACCCACCCATAGCTTCCAAAGAAAGGTGCTTAGGAAGCAAATTTGCATGTCTGAATTTGCCTTTATTCTCTACTTGCACTTAATTGAAAGTTTGGCTGAATATCGACTTCTAGGTTAGAAATCATTTCCCTCCAGAATTTTGAAAGTATTGCTTCCTTGTCTCATAGCTTCTAGTGTTGCTGTTGAGAAGTCTCCTGTCATTCTGATAGTCGGCTCTTTCTCCCCAAGGTTTTGAATCTTCTCTTTGTCCCACTGTTCTGAAATTTCACAATAACATGCCTTGGTGTGGGTCTTTTTTCACCATCAGGCTGGGAAGGAGCACCCAGAGACATGGGCAACAGTGTTCCCTCTCTTAGGCCTTGTACTTCAGAGAGTTCCACTCTGGCTATCCTCCAGCCATGCTTCTTCCCATGGGACAAAGTGTCTACTGGGCAACTCAGAGCCAACACTTTGAAAATAACCTAGGTACATACTTGGAAACCAGGAATTCCTTGCCCACATAGCAAAGCCCAATTCCAGGAGCCACATGGGCATCTTCCCTAGATATATATCCTGAGGACAGACCACACCACTGTTGTTTTATTATGCTATGGAGTGGTCAAGAAACAATTCTTCATGGGAGATAGCAATGGAATTTGGAGTATCCATGTGCAGGCACATGAGGCCCCTCATGGTGTAAGATAGATTCAGGCGTTGGAAAAAAGGGAGAAGGTGAGGGGATGTCAGCAGGGGTGAGCAATCCCCACACCTCCACCTTTTGGAGCAGAACTCCAAAGAGCTTGAGTATTCTGTATCATAACCTGGCTTCCCAGGTAGTTCTGAAGGTATATTTCTAAAAGTAGGAGGATAGAACATAATTTACTTATTAGTTTGCTAGTTTCATTTACAACTTTAAAAAAATTTAGATATATGGTATATTAGCCTTCATTTATACTTCTGCCCCAGACCATACAAGTATTTGAAATGGGCTTGGCACTGGGCACTGGGCATTTGCTTATCTGGAAATTCATATCTATTCATTCTGGGAAATTTTCTTGAGTTACTTTTTAGGTGATCTCCTCTCTATCACTTTCTCTATTTCCTTCTGGAGTTTTGATGACTTGTATGTTGGACCTTATGTGTAAGTCTTTTTCATTTTTTTAGCTTTTCTCTCTTATTTCTTCTTTCTATTTGTTTCTATCCTTCTACCCTTCCTTCCATCTTTCCTTTCTTTTCTTTTAAAATTGTTCTTTCCATTTAAAATTTTTCGTTTCTGCTATCATATTTTTAGTTTCCAAAAGCTTTTTTTTTTTTTTTAATGTCTTTTGGATGTGTCTTTTAAAAATGCAATCTCTTCTTGTATGTGTTATTTTTTCTTCTCCTTTCATGGTCTGTATTCCTTCTGGGTTGTTCTTTTTTATTTTTTTATTTGTTCATTTGTGTGGTTTTCTTTTGGGGGTAGTGCAATTCTAAGATGTGTTTCTCAAATGTCTGATTATATTTGACCACTCACTCTTATTCTAGAATGGGTTGCTAAAAGGCAGACTGGAAGTTCTGTGCATGTGGGAGGGACTTGTCACATTCATTGCTATCATCTGGCTGGAATTATTGCAAGTAGAAACCTATATGTGAGCACCTTTAGATCTGTTATCTTGATCTGGTCAGAATCCCCATCTCCTGCCTGGAGAGTCTGGGCCTGAATGCCACTGTCACAGGATCTGAGTCAGGAGAGAGCTGCTGTGAGGCTCTGCATTCATTTGTAAACTTTCATTTAATCCTTCTGTTTTCAGTATCTGACCTTTGCCCTTACTGCATCTGGTGTTCCCCAGTCCAGAGATCCTATCTTTGACCCTATCCAGCATCTGACTTCTTTAACTTATCATGATATTTTTGAGTTCCATTCATATAATAGCGTATATCAATAATTCATCCCTTTTATTGCTAAATAGTATTCCATTGCCTGGACATAACTCATTTTATCCAGTCAATAGAACTTTAAGTTGTTTCCAATTTAAAAGCAAATAATGCTTTTAAGCATTTGAGTACAAGTCTGTGTACAGATATATGTTTTCATTTCATCATTATTCATCTCCAGAACCTTTCCATCACCCCACATTGAAACTCTGTACCCACTGAGCAATAACTCTCCATTCCCCTCTCAGTCCAGCCCCTGGTAACTATTCTACTGTTTGTCTCTATGCATTTGATGTTCTAGGTATCTTATATAAGTGGACTCATATAGTATTTGTTCTTTTGCATCTGGATTATTTCACTTTGTATTATGTCTTCAAGTTTCATTCATATTATAGCATGAGTTAGAATTTCCTTTCTTTTTAAAGATGAATAATATTTCACTGAATAATATATACCACATTTAAAAATGTTTAGTCACTATGTCATACACCTGAAACTAATATAATATTGTCTGTTAACTTTAATTGAAAAATAAAATTTAAAAATAGTGATAATATATGCCACAGAAGTAGAATTGCCAGATCATATGGTAATTCTATATTTAATTTTTTGAGGAAATATCATACTGTTTTCAACCATTTTATATTCCCATTGGCAAGGTAGTGCAAGGGTTCCAATTTCTTCACATCCTCGCTGTTATTTTGTTTTTGTTTTGTTTTGTCTTTTGGAAATAAATACATATATATACACATAGGACAAATGTGTATATGTGTGTGTGTGTGTGTGTGTGTGCGCGCGCGCCTAATGAGTGTCAACTGGTGTCTTGTTGTGGTTTTGATCTGCATTTCCCTAATTCTTGATGATGTTAGGCACCTTTTTATGTGTTTATTAGCTATTTGTATATCTTCTTTGGAGAAATGTCTGTTCAAGTCCTTTGCCCATTTCTTAATTGGGTTGTTTGTTTTGTTGTTGTTGAGTTTCAGTATTTCTTTATATATTCTGGATATTAATCACTTACAGATAAATGATTTGCAAATACTTTCTCCCATTCTGTGGGTTGCCTTTTACTCTATTGATAGTGTTCTTTATGAATAAAACTTTTCAGTTTTATTAGATATCTATTTATCTATTTTTTCTTTTGTCATTTGTGTATTTGATGTCATATCTAAGAATATGTTTAATGTTTTGTGAAATTGATAAACTGTTTTTCCAAAGTGGGTGCACCATTTTATATTTCCATCAGCAATGCATGAGTCCTGTTTCCCTATATTCTTGCCAACATTTGTTATTGTCTGGGATTTATTTATTTTTTTGCTTTTGTTTTTTTATTGTAGCCATTCTAGTGGGTATTAATTATTTCTCATTGTGGCTTTAATTTACATTTCCCTAGTGATTAATAATTTTGAGCATCTTTTCATGTTGTCATTTGCTATTTATGTATTTTCTTTGGTGAAAGTCTAATTAAATCTTCTCCCAATTTTTTGATTGGATTGTTTTTCTTCTTATTTAGTTGTAAGAATTCTTTATATATTATGGGTACAAGTCTTTTAACAAATGTGTGTTTAAGAAAGATTTTCTCCCAGTGTGTTACTTGCCTCTTCATTTTTTTAATGGTATCTTTTGAAGAACATAGATTTGTATTTTTATGAGGTCCAGTTGATTCATTTTTTTCTTTTATGTATTATACTTTTGCCATATATAAGAACTCTTTGACTAACTCAGGTCATAGCTTTTCTTCCATTCTTCTCCTAAAAGTTTTATTAAGTTTATACCTATTTAATTTTTAAAAATTCCTTCATTGGGTGAAATACCACCACTTAAAAAAATTATTTTTTATTTTTTAATTTTACTTTTTGCCTTAAAAATTTATTTTATTAATTTCAAGTGTACAGTACATTTGTTAGACATTTATATAGTTTATACAAAAATCCCCCTAATTGCTCTTTCTCTCCTCTGGCTCTCCACCTAGCCATTACATTAATGCTAACTGCATTCCCTATGCCATGCTCCCCATCCCCGTGACCATCTATCAACTACTAATTTGTACTTATTTAATCCTCCACCTCTTTCTCCAGCCCCCCAAACCTCCTCCCCTCTGGCATTCACCAGATTGTCCTCTACATTTGTGAGTCTGTTTTTGATTAGTTTGTTCTTTTCGTTCCATAGATTCCACATATAAGTGAAATCATATGGTATTTATCTTTCTCTGTCTTACTTATTTCACTCAGCATAATAACCTCTAGATCCATCTATGTTATTGCAAATAATAGGATTTCATTTTTTTAATGGCTGAGTAATATTCCATTGTGTATATGAACCATAACTTCTTTATCCAATCGTCTGTTGATGGGCATTTAGGTTGCTTCCATATCTTGGCTATTGTAAATTGTGCTGCCATGAACATAGAGCAGCATGGATCTTTATGAATTATTGTTTTGGTTTTCTTTGGATAAATACCCAGAAGTACAATTGCTGGGTCAAAAGGTATATTTTTAATTTTTTTAATTTTCATTTTTTTGAGAAATCTCAAGACCGTTTTCCATAGTGGCTGTATCATTTGCAATTCCACCAATGGTGTATGAGAGTTCCCTTTCCTCCACATCCTCGTTGTTCTTTGATTTATTGATGATATCTATTCCAATAGGTGTGAGGTGATATCTCATTGTGGTTTTAATTTGCATTTCTCTGATGAATAGTGACTTTGAGCATCTTTTCACATGTCTATTGGCCATCTGTATTTCCTCTTTCAAGAAATATCTACTCAGGTCTTCTGCCCATTTTTTAATCAGATTGTTTGTTTTTCTGTTGTTAAGTTTTATAAGTTCTTTGTATATTTTGGATCCACTACTTAAAATTTTGAAAAATTAAATTTATTTTAAAATACTTTGTGTGGGACAGGGAAGGAGAAACAAATATAGCATGATGTGAATAAGTGTTAAATCTAGGTATCTTTGGTTTTCAGCAGTTTGACTATGAAGGGCTAGATGTATTTTTGTTTGTGCTTATCCAGCTTGGGATTTTCTGTTTCTTGAATCTGTAAGTGTACGTCACCAAACATGGGGAAATCCCATCCATTATTTATTCAAGTATATATTTTTTTTCTCTTCATTCTCTCTCTCTCCTCTTCTAGGATTCCAATTGCTCATCTATTAAAACTTTGGATCTCGTCCCACAAGTCACTGAGGTTATTCTTTTTTTTAAAGGTTCTTTTCTCTCTAACTTTCAGTTTGGATAGTTTTTATTGTCCTGTCTTCTAATTCACTGATCTTTTCTTCTACATTGTCTAATCTGCTGTTAAGCCCATCCGATGAATTTTTTATCAAAGATATATTTTCATAGATTTCTTATTTGATTCTTTTCATTGTCTCTGTCCTCTTTCCTGAGATATTCTATATCCTAAATATGTTTAGGTGTCTGTGTATCTATATCTATCTATATCTATATCTATATCTATACCTATATCTATATCTACCTGTCTTTATATGTATATAGAATGTCCTTGAGAACAGTTATATTACGGACTGAATTGTGCTCCCACCCCCCAAATTTGTAGGTTAAAACCCTAATCCCCAATGCAACTGAATTTAGATATGGGTCTTTTAAATAGGTGATTAAAGTTAAATGAAGTCATAACAGTGTGACCCTAATTCAATAAGACTAATGTCCTTATAAAAGAGAAAAAGACCCCAAAGATGTGTGTGCACAGAGGAAAGGCCGTGAGGATATGGAGAGAAGGCAGCCATCTGCAAACTAAATAGAGAGGCCTCAGGAAAAACCAGGCACACTGGCACATTGATCATGGACTTTCAGGCTCCAGAACTGTGAGAAAATTAATGTCTATAGTTTAAGCCATCTAGTCTGTGGTATTTTGTTATGGCAGCCCTAGGATGCCAATACAAATTATAATAACTGCTGTAATATCCTTGTCTGCTAATTCTAATGTCTTGTTCATCATAGGGTCAGTCTCCATTGATTGCCTTTTCTCTTGAGAGTAGGACACATTTTCCTAGGTCCTTGTATGTCTAGTAATATTGAGCTGTGAATGATGTATCACAGAGTCTCTTTTGTTATTCTCCTCCCAAGAGTATTGATTATTTTTTAGTGGACACTTAATTTGATTGAACTCAGTTTGCAAATTTTGTCTTTGCCATAATGGGCAGCAGTAGAAACCTCAGGTTTGTTCTTTTAGCTTTGGCTCGGTGCCATATGCATGTATTGTTCATGAGTCAACCAGAGATATGGACAGAGTTTATATACAGAATTTGGAACACTCCATCCCTATTTCTGTTCTTTCCAGGTTTCCCTTCCTTCCTTTTCAGCAGCTAGGCTTGTCACAAATTGTCCCCTGGTTTTTCAAAACAATAAAGCTATGAGTTTTCTACTGTAGTTTTAGCCATCTGCTGTGGCAGTTACTGCAGCCTTACCTCAGGCTAGAAACCAAAAAAAAATGTGAAACATCTAAAGCAGTTTCATCCTTTCAAGTGTTAATGCCCCTCCAGTATTGCTTTTGGTTTCTCTTAAGGGCCTTTAGCTAGTCGTTTTTTAATATTTGGTCCAGAAACTGTAGTTGCAAACTGTAGAAGCCTTGATCCAATAGGAGCTCCTTGCCTTCATCTGAACAAAAGTCCTAAATATTGCTGAAATCAATCCAAGTGTCTCTACTTTCACTTCCTCTGCCTTGGTCTAAACCACCACAGCATCAATAAGACTAAAGCAGTAATTTGCAAACCAGTTTCTCTTAATACTCTAATTCCCATTCAGCAATTCTCCACATGCTTAGGACACTTGAGTGGATTGACCTCAGATCCCCTGTTCTTACTCTACATAACACCTGGGATATTTCATCCACTTCTATCTTCAAATGCTATCTCTTTGCTGATAATTCCTAAATATGCACCTCCAGTCCAAAGCCAAACTCACAAATGCAGCAGCCAGCTGGACATGTCCTTTTGCTTATGTCAAAGGATCTTTTAACTTATTATGTACTGAACCCAATATTGCTGTTTTTCTTCTCAAAATTAGTTTTCTTATGTCCTCTATCACAATGAATACCTCTACCATCTACCTAGTTTCCCATATCAGAAATCTGAGAGCCATTCTTGATCCCCCATTTAAACACTTAATCTCCAAAGACTCTTGGTCTTTATCTCCTTAATCTCTCTCAAAAATACTCATTTTTATTCCTCTTCGTTGCCCCATGTTGCCACAACCTCTAGCCTGGGTTATCAAGCAATAGTCTCTTAACTGGCCTTCCTACTTCTGGTCTTGCCCCTCTAATCCCTTCCATGTACAGTAGCCAGAATGACTTTGGTACTTCTAGTTCCCTTTTCCATATACAATTTTCAGTCAGTTTATGAGTTTCTTTTAAAAAGGTCAGCTGGGATTTTGATTGAGATTGCATTGAATCCATAGATCAATTTGGAGAAAATTGACATGTTAATAGTAAATCTTCCAATTCTTGAACATGCTATCTGTCTGAATCCATTCAGACTGCTATAATAAAACACCACGGACTATGTGGCTATAAAGAATTGAAATTCATTTCTCACACTTCTAGAGACTGGAATTCTGAAATCAGGGTGCCAGCATGGTCAGGCAAGAGCCCTATTCCAGATCACAGACTTCTCATTGTATCCCCACACAGAAAAAGGAACTAAGCAACTCTCTGGGGTCTCTTTCATATGGGCACTAATCCCATTCATGAGAGCTCTGCCCTTATGACCTAATCACCCCAAAAAGCCCCCACCTCCAAATACCATCACATTGGTCATTAGGTTTTCAACACATGACTTTGGGAGGGACACATTCAGACTACAACAGTATCTCTCCTCATTTATTTGGGTCTTTAATTTTTCAGAATTATTTGCTACGTATAGGGTATAGGTCTTGCACAACTTGTGTTAAATTTATTCCTAAATGTTCCATATTTTATGCTATTTTAGATGTTATTGTTAATTAATACAAATTTCCAATCTTGTGTTACAGTATATAGTAATGTTACTGACTTTTATACAAGACCTCATATCATGTAACCTTGATAACATATTAGTTCTAGTAGTTTATTCTAGATTCCTTAGGATTTTGTATAGGCAATTATGTCATCTGTGAATAAAGATACTTTTCTTCTTTCTTTACTATCTGTATCTATTTTATTTCTTGTCCATACTTTGTTGCACTGGATGGACCCTCAATTACAATGTTAAATGATGGATACCTTTGCCTTGTTTCTAATCTTAGGGGGAAATAATTCAATCTTTCTCCACTAAATGTGATGTTAGCTGTAGGTTTCCTGTAGATGTCTTTTATTGGGACTAAGAAAGTTTCTTTCTATTTCTATTCTATTTGTTGAGAGTTTTGTTTTTTTTTTTTTCATTTAAAAAATCATGAAGAAGTTTTATACTTTGTTAAAGTAGGGGAGGGGGGGGTCCATCAAAAGAAATAATCACAGGTTTTTCTTTTTTAGTCAGTGTATTAGTGTACTGAGGCTGCTATAAGAAATTAACCACAAACTGGTGACTTAAAACAATAGATATTTATTTTCTTACAGTACTGGGGTCCAGAAGTCTGAAATCAAAGTGTAGTAGGGCCATGCTCCCTCAGAAGGCACTAGGGGAAAATCCTCCTTCCTGCCTCTTCCAGCTTCTAGGGGCCCCAAGGCATTCCTCGGCTGGTAGCTGAGTTGCTCAAATCTCTGCCTCTGTCTTCACATTCCTTCTCTTATGTCTATGTCTTCTCTTCTGTCTCAAATATCTCCTCTGCCTTTCTCTTATAAGGATACTTGTCACTGGATGTAGGAGCCACCTGAATAACCCAGGATTATCTCCACATATCAAATTCTGTAACCTAATCACATCTGTATAAACCCTTTTACCAAATAAAATTACCTTTACAGGTCCCAGGTCCTTGAGATGGATGTCTTTTGAGGAGCCATTTTTAGGTTACCACAGTCAGCTAACACTGTTAATTGCAATGATTGATTTTCAAATGTTAAAGAAACATGGCATTCCTGGGATAAACCCCACTTAGATAATGATGTATTAAATTTGCTTTTTGTGTCCAGGTTCATTAGGAATATTGGTCTGCAGGGTTTTTGTTACCTTTGTCTGGCTTTGGTGTAAAGGAATGCAGGCCTCATAAAATGAAATGATAAGTGTTCCTCTTTTGTTTTCTGGAAACCCTTTTATACAATTAGATTTACCTTTTTTTCTTAAATGGCCAAATTCATAGGCCTAGAGTGTTCTCTGTTAGAAAGTTTTTAAGTACAAAAGTATAGTCTTTAATAGACATAAAAATGCAATCTATTTCTTCTTGAGTGAACTTTGGTAGTTTGTGTCAAGGAATTCATCCATTTCATCTAAGTTTTTGGATTTGTTGGCATAAAGTTATTTGTAATATTCTTTTATTACCCCTTTCACCAGGGTAGGTATGGTTTCTCCTCTTTAATTCCTGATATTGGACATTTTAATCTTTTTTTTCCTAGAAGTTTATCAATTTTATTGATATTCTCAAAGAACCAGCTTTTGGTGTCATTGATTTTCTCTGTTTTTCTGTTTTCTTTCACTGATTTTCACTTTTGTCTTTTTATTTCCTTCTCTATTTTATTTCCTTCTATCTGCTTATTATGGCATTAATTTGCTCTTCTGTTACTAATTTCTAGACATGGAAACTTAGATCATTGATTTGAGACTTTTTAAAAAATATAGACACTTAATGCTAAAAATATATTTTTTAATTTCAATGTGCCATAGTTTTATTTTCATTCAGCACAAAATATTATCCAATATCACTATTGTTTCTTTTTGAACAATAGGCTTTTAAGTATTGTATTATTTAATTTCCAAACATTTGGTTATTCTCTAGATAGCTTTCTTTTATTTATTTTCAGTTTCCATCATGGTCAGGAGACATATTTTATATGATTTAGATCTTTTGATATTTATTCAGACTTGTTTCATGACTCAGAATATAGCTTATCTTGGTATTTCATGGGTGTTTTAAAACAATGTGTGTTCTACAGTTCTTAGGTGTAGGGCTCTATACATGACAATTTAGTCCAATTGGTTGGGCATGTTTTTCAAGTCTATATCCATATTAGGTCTCTGTCCACTTGTACTATCAATTACTGAGAAAGGAATATTGACATCTCCAAGTCTAGCTGTGGATTTTTCTATTTTTTCTTTCAGTTCTATCAGTTTTTGCTTCATATGTTTAAAAACTCTCCTATTAGGTGTGTGTACTTTTAGTTTTATTATATATTTTTAATTAATTAACCTCTAATATTAGTATAAAATGTTCCTCTTTATCTCATGATATTTCTGTTTCCGAAACCAACTTTGTCTGATATTAGTATAGTCACTCTAGCTTCCTTTTGATGTTTGCCTGATATTTTTCTTTTCTTTTTAACTATCTGTGTCTTTATAACTAATGTGTAATTAGAAATTAAAATTTAAATTTTCTCATAGATAGCATATAATTATATCTTGTTTTTTTTATTCATCAAATATGTCTATTTCTTCCTTTTGATTGGAGTGTTTAGGCCATTTACATTGATATAATTATTAATATGGAACAGGAATTAATGAAAAAGGAAACAACAAACCAATAAAGTGGATCAACAATAATAAAAGTTTTAAAAAAAGAAAAATTAAATAGACAAAACTCTGATAAGACTGACAGACACAAAAAGATAGAGAAAACACAAGTAAACAAGATCACTGCAGATGTTTTAAAAATAAGATATTTTGTGAACAACTTTTTCTCAATACTTTTAAAAACAGATAAAAGAGGTGATTTTGAAAATTTACTTAATACATGCATTAACTTATAACCATAAAAGTATTTAATTCAATAGTTAAAATTCTATCCAAAAGCAAAAAAAATCAAATACAACAACAGCAAAAACCACACACAAAATTTATCTTATATGTGAGTTCTACTGAACATTCAAGGAATGATTATATCCTATCCCATATAAATTATTCCAAAAAAAGAAAAAAAAATGAAAGAAAGTAATTCACCTAATTCTATGAGTCGAGGACAATTTGAATAGAGGAATTTACAGGTCAATCTTATTTATGATACTAGATGTAAAAATTCTAAATAAATATTAACAAACCAAATCTAGCAATAGATTAAAAATGATATCAACAGGAAAACATAACTTGTAATCAAATTATGATCATTTAAGGTTTATTCCAGGAATAGAATGGAGGTTTAACATTTGAAAATCTACTAGTGTATTTCACAGCATTAAAAGATTAAAGGAGAAAATATATAGTTTTATCTTAAATTCTGAAAAACCATTTGATAAACTTTAACACTCTTTTTGATAACTCAGTAAACAAAGATGAGAAGGGTGACCTCCTTCGATCATCTTTACTGTTAGCGCTAGTCTAAGCCACTGCCACCTAACTTAATGTGCTAATCTTCCTAGAATTCCTGTTTCAAACTGTGTCCACCTCCCTACCCACCATCCTGTATTTACTCTCAATGTAGCATACAAAAGGATCCTTCTTTTTAAGTGTCTTTGTTGAGATATAATTTCCTTCTAATAAAATTCGCTCATTTAAAGCATACAATTTAATGGCCTTTAGGGTATTCACAGAACTGTGCATCTACTATCACAATCAGTTTGAGAACATTTTCATTACCCCAAAAGAAGTCTTGCATCCCTAAGTTAAAAACCACCAATTTCCCTATCCCCTAAAACCTTAGGCAACTACTGATCTACTTTCTATCTCTATCGATTTGCCTATTCTGGATATTTCATATAAATAAAATCATACAATATGTGGTCTTATGTAACTGGCTTCTTTTGCTTTGCACATTGTTTTCAAGGTTGATCCATGTTGTAGCATGTATCAGTACTTCATTCCTTTTACTGCTGAATAATATTACATTGTATGAATATGACACATCTTGTCTATTCAGTCATAGTTGGTGAACATTTCGATTGTTTCCACTTTGGGGACATTATTTGGAATAATGCTGCTATGAACATTCACTTACAGGTTTTTGTGTGGACATATGTTTTCATTTCTCTTAAGGATATACTTAGGAGTGGAATTGGTGGGTCAAATGGTAACTGTGTTTAACCTTTTGAAGAACTGCCAGACTGTTTCAAAGTGGCTGCACAATTTTACATTTTGAATCTCTCCACATCTTGCCAACACTTGCATATTCTGTCTTTTTGATTATAGCCATTCTAGTGGGTGTGGAGTGGTATTTCACTGTAGTTTGATTTGTACTTCCCTCATGGCTAATGATGCTGAGCATCTTTTCATGTGCTTATTGGCCATTTGTATATGCTCTTTGAAGAACTGTCTATTTAAATCCTTCACCCATTTTTAAATTGGGTTATTTATCTTTTAATATGGAGTTGTAATAGTTCTTTATATATTCCAGATACAAGTCACTTATCTAATATATGATTTGCTACTAAAGAGATCTTTTTAAAACTTAATTTAGATTACATCATTCCTCAGCTTTGGAATTTTCCAATGGCTCACATCTCACTCAGAGTAAAAGCCAAAGTCCTTATAATGTCCTATAAAACACTACAAAGTTTACTATTTTGTCTCCAACCGCATCCTCTACTACTACTCTCTCTCTCTCTCTCTAATTTCCAGCCATTTGTCTCCTTGCTGTTTCTAGAACATGTCTTGTCTGCTATTGTCTTTGACCTTTGTTTATCCATTCCCTATGCCTGGAGATCCATTCTTCCAGGAGCCCTCACAGCTAACTTCCTCCTACTCTCTGCTCAAATATCACTTTCTTAATGAGGTCTACCTTGATAATCTTATTTAAAAATTTCCCTTGCCTCACATTCCCAATCTTGTTTTTACCCTGCTCTATGTCTTTTCTCAATAGCCACTTCTCCTTTGCTGATAAAATGTAGAATTTTTTTGTTATGTTTACTATTTATTCACTGTCTCCCTACACTAGAATCTCTCTACAAGGATAGAAACTTTTTATTGTTTTGTTCACTGATGTATTACAAGTCCCTAAAATAGTACCTGACCCATAGAAGGCTCACAATAAATATTTTGTAAATAAATGAATAAATGGTTGTAAAAATGGAAGAGCCATGAGTAGTTTCGAGCAAAGGAGTGTCATGGTCCAATTTATATTTTCAAAATATAGTTGTGGTGATTGTATTGATTATAGACTGTAGTAGGGCAAAGCAGAAGGAAGAAGACCATTTAGGAGAGTGTTACAATAATCTATACAAGAGATAGTAGTGACTTGAACCAAAGAGGTATCAGTGAAGTGTTAAAGAGTGGTTGAATTTTGGTTATGTTTCTGAGGTAAAGCCTAGACAATTTTTTTAATGAGTTGGATGTAGAGTTAGAGAAATAAAAAAATAAAGGATAACTCCACATTTTTTGGCCTAAGTAGCTAGAAAAACTGAGTTGCAATCAACCAAGAAGGAAAAGACATTGAGTAGAACAGTTATTGTAGAGAGAATATCAGAACGTGAGCTTTGGAACTTGTTAATTTTGATATATCTATTTGACCTCTATCTGGAGTTTAGGAGAGAGATCTGGGATAGAGATACTGATTTGGCAGCCATAGGCATTTAGATGGTTTTCAAAGCCATGAGACCAAAAAAAACTACCAAGAGAATTAGTGAAGATATAGAAGTTCAAGGAAAAGGACTGAGCCCTGTGACATTTCATCAAGAACTCAGAAGAGAAGGAACCAGCAAAGGAGAAAGCAATAAACCTAGAGAGAAAACTAAGAGAGTGTGGTGACCTGAGGGCTAAGTAAAGAAAGTAGATCAAGAAAGAAGGGGTCATTAGCTGTGCCTGATGCAGCTGATAGGCCAAGAAAGATGAGAACTGAGGATTAACTATTGCATTTGGCAACTTTGAGGTCACTGATGTCCATCACAGGTGAAGTTTTCAGTGGAACAGTGGGGGTAAAAGACTATCTGGAATGAGTTTAAGAAAATATGTGGAACTTCAGCTTCCTGCCATAATGAAATAAATGTTTTTTGAACTAGCCCTGTAAACATAACTGACTATAAAACTGGAGAAATATATGAAGCAACTGTTTTCAGGTATTATATACATCAGGGGGTGCAAGACTGATCCTTAAAAGAAGGAAAATTCATGAGTGAGCCTTACAATTGACTAACTCTCTGCCTCAGGACCATTTCTCAACCCAGTCAAAGAGCTGGATTCTGCAAAAGCATAGTGGCCACACTAAAATGAGGAAGGAGAAATTAGGGCTCAGCAAATCTAAAGTAGCTGAAATCTATGGGGTGAGGCATTAAAGAGAAGGAAGCTCTGGAGAGAAGAGACTCCCCGCCACGAGACCATGACTGGGGATGGGGCTGTACATGTGCAGGGGGAAACTACCCCAGGCTTATTAGAGGGTGGCCCTTCCAAACAGGAGGGTCAAGCAGAGCTGGAGGAAGAGCAGTACTGGCAGCATTGGAGTTTTGGCCCTGCTAGAGCAGAGAGACCACATTAACATCTCATCAAGATTCCTGGCATCCAGCTGAGACATGGGCCTTAGGAGTAAGACCCATACCCTAGAGCAGATATCTTCTGAAAAGGGGCAAATATTAAACATTTTAAGCTTTGTAGGCTATCTGATCTCTGCCACAACTCCTCAACTCTGCTGTTGTTGTGTGAAAGCAGTCATAGACATAGATAATGAATGAATATTGTTGTGTTCCAGTAAAACTTAATTTACCAAAAAAAGGTGAAGGTGAGATGAGTTGGCCAGACTGTAGTTTGCCAAAACTTGTCCTAGAATAAGATGTATTCTAGACTCATTCTAACAAATTCCAACACCATACCACAAAAAGATCCATGGCAGAGGCAGATTTGAAGGTTGAGTCCTACCAAGTCAGAGGGGCTGGAGAAAACCCTGAGTTTCTATAGAGCTACACTAACAAGTATAAAAACAAGCCTATAGAAGTTCAAAGCCATCAGCCAGTAATAGAACTGTCTGCTAGAATAAGAATCAATACTTTTCAGAGAAAAATAACAGAATCCATCTTCTCTACAATGTGTTAATAACAACATCTATTACTCAATCAAAAATCACTAAACATAAAAAAAAGAAAAAGAAAACGTGATCCAAAGTCAAGAATAAAGCAGTCAATAGAAACTGAACAAAAGATGGCCCAAATATTGGAGTTAGCAGACAAATATTTTAAAGGAGCTGTTATGCATGTATTTTTAAAGGAAAATGAGTTCAATGAATTAAAAGAAAATGTGTGGTCTTTAAGAGTGAACCAATAGAAAATTTCAGCAGAGAAATTGAAAGTATAAGAGAATTAAATGGAAATTCTAGAACTGAAAAATAAAATAACTGGATGGTCTTAACAGTAGATTGGATATGCAAGAAGAGTCAGTGAACTTGAAGACACATCAGTAAAAACATAGAAAATGATTGAAGAAAAATGAACAAAGCTTCATGAGGAGTATTAAGCAATTAAACATGCATGTAATTGAAATCCCAGAAAGAGAACAAAATCATATGGAGACAGAAAAAATTAAGAAAATAATGGTGGAAAATTTCCCAGGTTTGATGACAAATATCAGTTTATAAGAATACACTTACATCTATCCTAAGCAAGAATAAATGAAAGGAATATTACATCTAGCACATTATAGTCACACTTCTGAACACCAAAGATAAAGAAAAAAAAATCTTGAAAGCATCAAGAGAACAAAGACACATTACATATTTGGAAACAGCATTCTGAATGCCTCTTTAATGACTTATTAGCAATAATGGAGGCTAGAGTACTATGCAAAACTAAACGAAGACATCTTTAAAATGCTAAAAGAAAAAAAAACCCATCAGCCTTAAATTTTATATCCATAAAAATATCCTTCAGATATTGAGAGTAAAATAAATTCATTTTCATATCAACAAAAGCTGAGAGAATTTATTGCCAGTTAGGCCAGCAATGTTAAGAAATGCTAAAGGAGAGCCTTCAGGCTGAGGGAAAATGATTCTCAATGGAAACCCAAATCTATAGGAAGAAATGAAGAGCACTGGAAACAGTAAATAAGTGAGTAAATATAAAAGATCTTGTTTCTTTTGTAATTCCCTTTAAAACAATTGACTAAATAACAACATTGTAAGATAAGGTCTATTAATACATATTGAAGTAAAAGAAATGACAATCACGTGGGGGGGTGGGTAAATGGAATTTTAAAAAATTGATGGAAAGGAATAGCAGACTACATGTACAGACAACTCTTAAAAGGAGTTTCGCAGCAAAATGAGCTGAGACATGGGATAGTAGCTGACTGGGGAAATAGGGCCAAGAGAAGGATTTTTCTCCTCTTTTTTTTTTTAAGATGGGAGACGTAAGAGCATATTTATATACTGAAGGGAATGATCTAATAGAGAGGGAGAGATTGACAGCATAGGTCAGAGAGAGTTCTTGGACATATGAGCTTGAACGGACAAGAAGGAAGGTGGATCTTGTGAGTTCAGAAGCGGAGAGATTGGTTATAGGTATCAGCACCAGGAAGAAGGCTGATATATACACAGGCACCAATGCAAGTTCATGGGTAGACATGTCCTGGGGAGTATATGGAAGTTCTCTTATAATGGGTTCAGTTTTCTCAGCAAAGTAGGAAGAAGTCATCAGCTGAGAGTGAGTATGGGGAAGGAGGTGTTGGGGTTTCGAGGGGAAGAAAATGGGAAAGTGAGCAACTATGGAATTACAGTATGATTGCCCAGTGGGAGTAAGCACCCATTCAAGATTTATGATCATTAAGCAGGGTTGGGCCTGGTTAGTACTTGGATGGGAGACCACCTAGGAAGACCAGGTACTGTAGGCATGAGAAATAAAAAAATAAGGGATTATAAGCTGACAAGGTCCTTGCAATTTGTGAGATCAACCAAGGGTTGCCTCACCATAAGTAAGTACGTAAATAAATAAATGAATAAATGAGATTTATGATCATTGATTTAAGTAACACCAGTCAGTATACTTTTTTCCAGCCATGTTAAACTCTCAGGTTTGTCGAACAGGTACGATAACATGAGAGCAGAAAAGGAAGCATGTGTGCAGCAGTGTTTGTGACAGTTGGGCATGGAATTTAAGCTGGGTAAGAAAGGAAAAGGGGAATCTTCAGGGGGTGAGGAACAATGGAAAGGGACAGTATTCATGGATTGAAGGTCCCCAGAGTGTCTAAGTATTGTTGAAGTTAAGGTGCTATAGAGAATGAGATTTTTTAAAAGTAAAATGAAAAACAGGAGAAGGTCCAAGAACGGACAACACCTCCCCCATCCACTCCCACTGTTGTCTATTTCCTTTATAATCTCATCTTCTTCCTCAGCCTGACTAGCCACTCCAGCCTCACTTGCCTCCTTTTTCATCTTCAAACAGTTAAGGAAGTAAGTGCTGCAGGGCTGTAGGCTGATTGGGCTCTGGGCCTGGAGAACTCTTCCCCAGAAATTCACACATTCACTCCTTTTTACCGTCAAGTCTTTGCTGCAATATCATTTTCTCAGAGAGTCTTGACCCATCACCTTATTTAAAATTGCACCTATCCACACTCACACTGATTCCTCCTTATAAGAGCTACTTAGAACTACTCATTTCTTTTCCACACAGTACTTATCACTTTCTCACAAAGACTGTAGATTTATTCATTGGTTATGTTCATCTTCTCTCTCTGTCTACTAGAATGTAAGCTCTGTGATGGCAAGGTCCTTTGTTTTGTTCACTGTTGTATTCTAAATGCCTAGTACGGTGCCTGGCACATCACAGGTGCTCAATGAATGAATGAATTCTTACTCAAGTCAGTAACAAGACGTAGATGAATCTATCATTACCTATATTCAACATTATCCTGGAAGTTCTAGCCAGTAGCGTGTAACAAAACAAAGAAATAGAAATTATGAGCATTGGACAAGAAAAACAAAATTTCACCCTTTTCTTTTTTAACACATGATCTGATAACCTGCACAGAAAATCCACATAGAGATCTCTACATAGAGATTCTAGAGAAAAATTATTAGTGTTATTAGAACTAATAAGAGAGTTTTAGGAAATTTGTTGTATCAGCCAAAGATGTATAGGGCCTTATGGAAAAAAATTATAAAACTTTATTGCAAGACAAAAGAAAATTTAAATAAATAAACAAGTTATATATGTTGGTGGATGGAAATATTCAGTATTTCAATAGTTTAGAAACTTTTTATTATGAGAAATTTAAAAATACACAAAGTATGCAGAATCATATAATGAATCCTCTTATGCCCCTCAGTCAACTTCCATAACTATCAATTCTTGGCCAATCTTGTTTTAAACATTTCTCCATCTACTCCTCTCAGGCATATTATCCCATCTACAAATACCTCTGCCTATGCTGTTAAAATATAAAGGCTATTTGAAAAAATATAATAATAATACCATTATTGCACCTAATCAAATTAACAGTAATTTCTTAGTATCATTCCATACCAGCCAATGTTTCAATTTCCAATTGTCTCATTATTTTAATTTGTTGGAATCTGGGCCCATACAATATCTACATGCAATGGTGGTTATGTTGGATGAAATCAAAATCAAATACTAGCAGTTTCATATGGTTTGATTTAACAAAAATCCATATCCTACATGATAACGATATATATCAACTTCAGGAGAGTGGTGACTTTGGTAGGGGGAGGGAGGCAAGAAATGGGGGGTGGCTCCAGCTCTATCTCTGACCTATTATTTCTTAAGTAAAATAAAGATCTGAAGCTGATGTGGCAAAATGTTAACATTACCTACTTTAATAATGCAGACAAAGCGTCTTTGTATTATTTTCTACAACTTGTTTGAAATTTTTCAAGAGAAAAAATAAAAACTGTAAATGTGAGGAAAGGAAGTAAGTTGGGTTAGTGCAGATAGGCAACCTGGTCAAGCAGCTCGGCTGGGAATGGAAGAGATGGGGTGATGTCAGGGTTAACTGTGGAGACAGTGTTTATTAAGGAGAAGGAGTCATTGTGGGGAGAGAGTAAGAGATTATAGATTCAGGAGAGAGGAGGTGGGAAGCTAGGCCATAGAAGAGAGTAGAGAGTGTTCCTGGGATGGGGAGCATGTGAGGAGGAGTTAATCTGGGGAGAGGGTTGTGGCTTCTGTTTGGGGCCCACTGGGTGTGAGGTGTTCAGTGAGGTCCAAGGTAGGAGGCAGCTGGTTGTACAACTGCAGCTTAGGGAGAAAGTCACTCCCTCCTCAGTTTCCTTTCTTTCTTGCCACTTGTGAATCTCAGTCTTTGTTTTCTGCCTGCTAGTTCATCCTTCAGCCCCTAGTTGGGAAATCAAATCACATCAAATCCACCCCTCCTGGACCCTTCTTCTTGGCACAGATTCCTGTGTGCTCTCCCAGCTGACCCCTTGACTTGATTCTTTCTGTTGGAAGCCCCAGCCTCCGTCATTCCTGGTTCCTCTTCTTTCTTTCTAAGTGGACATGATAAAAACAAGTTTTATTGAAATATAATTCACATACCATACGATTCACCCATTCTAAGTGTAAATTTCAACGGTTTTTAGTATATTCAGAGTTCTGCAACTATCATCACTACTAATTTTAGAACATTTCATCACCCCAAACAGAAAACCCATATCCCTTAGCTGCCATCCACTATCTTCCCCCTCTCTCCAGCTACCCTCTGCCCTACAACTACTACTCTACTTTCTGTCTCTTATCAATTTGCCTACTCTGAACATTTCATATAAATGTAATCATATAGTATATGGTCTTTGGTGACTGACTTCTTTCACTGAGCATAACATTTTTAAGGTTCATTAATGCCATGGCATGTATCAGTACTTCATTCCTGTGTGGCCGAATATATTCCATTGTGTGGATATAATGCATTATATTTATGCATTCAACAGCTGTTGGATTCAAATTAATTTTTCTCAGGAAATCTTTCTTGATTTATTTCTACCTCTTGTTCCTCTGCTGGCCCCTCCCTACCTTGTTTTCTTGGCCCCCTGAGCATTCTGCAAGTGGGAATTCCTTGGTCCTACAGCCTCTGAGACTGAAGAGGGTGAGATCTGTGGAAAGAGTAAGCAGCCTTTGGTTTGCAACCCAATTGAAACCTTTAGTGGCTGAGTGACTTGCCCTCCTCTGGGCCTTATTTCCTCATCTATGAAATGCGGACAGTGATATTTCCTTCCAGAATTGTGGGAAGTGTCAATCCAAGGGCAGCAGGTGGCAGAGTGGCCTGGCATACAGAAGGTGCTCAACAGTGTTGGGTCCCTTTTTTCTGTGTCAACCTTGATTCCCAGCAAAAGGTGTGCAGGCATACACATACTTTCTTCCTTCCTCCATCAATGTCTGAGCATAGTGTTCTTGGATGAGAGTCAGACCAAGGGGAGAAGAAACAGAAAGTAAAGAAAAAGCAGTTATCAGGAAATACCAAAGGAATTGATCAAAATGATACAAATGAGAGAAAAAGGGATTGCAAAGCAGGTATGTTTTTGTGTTAAGCATGGTTAGGCAGGAAGAGTGTGAAGCTGGAATTTGAAGACCTGCGTTTCTGGCCTGGCCTTGACATGTCCAGGTCATTTACCTCTTGGTCACTAGGACTGAGTTCCCTCAGTTTCCCTCTCTGTAAAATGAGGCACAATCGATGCCACAGCTGACCACTGATGGGGCCATGGTGTGAACTCGCGTGCACATGGCTATGTAAACCATTTACTGAGGGCCCCCGAGGACCAGGTGGTGACCCTACTGAACCAAGGCCGGCCCTGGCTGAGGTTTCTCACTGATTTGACATATTATCCCCTCTGTAGGTAGTGGCCTGGAGCTACTTTGGGCTGGAGCCCACCCTTATCATGGGCTTGGAGGCCTCCAGGACTCAGGGGGACCTGACAGTATTTATTCATTCGTGCATTAATTCTACAAACCTATTTTTTGGAGGGCACTGTTCTATAACTAAGGCATGGCCCTTGCCCTCCAGGGGCCCATGGATTTATGGTGAGAGGGGCACACATGGCACATTTAGATACAGGGTGTTGCCAGCCTTGTGTTACTCTATGGCTTGGTATACTTCCTGCCTGACTGTGCAAGTTAGCTGTTTGCATACTTCTGTTTATGGTTTCCAAGTCTTGCTATTTAGGGATTACTTTCTTTATTCTTTGCCCGAAAGATTAGCACAGTGGCGATGATCTCAGGGGATTCTCAAGGGATATTTGATGGATAAATAAAAACATGAATGAATGAAAAAAATAATGACACAGTGTGAGGTGTGCCCTCACAGAGATATACCCAGAGCGTTGTGGGAGTCTGAGTGGGCTAGGAGGGTTTCCTGGAGTAGGTAACATTTGAACTGGGTCTTGGAGGACGAGTTAGAGTTTTCCAGGCATATGTATTCTCAGCACAGGGAACAGCATTTGCAAGGCCTAAATGATGAGAACTTCCTACTGGAGGTGATGGTAGAATAAAGGATATAAAGTGGAAAAGACAGATGCAAGGGGTGTGGTAGTACAAGATTTCGAACAATATAAATTAAAAAACTTGGAAAGATCATTCAATCTTGACATGTTAAGACAATCTCTTTGGGTATATATATTTTAAACAGGCTACACATTTTTTTAAAAAAATAAGATTTTATATCTATAACTATATATCTATATCTATATATATATATCTATATAGGTATATATAGTCTTTTTTTCTTCGTAAAGGAGTTGTTGAACAGAGTTTTTTCTTTTTCCAGGAAGTTAATTCTGGTGCTGCGTGGGGAGAAATGTGGAGCGCAGGGTACACATAAGTGGGAAGCTGCTACCATAGCCCCCTGGCGGTACTGGATGACTGTAGGGCAGTGGGATGGGGAGAAAGAGCCCCTTTCCCAAGTAAAAGGACGCGGGGGAGCCTGGGCTGTGTGGTGGGTGGAGAAAGAGGGAGGAGTCCACGTTGATTCACTGGTTTCTGGCTTAGGAAACCTGGTTGCCCATGATACCTTTCAGATAAGGACTTCGGGATGATGAGTCGTCGGCAAGTTTTGAGGAGTAGCTAAGACTGAGATGTGAACACTTTAGGTTGTTTTAGAACTGTTTTGCAGGGAGTGGCCACAGGAGCCGGACCCCACACCTGTCTGGAGGACCTGTGGAGTTCCTAAGTGGTTGTCGGGGCCCCGATGTAAGGGGCCTTCTGGGCCTGGCACAGGCTGGCCGCGCCCCAGTCCGGGGTAGAAGCAGCGCTCACCACCACCCTTGGTAGGTGAGTGTGTCGGCCCTGAGGGCCTGGTCGCATTGGGTTTAGTAGTCTCGCATCTCCCCCATTTCACTTTGGGGGAGAGGAGTTCAAATCCCAGTCCTGCCACTTCCTGCCTCGGTTTCCCCATCTGCGCAAGTTCGCAGGAGGACCTGCGGGCGGTCCGTAACCTGCAGAGACCACGACACGTCGCTGGTATCCGGCGAGGATAAGTGACCAGGCCTGGCTCGGGTCGCCCCGGACGTCTCAGTCAGGGAAGTGAAGAGCCGGGACTGGGTAGAGTCGCCCCAGAGGGACTGACGGGCCCGACTGGCGCCGACTTCGCGCCTAGGGATCCAGTCTCAGCCAGGCCGCCGCCCCTGGTCCTTGGCGGGTCCCGCAGCCCAGTCGTGGTCTGAACAAAAGTTGCGGCCGGGCCGGGGGCCGGGAGTCCCGCAGGCCCGGCCGCCGCGGGGCAGCCTAACACACGAAGGCCGCGCCTTCGGCCCTTCTGCCCGAGCACACTCGGCTCTTTCCGCCGCAGCGGCGCAGGTGGAGGGGGCGGGGCGGGGGCCGTGCGTGGTGACGCCGCGGGGGGGGTGACGCACCGGCGTGCCCCGCCCCCACCCCCTCCCCGTTCAGGCTCTGGAAAGAGAAGAAAAAAAACTTTCTTTTTTTTTTTAATTGAGGAATCAACAGCCGCCATCTTGTCGCGGACCCGACCGGGGCTTCGAGCGCGATCTACTCGGCCCCGCCGGTCCCGGGCCCCACAACCGCCCGCGCACCCAGCTCCGCCCGGCCGGTCCGCTCCGCCCGGCCCTCGGCGCCCGCTCCGGCGGCCCCGCTCGCCTCTCGGCTCGGCCTCCCGGAGCCGCGGCGGCGGCGGCGGCGGCGGCGGCAGCGGCGGCGGCGGCGGCGGAACGGGGGGTGGGGGGGCCGCGGCGGCGGCGGCGGCGGCCCCGCTTCGCGCATTGTTTTTCCTCACGGCGGCGGGCCGCGGGCGGGGAGCGGAGCCCGGAGCCCCCCGGTCGTCGGGCCGCGAGCGAATTAATTAAGTGGGGCGCGGGGGGGGGGGAGCGAGGCGGCGGCGGCACCATGTTCCCGGGGACTGCCTGAGCCGGCCGGCCGGGCGCCGTCGCTGCCAGCCGGGCCCGTGGGGGCGGCCGGGGCGCCCCCGCCGCGGAGTGTCGCGCTCGGGAGGCGGGCAGGGGATGAGGGGGCCGCGGCTGGCGGCGGCGGCGGCGGCGGCGGCGGAGGCCGGGGGCGGGCGGTGAGCGCTGCGGGGCGCTGTTGCTGTAGCTGAGATTTGGCCGCCGCCTCCCCCACCCGGCCCAGCGCCCTCCCTCTCCCTCGGCGCTCGCTTGCGGCTCGCGGCTCGCCGCTCGCGCTCGCTGCTCTCCCTTCGCAGCCGGCCGGGGCCGGCGCCGACCCCCGCCCCGGAGCCCTCGTCGGCCTCGTCGCCCGTGCTCGGGGCTGTTTTCGCGAGCAGGTGAAAATGGCCGAGAACTTGCTGGACGGACCGCCCAACCCCAAACGAGCTAAACTCAGCTCGCCCGGCTTCTCGGCGAATGACAGCACAGGTGAGGAGGGGACCGGGCGGGGGTCCAGGGCCCTCGGGGGCCGCTGTCAAGCCCCCCTCCTGGAGGTGAGTGTCCCCGGGAGAGCCGAACTTGGCGACGGGCGTGCAGAACCCCCCCTAAGGTGGAGGCCTGCGCAACCCCTTCCCCGGGAGACCCGCCAGAGAGGGGAAGTTTATGGGAAGATTGTCGTGGAGCCCGAGTGGGACAGCACATGTCCGGGTGCATTCAGGTTTCCCGGAGTTGGTGAGCCCTGGCGTGTAAACTGAGTGGTACTTACAGGGAGAAAAGTAACGTGGAGCGTGTTTATTTTGCGTGGTGATTCCTTATGCTCCCTCTGCCGCCGTGTGTCGACACACGCGTGGTTGTCTGGAGGGATGACAGCAGAGGGTAAGTTTGATGGCTAGAGAAGGAAATAGTGCAGCCGAAAGGGGACCCCAAGTGTGTTCTGAACCGGTGACACATTCATAACGCTGCGACCAGAAGACACTCAGCAGCAGCCAGCCTGTGAGTTACAACTTAGAAGTTTCTTGGAATGTGCTCTTTGGGAGCACATTAGTAGTATTTTGAAAACTCTTCTTTGCTCATCTAAGTCATTTCATTTTTCACAACCCACACGTCATTAGCAAGATGTCCTAAAAGTTGCTGTGATGTGTTTAATTTCACATGTATAACTTTAAAGAAAGTTAAATAGATTAATTCGGGCTGCAATCGCTATTTGAGCTTGTGTTGCTTTTACAGTGTAGATGTATAAAAAAATTTATGTTAAGGAATGCAGGAATTACGATTTTTCAAAACCAATTCTTTTAGCAGGATACTGATTAAATTATCTCTCATTGGTTAGCTTCCCTGAAAATTTTCTTAGGTAATCGTATCAGTTGTCTATGAGAAGTGTTACAGGTTTCGATTTATTTAATAATTCTGTTTTCTTCTTGGTTGGTTCATGTTTAACATTGTGAACTAGTTGTATTTCCTCTTTTAGAGCTCTCCTTTGCAGTGAAAACTTGTCACCTCTGGGAACGGTTCTGTCTCCCGCACAGCTTGCATTTTTCCAGTCCAGTCTTGGAGTAGCAGCATCTGAAAATCAGTTTATAATGAATGAGTCCAAATTGAATTTTATTGCTGCAGCAGTGCCTTCAGATTTGCAGTAGACACAGCTGTTCAGATTCTGCAAATAGAATTTCTGTGACTGTCCACTAGCTTATTTCTACTAGTGGTCTAACAATCTACTTCTGTTGAAACAAAACTTGAGTTTTGTGGCTTTGGTTTTAATACAATTCCTAGAATATTATTTAATGTAGAAGTGAGAAACAATTTTTTAAAATTCAGTCATAAGGAGATTTTTTTTAAATTTGTTAAACAGGGAGGGAGTAAATAAGTTCTTGTGGAATATAAAAGTTACTAATCTTTTTTTTCACTGATAAAGAGTTGAGTTTTATGTTAATTTTGTAAAATCAACTTACTCTGAAGTGAGATGTGGAAACTATGATTTAAATGTTCTTCATTAACATTGTAGTGTTTGAGTTAAAAATCTTTAATCATATGAAACATAGATCATACCAGGCATGTTTAGCTTTGAAGCTTGTCCTCTGAAACTGGTAACTTTTTGAATAGCTTTGTTATTGAATGAGGTTATTGAAGATTTTGTTTTCTACAGAACAAATTAGTAACATGAGACTTAACAAAAAGGTTTGTCCTACTTAATATATCCAGTTGTTTCCAAGATAGAGCCCAGAGGTTGGCCTTTTGGGTAGTTTTGTTATTGGATGGTCAGATATTTACTTAATGTGCTGCTAATCACAACAGAGTTTATCTGAAATGATTTTTTATTCTTGCCCACTTCTTTCCCCTTTCCAATTTTGATCCTTGGAAGGTATAGGAAGTTCTGTTATGGTCGTGTGTTAAAATTTGAGAGAAGGCAATTCTGTATGAGAAGAGCTGAGGTGGTTAGGAGGAATGAGAGGAGGGAGGCCTTGGTGGTCTAAGAAATAAGAGCTCCTTGGACTGCCACGATGCAGTGCATTTCTGTGGGGACTTGTCTATGAAGTCATTGGTGTCTTTTAGATGAGTCTGGAGGCTGACTGTTGGCCTAGAGAACAGAACCTCTGACATTGAGGAGCTTACCAGTCAGAATGCTGCCCAAAGGGTGTTTGCAAAGGGTGAAGCATCTCTGAGTGATAATTCTGTTTGCAAAGGGTGAAGCATCTCTGAGTGATAATTCTGTTGCCACCGATGATAGGCAGGAGAGGTCAGGATGGCTTCTGAGGAGAGCATGCAGAGGTGATGCAGAAAGGAAGAAGGAAAAACAGACCTTTCACCCCACCTAGACCTCAGCTCTGGAGTGGCACAGAAGTTGATGGTGCCATGTTGTCAAAGTAGTATTTTCTTCTTTTACATCGAAGGCTTAAATGCTTTCTCACAACTGTAATCTTCATTATTTTCATACTTTATGAGAAGTAATACTTTGTATTACCAGTTTATAGTTAGTTGTGTGTTTTGGAAACTTCTTTATTTAATATGTCCAAATTAAAACAGCATGTTAGTGTCTTTCAGCAGCAGGGATGTATGATTTAACAGTGTAGGAGAAACAAATATCCAGGCAAGCTATAGACTTTTGTCAGCTTAATTGAGACTAAATTTACATGCAACAAATAGACTATAAAAAAGTTTTTTAAGACTGCCTTCTGAAAATTGAACATAGGTATATTTCATCTGTATAAGTGTCCCTACGCAGTTGTAATTATGTTTTATAATGTGAATCCCTTTAAATGCAATAGAAAACCATGTTTAAAGAAAGCTTTTGGTAAGTATGGTTATCAATCAAAATACCTTCACAGCAAAATGATTTTTTTATATATGTGCAGTCTTTTCGTATCAAGAGTGCTTTTCTCCCCATCACCTCAGTTTGGTTATCACAGCATCCCATGAGGTAGAAAGGGAAGATAACTATTCCTGCTGCTTCTTGGTGAGGAACCATACTTGAGAGACTATAGGGAGTCAAAACCAGAACCAAACCTAGGTCATTAAGGTAAATAGGTCTATACAGTATATTCTTTTTTAAAATCCACATCCATAAACATGGAATTTGCTTGAATTGTGGTTCCAGGAAACTTGGCAAGTTTCAATAGCATAACTCCAGTGAGTGAATTTAATACCTATGGAGAAAGTTTGTAACCAGTTATGGGGGGAGCAAGGGCGTGTTCCTGCCAGGGGTGCAGGGCAGGGACTCCGTCTTACAGTTCTGGCAGCAGCAATGTGTGGTCTCACCTTCATGGTTATTGCAATAAAAAACTGAGGACCAGTCAGATTATTTCATCTCTTAGTTAAGTTCTGGTTAAATAGGAAGTGTGTTTGTAGAGACTTCTAAGGTTAGGGCTTTCCATGACTTCCTTTGCTTTTACTTGTTAGAAAAGCAGAGACTTCTAAATAACTGGGAGAGGGGCAAGAACACTGGCTCCATTTGAAGTTTGTCGGGTGATGGTGGGTGAGTATGTATCCTCCCAAGGTGCCTTTGCAGTAGATCAAAAGATTGGGAATCACTTCTGTTGAGCATTCACATTCAATTCCGTAATTCTTAAGCATAATTGAAAATGAGTTAGAAAGGAACTGAGGCTTAATTCTCTAGTCTGAAGTTCATGCTTAGATTGTTAGCCAGAGTTTTTACAACTTCTCACTTGTGCCATTGTAGTTGTGCGACAAAATACGCGATTACTTGGGGCTACGTAAGTGCCAACCTTATATTTTTATTTAGTGTGTTTGAAAACAAAATAGTTAAAAATAATTTTGCCAAAGTATTCCTTCCTTTATTAAGATGAAATATACCTTATTGTGTAAAGCAAGATTAGGAAAGCTTGTTCTAAACCAGTTCAGTTCTTGGGGTAACTTAGTCAGGACGCCACCTCTTTTTCTTATTCAAACCAGCACTACAAGTATATTCCAAGAAACTAGAGGGCATGTGAAGAGGTATTTTCTCAAAAAAAGATGTTGCATTCACGTGACATTGGGAATAGCCAAAGAACTTTACCATAGGCCTTCTCAGAGCTGTTATGTACTGATGCACTGTAGGTCTTGGAGAGAAGAACTGTAGTTTGCACCATTCCTAAACCTTTTCTATGTAACACATGGGTGGGCAAACTTTCTGTTAAGGGCCAGAGGGTGTATTTTTTGCTTTGGAGGCCATATGGTCTCTGTCACAGCTACTCAACACTGCCATTTTAGCGTTAAAGCAGCCCTGGACGATACTACAGGAATGGGTGCGGCCGTGGGCCAGTAAAACTACTATTTGGCTCTCAGGCTGCAGTGTCTGGCCCTGATGTAAAGTGGGACTAATGCTCTGATCCATTGGGAACACTGGGCTGCTAGGGTCGCGCCAATGTCAGCCATCTCTGAAGGCTTCAAAGACAAGCAGTTGAATAGCAGCCACCACAGGTTTTCTGAGCACCTACTGTTTGCTGGTCTGACTGCTGACCACGAAGCAAGGGGACCTGGAGTGTTAAATTCTTGAGCCCAGTGAGCTGCAGGGGGAGCTATGCAGTCTGGGGTCACTTCATAGCTCATGGGAGCCCCTCTCTGTCTTTTTTGTTCCTCCATTACAGTTTTGTGTAACTAATTTAAAATCAGGTTATTTAGCAAAAAAAAAAAACCCATTTAACTTAATTAAGGTGATTAGTTCCTTTGCTTGTCATTTTGCTTTTTGTTGATGCCACTGGCTTATACAGTATTTCCTTCTTACTTCGTTTTTCATCTTATGTCCTCGGAGTCTGCACCTTTCAATGAATCTTGAAAATGAACAGCTTCGTGAGAGCTTTTGAGTTTTTCCCAGCCACATTCCCATGGCTGGGAGCAATGCTGGACACATGCTAGGTTCTCTGGAAATAGTTGAGGGAATGGGTGAATGAATGTGCAGTATTTACCCTTCAAAGTTCTCACAGCATTTCTTGTAAGATTTTGCTTTTAAGCTGATTGCCACAAATCTTAGGGTCTTTTTGTCCTAATCCCAAGTTCTGTTGAGGTACAGATGTGCACATGTGCATTTTCACCTGTGAGTCAACCTGGTTGGCTATAGGAATGTCAGGCCGTGGCCTGTTTGGGGTTCTCACAGCCCCTTGGTGGTGGCGGCACAGGCTGTGGTGTTATCTGGACAGCGTGGGGCATGAGAGCACTGGCTTTACAGCCAGGTCTAGTGGGTGCAGTTATCCTTCCTCCCTTACTAGCAGTATGACCCTGGGCAAGTTACATCAGCTCTTTGAGCCTCTGTTTCCTCCTCTGTAAAATAGAGGTGATAACTATTCCCATCTGAAAGGATGGTTATGAAGGTCGATATTTGAAATATGCCAGCACTGTCATTACTAGGGAAAGTGGGTATACCCTGTAGTCCATATTGGACTAGAGACCAGTTTGTCAATGGTTTGGAACCGACAGTAGCCATGTACACGTAGCCACACAGGCCCATGAGCAGGCAGATCTGTTGTAGTGTAACCCACTCAGTGAGTATGTAGCCAAGAGTTATATAATCAATACTATTGATTTTTGCCTCCGTTTTCAGTTGTATTTTTTTAATAGGAACACAATGCCTTGAAATTCTAAAATTGCAGAAACTTAAGTGATGCAGTGTGTTCTGAAAATTCTAATTTCTAAGCATATTTCATGGACTGTTTAAATATCAAATGAATATGTAATTCTCTTTCTTTACTGGGTATTTTGTAGTTGGTCTGAGGTACTTGTTAGGCAAAAGGATTCTGATTGATGCCTTTGAGTAGCTTAGAACGTGTTGACAAGGTAAGACTTAGAGGCAAAAGTTGAGAAAATAATACATAGTGCAATCAAATGCTAAAATGGCATGAGTCAGAAAGGGTCACCCAAAGAGGGCTTTATTTATATACCTGATGTTTACTGAATGCCCCTGTGTAGAAGTCCAGGGCTGGGTGTCTTGAGTGGAGGGTAGCACCTGAGCCAGACCTCGGGAATGGATGAGGGTCCTTGACTAAGGGAAGCAAACACCAGGAGTAGCCATGTGGACCCTCTGTGCACCTGGAGTCTGGTGCCTCTTGGGCCTTTTCCTGCTGAGTCAAAGTGAGGAGTCAGGCACTTGGGGAGCCTGCTAGTTTTTTGTGCCGCCTTATTGTTGGAAAAGACACTCTGGCTACTCACAGCAGTTTTGTCTCAGAGTGTGATCCACCCATGGCTCTCAGCTTTGTCCTTTCTGGTTGTCCCATCCAGTCTCTCATAAACTCTCAAACTCCTGGCCATGATGCCTTATGTGCCTGGTGTTCCTCACCCCACTTTAAGACCTTTTCCTTCCAGTGCCTCTCTCAGAATTCCTCTCACGGCTGATGGCTCCTTGGGTCTGGAGTGCTTGTCCACAGCCCCTGCATTAACCGGGGTAAGGGATGCCACACTTTCCCAATTCAGTCTTAGGGTTAACTTTTAGGAACATGCTCACATTGGAGCCCTCTGCCAGTACCTGTTTGGGGGGAGAGAGGGGTTTTGCATATTCGACTTTGTGTCAAGGCTATGATGCCCTTACAGAAAGGCTGGGATAGAGCCATGCACAGGGTTCCTGCGGGAGCAGAGCAAAGCTTTGAGTAGAAGTGACTCAACTCTTATTTGGGGGCAAGCTCTTTGGACATGGAAGTAAGCGATAGTGGTTCCCTCCCCACAAGTTCTTAGACAATATTGAGAATGACTATTGCTGTCTTTGAAAAACTGCCTTCAGGGTGTTTTCTGGTTCTAAATTTGGGAGGCAAGGTTATTTTTGAGCTCTGTGTCTAAAAGTCACATTCTTTCTTTTTAAACCTTACCCTTAGAAAGACTTGCATATTATCCCATGTGACATTTTCCCCTGTTTCATTTTCATTGGTCAAAAGAATGTTAGTTGAACCATCACTAAGTAGTATCTAATGATGAAAAAATATCATTTGATTAAATCTGATTTAACTATTTCTAGGTATTCCATCTGCTTCTGTTTGAAAATCTCTTAATTTTCCAGTTTTTGTTAATATACCTATGCCTTGCTGTATACAGTAGATACTAATAGTTGTAGCTGTTTAATGAGGTTGTACAAATTGAGTTGTAAAGCAAATTCTTTTTATAATTCAAAAGCTTCCCTTTGTACTGCCCACTATATTTATTTATTTATTTATTTATTTATTTATTTATTTGGTTAACTTTGTAGTTAGAACAACCAGTGAAATAGCAAGAAAATAAGCTGCTATTCTTTATAATATCCTGTAGAGAGAAGCTTGTCCAATATTTAAATAAAGTAGATTTGGGTATTTGATTACAAACTGAATGATAACACTCAGGAACTGCAGAAATCTATCAAATAATTAGAGTTTGCTTTGATGATTATTGAGTATAAGGGCTTGACCCAGTTCCTTTGGATTAAAATATTTTGAGTATTTGTCACCTGATTAAAAGTAGAACCTTCTAACCATGACTCAGAGTTGAAGGAAATGTCAGAGCTTTTTATATGGGATGTGGGCATCGTGGTAGTAAGGAGGAGGGAGTGCTGGCCTCTGCTCAAGAGTGGACGTTAAATCTTGGCTCCCAGCTCATCAGCTGTGTGACTTGGGCCAGTAACTTTACATTTGAGGTTTGGAGGGTGGCGGAAGGGTCGTCTCATCTCTAAAATGAATTTTTTCCCCCGAGAATTTCCCTTTGTTTAGCTTTGTATAATGGGGCTACTATGGTTCCTGGTATATAGCAGGTTGTAGCAGCTATTGTTTAATTGTGTGGAAAAATATAGATGTCACCTACCTCTCAGGCTGGTGAAAGTTGGGATGATGTAGGCTAGGGGTCTAACCCAGAACCAGATCCATGGAAGTTTCTTGCTAAGTAAATGGGAAGATGCCTCTCCTGCCTGTTTTGCTTTCAGCACCAGGGCTACTGTAGTCTCCGTACCAGTTTACAGAAGAATGAATTAAAGCTGAGATTCAGGAATCCAACAAAACTGATCATAGCTTGACACCCTTTACTCAGTCTGTGTTTGTAGTAAAGAGTTGTTTTTTATTGGAATATTGAAGTCTAAACAGAACTGTTTTTCTAGTATTTCAGAACAAGGACTTGATTTAGGTTAGGACAGAAAAAGAAAAACAAATATGGTGAAATTATAAAAATAGTCTTTCTTTTTCAGAAAATAGGGGAGAAAATGGCCTTGGGATCACTATGCAGTTTAGTCAGGGTGATTGGTTGAAAGAAATAATCAGTGAAATTTAATTTCCTCTTTGGTTCAGTCAGCATTAATCTTGAAGGAATTTAGCTCCTTGCTGTATTGTGGGAATTTTCTCTTCTTGAAAATAACAGAAAGACAAAGTATTGATAGATTTTTCTGTGTCATTTTGGTTGTGCCTCTACTACTACTGCAGTTGTTTTTTGTATGATGAGCACAGACTGCCCAGAGTTGAGCTTCCCTTAAAAAAAAAATCTGAGGAAATCATTGAAATTATCGAGAAATAATTTAGTATTTTAACTCACACTGGTGATTTTCTCAATCTTTGAAAGTTTAAGGAAAAACTGATTCCTTCTCAACAGTAAGAGTAGTTTGGACATTTTCTTTGTTTGAAATGGTGGCGTTCTCATGATGATCTGTTAAGTGTTGTCTAGCAGAACTTTCTGTGATGATGGACATATTTATCGTCACTGTCCAGTACTGGAACCACTAGCCACTTGTGACTATTGAGCAGTTGAGCTGTTACTAATGTAACTCAGGAACTAAATTTTAAATTTTATTTAATTTTTGTTAATATAAATGTAAATAGCCACATGTGTCACAGCCCTAAGTACATTTACTTATTTGTCTAGAGTTTTCTTTAAGATGTTTATGATCTAAAGACAAAGTTCTTCTAAAGGGACTGTCTTTGAAAGATAGAAGGTACTTTCAAAAATATTTATTGTTTTAAATTTAGGATTATTCACTCATTTAGAAAATACTACACTATGATGTCATTCCTGGATATCTAGTGGAGACACAGCAGGTTCAGTGTCTGTCTTCATGGGAGGCAGCTTTAGTAAGATGTGACCTAGGACCTTGGAGGGGAAGTTTATGCATGATTAGGGTACAGCAGGGGTACCCAATCCCCAGGCCACAGACCAGTATCAGTTAGTGGCTTGTTAGGAACCTGGCCGCACAGTAGACAGGCAAGTGAGCAAAGCTTCATCTGTATTTACAGCCATTCCCCAGCACTATCATCACCGCCTCAGCTCCACTCAGATCATCACGCTCCTAGATTCTCATAGGAGCACCAGTTCCTGGTGCTAAAAAGGTTGGGGACTTATGGGATACAGGACAGAGTCTGTTCTGAGGGGTGTTAGAAGGCCTCCTGGGGGAAGTGGCATTAGCACTGAGACCTTAGGGTGAACAGGAGATTGTGGGAGGAT
This sequence comes from Eidolon dupreanum, assembly GCA_028627145.1. NCBI lineage: Eukaryota > Metazoa > Chordata > Mammalia > Chiroptera > Pteropodidae > Eidolon > Eidolon dupreanum. Next base: position 10,563,690 of record CM053501.1, read on the forward strand.
AATATTCTAGGCGTAGGGAAAAGCATAAATATCATGTGTGAAGGTCTGGGGGTATAAACTCTCAAGTGTGTAACAGTTTTTGCAAAACTCAGTTTTGTTTTTGGTTTACATTCAATGGGCTACCATTTAAAAGTAGTGTGGTCTTGCTTCTAAGAGGTAGAGACTGCTGGTGTGGGCCTGGGCTCCAATCTCAATTCTACCACTTAATCCTTTTATTCAACAAATATTTGGATGTCTTATATAATTTAAATTAAGCATATTGCTTATGTATTGGATAGTGCTGGGCTGTGGTGATAACAGTGGTGGCTCTGTCCTCTTGGAACTAACAGTGTAGTGGTGTAGGTAGGCAATCCAGCAGCCCTACCAAAGCCCGTCTGATTGCATACTGAGATCAGAGTTGTGACTGGAAGGAACCAGATGTTTCAGGTGGGGTGGTCAGAGAAACTTCTTTAAAGGAAAGACACTGGAGCTCTTGCAGGATGAACTATGAGGGGGAGTCAAACTGGGCATCTGAAGGCCAGGTAAGACTGTGGAGGGCCTCCAGTGTCATACCAGGGAATCCAGGTCATTTTTAGGGCTTTTTCAAGGTGTATTTTTCCATCCATGTTCCTGTCTGCAAGGGGAGTTGACAGTCAACTACCTTCTCTCCTCCCAAACCCCATTTGTGGGAGGAAAAAGGCCTCAGGAAAAGCAGCTTAAAAATCAGAAATGGTGTTCTTAAGATGTGAGGAAATTTTTGAACAAACAGGAGAATTTTCTTTAAAAGTTTTTTTTAAAAAATTCTTTTGAATGAGTAACATATTCATAAGGCTCAAAATTCAAAAAAATACAAAAGAATATTAGTAAAAAACTTCCCTCTACTGTTTGTGGAGTCACCTAGTCCTATTCCCCACAGGCAACCAGGGTTTATCATTCTAGAGATATTCTTTGCATATATATAAGCACATGCTTTCTCTCTTTACTCTTCTAAAGGTGCAGGTTATACATTTTGTTCCACTATAAGTGCATTTTGGACTGTTAGAAATATTAATATTTGAAGAGCAGTCTTCATTCTAAAAGTCCTTTTTGGGGTGGTTCCATAGAGTAGTGGTTAGCACCTCTGCTTTACACACAGAAGGTCCTGGGTTCGTGCCCCAGTGAAGCCAAGGTTCATACCCCTGGTGCGCTAGGCCCCAGGTGCACATAGCAAGCGCGTGGGAGGAGACGCCCCACCTTCAGAGATCCATTTCTTAAGGGGAGATGGCAACATCCATACATCAGGGGTGGAAGTGGGCGGGGGAGGATAAAAAAAAATTGCCTAAAAATAAATACAAACATATATAAATAAATAAAAGCCCTTTTTTTGTAAATGGTAAAATATTTTGGTGCTATACTTAAATAACAATGATTTTAGTGTTTTCACTATACTGTATAAATAGGAAGAATTGAGGTTTTAAAAATTTCATGTCATCTTGAACAGTATTAGAGGCTTCGTTACTGTCATATTACACGTCATGCAACCAGTTCACACCAAAATTCCGTTTATAGTTTCCCAGTTTCTGGAAAAGATTCTTAAAAACTGTGGTTTTTATTACCCACCTTATTAGTTGATTTACAGATATCTGTAACTTAATTTCCACATCAAGTAGATAAAGTAAAATCAGCCTCTTTGGTAGGACTTCTAAGAATATTCATATTAACTTTAGACCTTTTCATTAATTTAGTTAATTTAGATTGCAAAACACTAAGGTGACTCAGAAGTCTTTCAGAAAAGGAATATCTGAGTCCTCTGTCATTGTGGATTTGGGGAAGAGAGAGTAATTATGGGTACTTAAGATAAGTTTGAGAATCATTACATAAAAAGGATGGAGAACAAAAATGATAATTAGATCTTTTTTAGGGGTAAAACAATATATACTATTGCATGTATAGATTTCCAAAAGGAAATCTCTAGAAATTTTTTATCTTGGAGGTGGGGACGGCTTGGGAAGGCTCTCTACTTTTCACTTTATGTTCTTCTGAATGCTTAAAAAAAAAAAAAAAAACCATAATTTTTGTCATGTAAAACTAGTTAAAAAGTAAACCAAATCCAAAGCAAAACACCCTCAGTATTTGTGGTTAGAAGAATCTGTTAAATGATGAGAAGTAGAATTTTGGGTGGTTCCTGTTGCAAAACCTTGAGACCTTTAGCAAGAATGATTTGACCAAAGTGTAAATTAACTTAGAAGTGCTATCCAGAGATTTGAAAATGTGATTATGTTTTGATGTGATGTCCAGTCATCACTTACTTTGTCACGAGCTCCAATTTTAACAGAATCCTTTTATTAGAGGTTTCTTCATTGATGTGCTGGAAGCTACAAGACCTGACAGCCAACCAGTGTTTCTTTGAGTGTTTTGAAATAACATCAGCTTTACTGACGTGAGCAACGTTTATCTTACTACTACATTGGGTACAAAATGTTGTAGGTAGATTGTCACCTTACTGTAGAAAACATAGTACTTTTCAAAGTCCTTTACATTTTATTTTCCTACCTTTTAAGTTCATTTGAATACTAAAAATGTTTTAAACTAACATGGAGTTCATTTCAGATTTTATTCTTAAACTGTAAACAGTCCAATTGGAACTGGGAATGCCTGGAAGCATTTTAGGAGTTACTACCTGGGCTAAAGCTAATGACCTGGGTCAGGACACCGCAGGGGCTGCCTTTAAAAAAAAATCAGTTTCTTTAATTACTTAAGACAGGTAGTTCACTGACATGGTTCAAAAATCAGAGGAGGACACATATTTGTAGAGTGAGAGCCTCCCTCCCTCCACTGACTCCCCATAGATGTGAGTAGATTGTGCTCTTCTCCAGGGTTTATTTCTTTTAAGAAGACAAGGCTATTCTTAGCTTCCTTAATACCTCCTTCCTGCCTTTTTCTTTACCCAAGGTAGTGTACTATACACATTGTGGCAGACCTGTACATAGCAACACATGGAGGGCTTCCCTCATCTCTTTCTATACATAGTTGCTAGTGTTCCTTTGTATGAGATGGGCCATAATTGATTTAATCTGCTCTCTACTGATGGACATTTAGGTTATTTCCAATCTTGTCCTCTCATAAACAGTGCTTGAGTGAATAGCTCTGTACAGTTATATGTATATCTGTAGAACAAATTCCTAAAAAATGGAATTAATCGTTAAAAGGACTATGCGTTTGTAATTTTGATCATGTCATCAGCTTGTTCTCCAAGAGTTTGTATTCTTAAAGCTTTAAAAGCAGCACACTTAGATCTAGCATAGACATCACTAGATATTTTGTGCATATTTATTAATATAGTCTAGTTGATGATAAATTATTTTTCAGCTTGTGGTTTTCCATCATTTTGTGCCTCTCAGTTGCTTTTGATAAATATATAATTTTAGGGTGTGCTTTATTTTTCCTTTAAGACTATTTTTTTGAGCTGTTTCAGGTTCACAGCAAAATTGAGAGGAAGGTTCAATGATTTCCTATATGTCCCCCACTTATGCACAGCTTTCCCCCCTTATCAACATCCCCACAGAGTAGTACATCTATTACAACTGATGAACCTACATTGACATTGTAATCACTCGAGCCCATAGTTTACGTTAGGTTCACTCTTGGTGTTGTACATTCTGTGTGTTTGGAAAGATGTGTAATGATGTATATCCACATATCCATTATAGTATCATACAGAATATTTTCACTGCCCTAAAAGTTCCCTATGCTCTACCTATTCATCCCCCACACTCCCCAACTCTTGACAGTTGCTGATCTTTTTACTGTCTCCATAGTTTTGTCTTTTTCAGAAGAAAAAGTTGGAATCATATAGTACACAGTCATTTCAGATTGGCTTCTTTCACTTAATAATATGCATTTAAGGTTCCTCTATGTCTTTTCATAGCTTGATAGGCTTGTTTCTTTTTAGTGCCAAATAATATTCCATTGTCTAGATGTTGGTGTACTTTTTGGACTTAATGCATTTATTTCCTGTCGTGAACTCTCATATAGTCCACGCATTTCTGTATGTTGTACACTTGTACTTCTAAGTCTTTTTCCTTCTCCTAACTTGTTGTTGCTACCTGCCAGCTATTACTCCCAACATTTGGGCCAGCAGGCCTGGTCTCTGGGCATCAGATTGCTGTACTTACAGTGGCCAGGTAGCCTGAGGTGGAGGTCGCTTCTGCAGAAGTTGGATTGTAGCTCAGCCCCCACATTCCTCTTACTCCAGGACCTGTAATTAGGTTGCAGGGTGGATAGGCAGTTGATTACAGCACCTCACTCAGGTCCTGGTACCCCTCTCAACTGTGGTGGTGGAGAAGAGTGAACCCCTTTCTGATCCCTCTGCTCCAGACCATCTGGTTACCGTTTAAGGGCTGCTGGGTGATTTATGGTCAGTCTGGTGGTGGCTTGCTGCTGAGACATCACCTTTTGTTCTACTTTTGTACCATGAAAGCTTTTCTCTACCCTTTAGGGCTGAGGGAGGCAGCACACAGACCACATTTAAGAAACTAAAAATTATCCTGTCTGGGAATGGCACTTTCCTGGAACGTCTAGGTGCATCAAATGGAGATAAGAGGCCAGCTGTGATTCCAGAATTCTGATGATTTTAGGGTTCAAGTGTGACAAAGAACTTTCAATCAGGATTGTCTTGGGTTCTTTAATTGGAAGGAAAGTAAATAGCAGACATTTAGTGAAGCAAGATTTCTTGATACCTGATGCAGAGTAACCATGAAGTGCATTTGGGAATGAAAAAATAAAATGCTCAGATTTTAATAGTAATTATCATGCAAACTAGGTTTTACTTTTCCTAAATAGATTCTTGATAAATTGCACATGCTTCTCGCCTTACGATGGGGTTATGGAAAATATAAGTTGAAATGCATTTAAATATACCTGACCTAACCAAACATCATGGCTTAGCCTAGACTACCTTAAACATGATCATAATACTTAACATTAGCCTACAAGTTGGTCACAATCATCTAATGCCATGAATACGCTGAAGATTATTGGTCATTTACTCTCGTGACTGCATACCTGACTGGGAGCTATGGCTTGGTGCTGCTGCCCAGCATCACAAGAATACAGCACAGTAGCATATCGCTAGCCAGGGAAAAGATCAAAATTTAAAATTCAAAATATGAATATGTATTGTTTTCACACCATCTTAAAGTCGAAATTGTTACTTGAAACATTGTAAGTTGAGGACTGTCTATATACAAAATGCATTTTTATAAAGCAAGTATTTCTCCTCTGACTTACATCATAGTTTCTAAGGTATTGTAGTTTTATTTAGTTAGTTCCATCTAATGCAGTAGCTTTGTTTCCTTCCCCTCACTTCAGGCAGTATAGTTCATGGTGTTTAAATATTTAAAGGTACTTACTAGGCAGGTTTCCATCTAAAGAGTCCCCATGGATGCATCTTTTTGTAACATGAATATTCATCTCATAAATTGCTATAAATTTGAGTTGAATAAATCAAATTATCTTATAACCCTCAACACAACACTTATATTAGAGGATAAAACTTGGGTTTTATTATTTTTCTGTCATATATTCTGCTTTATATGGTGAATAATTATTTAAATAGACATTGACAGTGATCTTCCCCAAGAAGTCCATTCCTCATTTAGAGCATGCTAGTGGGGTCCTTCCTACTTAATCAAATTCACATACCTACAGAGGGAATCCTGCTGTCTTGCAGCTTTTTTTCTTGAAACTCAGTATAGCAAAACTCAGCTTATTATGCCTGTTTAGCTTGCTATCTTCCTCCTCTGCCCGTTTGAAATGTTCTGTTATTCTCTTTTGTCAATGTACTTTTCCCTCTAAAATTCTTCTCCGAGTTTGTCTCTTACTTGGAAGTTTTTCCTGCTTCTGTTTACTTCCTTATTCCACTTGACTGTAAAATCTGACGTGTATGCATTATCAATTTCAGTTTACGACTTGGTGTCCGTGGCCTGCCTTCCTCAGTGAGATTATAATCCTGGCTGGTGGTGGTGGTAAACAGACTTTTACTCAAGGCTCAAATAAGCCCAGTCAGCCACATATGAAGTGAAGGCCCAAGGAGAACAGGGATTTATTCCTGCTGTAGAAAGGCCTGGGAGGATGTGGATTGCCCAGCCAACCCCGCTTTGGCTCTTGAGCGGATAGTGATTACAAGGAGCAAGAGTTTTTGCTCATATAAGATCACTTTTCAGAATGAAGTAAAAACTCATTATCCTGTACTAATTAGGGCATGGTGTATTTGCATTAAAAAAGCTTGAATCACATTTTAGAAATAATTTGCTTTAATTATTTCCTAATAGTCATTGTAAAAAGAAATAAAAGTTAAGATGTCTTTAAGGAACTTGTATAAATGCCTAGATAAAAATTGTTTGTAATGGCATAAATGCTGATAAAACTGCTTTTTTTTTCTCCACCAGCATTATCATCATCATCATTTATATTTTAGTTCTCCATTGTTGGAGAATTCTTTCTTTCTTTATTTTCACAGTCCCCAAGAATTTTCAAAGCATTTATTCTATAATCATTATAGATTATTTAGGCCTTTACCATAGAGAAATGAATACTGTATAGACATTATATAGTTTAATTCTTTAATCAATGATCCTAGAGGCAGGTACTAATTTCACTTCCAGGGCTGAGGACATACACATAGGGAGGTAGTAGTAGTAAGTGACAGAGACAGAGCTGAATCAAAGACCTGTCTGGGTACTTTTCTCACTACTCCAGACTATGCTTCCTGTATTGTCAGTGTCTAACTGGTGCTGTATTAATAAATGCACCGAGGAGGTCCAAATTGGTCTCCAGCATCTAAGAGTAATAACCTTGTGAAAAGTGTCTACCATTTTGTGGATTGCTTATCTATAGATGTAAGCTTTTGCAAAATGCATCACCCTTGTTTTATTAATTTTTTACATCCAGTTTTGATTTAGGGATTGATTCTTTTTGTAAATTTTTCCAGGGTTGATGAATAAAAGTGCTTGGCTTTTGAAAGACTTAAGCATTTGAGTAGTCAGATTAGAGTACAAGCAATGAATGCCAAGGAAAATCTAAAGAGAGCAGACCATTTTTTTTTTTCCAGGTGATAAGGGCAGCAGAGAGAAATAAGAGGTGCATGGGGTAGAGAAGATATCTATGGGAGGGGCATTTCATACTTGGAAGTAGACAAACACAAAACCATCTAAACTCTTTAACATGATTTGTTTCTTATACTACCATCTATCATTCTACTTTATGCCTTTTAATCTTTGTATCAACCATAGGATAGAGGGTCACTGGTGCTGAAGTGCAGCTGGAGAGTGAAGTAGACCTGACTGGTCCCCTAGAAGATAAAGAGTTGTAAAAAGAAAGATGACTAGAACAGTGTTAACATTTCAAGATAATTCATTGTTGAAATTTGTTCTCTTTGTTTCTGTTTTAAGTGGTATTAAATGTTAATAATACTTTATTTATGTCTTTGGCTATACTGGTAGCTTGTTAAACTGATAGTGTGTATCCTCTGTAAATCTGGCGCTCTTCTGTGTAACTGGTTCATTCAGCATGCTGATGTTTGTTGAGAGCCTAATATATACCAAGCATTTTATGCTAGGCACTGGGTAGACAGGATCCCTACTTTCATGGTGAACAGGGTCATGAGTTAATTGCAGGAAGTTGATAGTATAATTCTAAGACCAGTAGAACGTGTGATTAAACAAAGGTTTGTACACACTTTGACAGCAATACCAGTTCTGCCAATACAGAGAATTTGGGGCTCCAAATAAAATTAAAGGAAAAAATATAAGGTATTATGACAGAAGAGACTTTAGAAAACCTGAGAAAAGATGTCTTTTGTGGATGATTTGTTTAGCTGACACATTTGAAACTTTTTTCAAACAAAACTTTTCAAACTGATTCAGCCACTTACATATTCAGTTCTGTAAAATGAAAAGCGTTTTTTCATAGTACCTGGGTGTAGTTCATTCTTTGTTTAAGGTGAAATACTGATTTCTGATCGTGATGAATAAGAGTGGATTTAGACCAGGTGTGGAATACCATTTGTCTTTCAGTGGTCAGAAGTGATGGTCACCTGGAATGAAGTTTCTGGATGCAACCTATAAGTGATACACCCTTTGTGATTATATTTAGTGAAAACCTTCTGTTCCTCAAAGCTGACTGAGTTTTGTTGTGACTTTCTCCTTTCTCTGCCACTGCTGTGGACACCCCAGCCTATAGCTTCTTTTCTCTCAGACTAGCTTAATGAAAAGGCCAACTTCATGTTGGCAGCAGGGAATCCCCCAAACAGAAAATTTCTGTCCCTAGCTGCAGAAGTGTGACAAGCTATGTTTGCTGTTTGCTGTGTGACAGTTTCCTGCTAAGGGTAAACCCCTAGAAAGCAGGGTGTGCATGAATCCCATTCAGCCTCAGCTTTGCTCTTTCCTGGGCCCCCTGGTGATTTGGCAGATAGAGGGAATTTGCCTGGGATTGGAAGTGGTAGTGCTCAATCTTGAATCATAGGAATTTCCCATGATTCAGATTGCTATTGCACAACCTGGGTGTTGGGACACTGGTGTGTAGAAAGCATAACTGTGTTATGTTGCAACATCCTGGCTTTACTTCTTCATTCCCTTTTGTCAATTTTTTGAACTAGAGAATAGGGAAAAGTAGTGACAGTAATGGTAAGAAGTGACGGTGTGGATGTGCCTTCCACAAATCCTACACAGCCTGTATTGTTTTTCTGAAAAGCTACACCTTGTATTTTTAGTTGTGTGTGCATGTTCATATGTGTTTAGACTAGTAGTTAAGCACCAGATAAATAGAATTAGTTAACCTTCCCTGCACCTGAACAGTTGTGAGATGTGTTTGGATTGAAACAGGATGATACAAAGTATTCAAGGTGGACAAAAAAATGTGGCAGACCAATGAAAAAAACAAAAACATGAGCCCAAATTGTATTGCCTTACAACTATAAAAGTTTTATGTGCATTTGGACTAGAACTAGAATAAACCACAAAAGAAAACTAGTGAATTTGAGAAGTGACAGGATGGTGGATGAATTTTTAAAGATAAGAAGTTTTAAAGTTTTTGTGCAAGGTAGAATAAGCTAACCAGTATCTGTGGCATAAAGTGCTCCATCTAGCCTTCATTGTGTAACCCTGGGATGCCGTTGTCCCTGCTTTACAGATGAGGGAATTAAGACTCAGAGATTAAGCAATTTGCCCAGGGACATTGGGGCAATTGATTGAGCCAGGATTTGAACTCACATGTCCCAATTACAAGTGTTCTTTCTCCAGTTCCTACACTGGACTAAGGACCCTGACACTGCCATGTTTAACTCTTCTTTTGGGCTCACCTGATGTTATCCTGGCCTGGCCACCCCCTCCTAGGAAGAGTATTCAGGACGCTTGGAAGAGCTAGTCAGGAGAACTTCCAGCACCGGTTCTTTATTCCCCTCCTGGCAAATAGGAAGGAAATCCCAGCTCTGTCATAAATGGCTCCCACATTCCTCTAGTTTAGATGAAGTTTCATTTTCATGTTTGTAGATTAAAAAGCATTAGAAAAAACACATTGATTTTTTTTTAAAAAAGAGCACTGAGTAAAAATGTGTGTACATGTGGATAAAACCTGCAAGGCCACAAACAAATATTTTGTTTGAGGCTTGTTTTGTTTTTACTTATTTCATATGCTCTTTGTATCTGGAGGCCTTCATGAATCTCCAGATTGAGGACAACATAGTAACATAAAAACTGTGAAATGGAACCTGCAAAACCATGTTGGGATGCAGAAGCTGCGTAATCAACAGCAGCAAGGCCTGGTCAGTGTTTCTCTCTCAGCTGTCTGCTGTATCTAGCAGTTAGCTCCCATTGTCTTTTTATATTTATGTGCCTGTAACTATGAGGAAGCAACTCCAAATTGAGGGACATTATACAAAACAACTGACCTGTACTTTTCAAAAATGTCAGAGTTATGAAAAACAAAGTCTGAGGAACTTTTCCTAGTTGAAAGGAGAAGGCAAAGGTATAATAACTAAGTAAGTGTGGTGGGATCCAGAATTGGATCTTAGATCAGGAAAATAAATGTGATAAAGGGCATTATTGGGACAACTGGCCAAATCTGAGTAAGGGCAATCAATACATTAAGTATTGTATCAATGTTAAATTTCCTGAATTTGATAAATGTACTGTGTTTGTATAAAAAGGATGTCCTTAGATAACGCATACCGAAGTGCTTGGGAAGAAGGGATCACACTGTCTGCAGCTTACTCTCACAGATTACACAAAAACGTACGTGCGTGTGTATAAAATATCTAATTCTTATAGTAAGATAAGAAATACCAATGTGTTAGAGGTAGTTTACCAGGCATATTATGTACAGAGAACTTCGGAGGCTGAAAAGAGGGACTAGTCCTGCAGCAGTAGCCTAAAGAATGTCTTCATAGTTGTTGCATCTAATCCTGAGTGAGGGCTGGGAGTGGACAGGGTTCCATTGAGAGAACGCATCTAGAAGAAAGATTGCTGATGCATGTGACAGCTTACAATGTTATGGCTGGAAGGTACGATACCTCAGGAGGTGCCAGGGGAAAGAAAGGCTGCAAAGTGGGTAGGGGCCACATCCTGATGTCCTCAGATGCCATAAGAAGGAGTTCAAACTGCAGTTATAGACATGCTGGAGTTATCAAGATGCCTTCAGCTGCAAGCTACAGTAAACTCAGGCCTGAGTGGCTTAAATGATAGGAAATGAATTTTCTCATGTAACAAAAAGTCTGAAGATAGGAAGGTTTCAGGGTTAGATAATTCATCTCAGAGATGTTCGCATTGTTTGCTACAGCCATTGTTAGTTTGTGAGCGGTGTCTTCTCTCTCAGTTGTATAGGGTTGCCAGAATTCCATGATGAAATCTAGTGAAGAATAGGGAGATCTCTGTATGAGCATCCCTTAACTATTAGGAAGGAAAAACTTTTCCAGGATTGTCTTGGCCAACTTGCCTTTAGTTCCCTTAGCTTGGATTGTGTCAATTGAAAGGAAGATGATTGTGCCGTTTGGCTTTTCCAATCACTCTCTTTCCTGTAGCCAGGAAGGTGTTGCCCTTCCTGAGAGGAACCTGTGATGCAGCCAACCAAGGTGGGGTTGTTGGGTAAGCAGCCATTAGAGTCTGTTGCCATGGAGAGAAAAACTTCAGTTTTCTAAAAATGAGTGGTGGGAGGGGGAGTGGCTATGTTTAATTTAAAAAAAAAGAAAGAAAGAAAGCTACATGTACTCATTTTCCCCACCACTTTAACAGGACAGTTCTTTATTTTTGGCATGTTACTTTCCAGCCACTGCCCATATATACATACGTTAGTTCTAATCTTACTCTAGGTGCCATTTTACATTACAGTTTCCATTGGCATGTTTTTACACAACATGTAAATATTTCCTACAGGCTTCATAATCTCATAGGTGTGTAATGTTTTGTAGTATTTTACAGCAATTTATTATACTTTGTTATGGGAGAATAATAATAATGGCTAATACTTACTGAGCACTTACTACACACTGTTTAAGTGCTTAACATCATAACAGTCCTATGTGGTGGCTACAGCCACACCCAGTTTCCAGATAAGAAAACTGAGGCATAGAAAGTCTAAGTAACTTACCCAAGGTCACTCAGCTAATTAGTGAGGAGCTAGCAGCAGAGCTGGCGTTCAAATCAGCAGTATGGGCCTAGAGCCTGTAACCATCAGGCTAAAGTGCTTCTGGGTAGTTTGTCCCCTTTATTTTATTTTATTTTTTTATATTTCAATTACATTTGATAGTATTATTTTATATTAGTTTCAGTTGTTCAGCATAGTGGTTGCACATATAATATATGAAATGATCCCTCTGATTAGTTTAGTGCCCACCTGGCACTATACATAGTTATTACAATATTATTAACTATTCCCTATGCTGTACTTTACATCCTTGTGACTCTTTTGTAACTATCAATTTGTACTTCTTAATCCCTTGATCTTTTTCACCAAGCCCACCAACACCCTCCCATCTGGCAACCATCAAAATATTCTCTGTTATCTATGAGCCTCTTTCTGTTTGCTTATTTTGTTCTTTAAATTCCACATAAAAGTGAGAGATCATATGATATTCGTCTTTCCCTGTCTTGACTTATTTCACTTAATATAATACCTTCTAGGTCCATCCATGTTGTTGCAAATGGTAAGATTTTATTCTTTTTTGTGGGGGGGAGTAATATTCCATTGTATTTATGAATTGCATCTTTATCCATTTGTCTGTTGATGAGCAGTTAGGTTGCTTTCATATCTTGGCTGTTGTAAATAACGCGGCAGTGAATATAGAGGTGCATGTGTCTTTTTGAATTAGTGTTTTGGATTTCTTTGGATAAATATTCAGAAATGGAATTGCTAGATCATAAGGTAGTTCTATTTTTAATTTTTTGAGGAACCTCCATACTGTTTTCCATAGCAGTTGTGCCAGTTTGCAATCCTACCAACAGTGCACAAGGGTTCCCTTTTCTCTGCATCCTTGCCATCACTTGTTTGTTGATTTATTGATGATAGCCATTCTGACAGATGTTAGGTGATATCATGGTTTTAATTCACATTTCTCTGATAATTAGTGATGTTGAGCATCTTTTCATGTTTATTGTTGTTTGCTTTTTTTTTTTTTTTTTTGGATGTTACAGATAATACTACATTTCTTCTTACCTTGTTCTTTGTACACAAATGCATAGCCAGGTTGTTGTGGGTTGAAGAATGCATGGTCACTGCTGGACTAGAGGTGACATATATAGACTTCATGTTAGAGAAATGTCATTTTGAGAGGGACCAGAAAAAAGGAGTTATTTTAATTTTCATGTTTGATTTTACCAGGAAGGATGATCTGTTTAGTTTACTGTTTTTCCTTTATGATACTTACCTGCTTTTGTTCTTTGTGCATTTATACTTGGGAGTCAAGGTGCTTCTCATATTTTTTTATGATTGCCATTAACCCCCTTTATATGATACAAGTATTATTTAAGCTCCTATTTTCGTTAAGCTATTTTAAATTTGTATGTGTCTTTATTATTATTTTCTGAAGCTTCAACATTTTAAGAAATCTCATTTTCTGTTAGGGCTAGTTTATATGTGAGTGTGTATGTATATATAATTTACCTTTTAAATACGTAATCACTTAAGGTTAGGCTTTAATTTCTCCAGATTGCTGTTTATCTAGCCTGATGCCCAATTGCTTTTTACATAATACATTCTTAAAAGCATTTTAACATTATAATTCAGTGTTTTTGAATTTCCCATTGTTTTTCCTTAATTTATATATCTGTGTTTGGCCCCATATCATGATTTAATTGTTGTTTTAAAATATATCAAAATTTAATAGATCTGGCCCTTCTCTTGTTTAACTTTTCCTTCTTCAGAATTTGAAAAATATTCTTGTGTTTTATTTTCCCAAATGAACTTTCAAATCATTTTTACATTAGTCTTGGGACATACTAGTGTTCTGTGTTACATTCTGCTTTAGGTTTAAGATTATAGGAGTATCGGAGAGCTTTTATGGTTGCTTAGTTTCTCATTTCCATTTCTGTTTAATTTTTAGATTTTGGATCATTGTTTGACTTGGAAAATGATCTTCCTGATGAGCTGATCCCCAATGGAGAATTAGGCCTTTTAAACAGTGGGAACCTTGTTCCAGATGCTGCTTCCAAACATAAACAACTGTCGGAGCTTCTGCGTGGAGGCAGTGGCTCTAGTATCAACCCAGGAATAGGAAATGTGAGTGCCAGCAGCCCGGTGCAGCAAGGCCTTGGTGGCCAGGCTCAAGGGCAGCCGAACAATGCGAATATGGCCAGCCTGGGTGCAATGGGCAAGAGCCCTCTGAACCAAGGAGATTCTTCAGCCCCTAGCCTGCCCAAGCAGGCAGCCAGCACCTCTGGGCCCACTCCCCCTGCTTCTCAACCACTGAATCCGCAAGCACAAAAGCAAGTGGGACTGGTGACCAGCAGCCCTGCCACGTCGCAGACTGGGATCTGCATGAATGCTAACTTTAACCAGACCCACCCAGGCCTCCTTAATAGTAACTCGGGCCATAGTTTAATGAACCAGGCCCAGCAGGGGCAGGCGCAAGTCATGAATGGATCTCTGGGGGCTGCTGGCAGAGGAAGGGGAGCTGGAATGCCGTACCCTGCTCCAGCCATGCAGGGGACCACGAGCAGCGTGCTGGCTGAGACGTTAACACAGGTTTCGCCACAAATTCCCAGTCACGCAGGACTGAACACGGCACAGGCGGGAGGCATGACGAAGGTAAGTGAGTGTCAGCTTTTTGAATACTTCTACTAACTGGGGACTTCTCCCTCTAAGTAACTTGGTACAATGAGACAATGTAATAAAATGGGACAACGTAGCACCTTCCTGTCTCCTTCAAGGTTTCCTCTTGCCCTTCCGACTTGGAAGAGACAGATTTGGTATCTGGGGCCATTCTTCCAGGTTAAAGATCTCTGCCCCATGTCTTTAAAATGGGAATTCTAAAAGAAACCAAAAGTAGAATAGTGTACGTGTCAGGCAGTTGAAAGCTTAGGGAGTGTGTTTGGATTGATTGCTAGCTTTCAGCTTCTGGGGAAAATGTGTGGAAATGGGACCAAATGGTTGAAAGAGGCAACTTCTGCTGGGAATCAGCTTGTTGTATCAGTGAATTTGGTAAAGTCTGCTTTACCTAGCTCGCTGAGTTCTTACTATGTTACACACTTTCTTTGTTTGTTGTCACAGTCTCCAGTTTACTAACAAAGAAGTTGTGTTGCAGGCTGGTCAGGTACCTGCCACTGTTAACAGGAAAGAGGTGCCAGAGCCAGGGGCAGCATGGGCCATTGGTTCCCAGAGGAAAACTTGGAACAGTGGCTCTCAAAATGGAGTCCCCGGACCCATAGCATCAGTGTCACACTGGAGCTAGGTACAAGTATAGGGCTACTGACTGAGAAACTGGGAATAAGCCCAGCATTCCAGGTGTTAGGAAGCCTCGAAGTGGTTTTGAGGCCTGGGCAAGATTGAGAGCTCTGCTCTAGGGAAAGGCCTGGGCTGGGGTTTGCAGCCACTAGCTTTGCAACTGGTGTGGAGAATTGGAACTGAACTTTGAGAACTGGGAAGGCAAATGCCCAGATAGGTATGAGACAGCTGGAAAAGATATGAGCTGACAAGGGAAGAAGAGTGCTCACTGATTCCCATTGAAGGAACAAATGCCAGCAGAAGCTCTGAGACAAAGGCTTCTCTAAACTGTAGCCACCAGCCCGTGTACCTACTTCATACAATATTTGGTACAGCAAATTCTAGAACAGACAAATGGTTTGGGCTATTCTTTTGATTTGATTAGTCTCAAATAAGGAAAAGGGAGAAATAAGAGTAGAACACAATTTCCCCACAGGGTTGATTACAAGCGTTAATTAGGTGACAGATATGAAGTTCTGTGACTGTCATAGGTAAGGAACTTTTTTTTTAGCTTCAGAAATAAAAGAAGCAATTCCCAACATCAAAATTTATCTCTTCTGAAACATTAGCAAAGAGGAATGTGAACTTAAATTTTACTTGTCCCTGGCATTTGAAGAGGGGTCTGTGTGTACATGTGCCTTTTAGAGTTTAGTTGAGAAGAGATTTGTAATAGGTTTAGGATATCTGGATAGATTGATGTTTGTTCCTAATCCACTCATTCCACTCCATGATACCCACTTATAAAAAAAAAAACTTTTCATTTTGGAGAATTTGAATTATATACAAAAGTAGATGTAGCATGATGCAAGAATTCTTAATCTTTTGGTCTTGGGACTCGTAGATAATATTAAAAGATTATTAGGGGCCCTAAGGAGATTTCTTTTTTTTTTTTAAGGCGAGGCAACCCTTAGTTGACCTCAAAGATTGCAAGGTCCTTATCAATTTACAATCCCTTACTTTTTTATTTTTTACACCTACAGCACCTGGTCTTCCTAGGTGGTCTCCCATCCAAGTACTAACCAGGCCCAACCCTGCTTAGCTTCTGAGATCAGATGGGATCAGCCTTGTTCAGGGTAGCATGGCTGTAGACGATTTTTTTTTTTAATGTGAATTATATCTACCAGTATTTGCCACACTAGATACTAAAACACTTTTAAAATACAAGTACACATTCCATTAACCATTAAGCAGAGTGATATCACATGTCACAGAGCCTCTGGAATGAATCTGTTCTTATGCGAGGATGAGGGTGAAAAAGGCAAAGAATGTCTTAGTATTTTACAAAAGTAGTTTTGCGCCCTTGACCATACTTAGAGAGCCATTAATAATATGTAACCCTAAAAGTTAGACTTGGCATACCTAAAAATAGTGCCATTCTCACATGTAAATTCTCACATGTAGATACTTGAACAATTTCTTCACATCATGAGATGCCCACTAAAGATTCAGATTTCCAGTAGTCTCCTATGTCATAATTTGTTTTTTCAGACTATTTTTCAAAATCCAAATAACCCATATTTTAGTCAATTGATAGGGCTCTTGAGAATCTATTTATTTCTAAAATTCTTACAATGTATTTGTTGAAGAATCTGGTTGTTTTGCTTGTTTTTTATTCTGGGGAGTTTCCTACAGTCTGGGGTTTGCTGATTTCATCTGTCACTTCATGTTCCACTGTCCACCTGAGTTTTTCATTGTCCTGGGGTTCTTTCCTTTGTACAAATTGACCTTTTTTCAAACAACACTTTGTAAGTGTTCACTATGTGGAAGGTAAGCCATATTAGTTTTGTGAGGGCAGTCATCTCTATTGCCTGTAGATATCTCAGAGGCTGATGGTGAAGGAGGGGTGGGGACTGGCAATTTTGAAAGATTGTCACAGTACAAAAGACCTAATGGTGGTGGGCAAATAGTAAAAGCAAGAGACAAGTTCATTTTAAGCCATTCTTCTCAGAGCCAAGTTGGATTTTAAAATGCGCACAGGTAAAAGAAACTTTTAAAATACAGTTTTGTCTTAAAAATTATTACATAGGAAATGCATATTTTCTGTAAAAATAAGTCAAATAATAAAAAGAGCAGTCCCTAACACCTTATAGATAAGTACTTCTTTGCAGATATATTTATCAACACATATCCTTTTTAAATACCAAGTGGAACTAAACTACGGAATCACCTTGCTGTTATACCTAACAGCGTACACATAATGTATATAGATAGAACAGCATGTTAGTGTGCACAGATTTTTCTTTTTTTCCCCACTGATAGCAAAGTATTCCATTATTTGATGCACCAAAGTTTATCTACTCTTCTGATGATGAACATTTGTATTGTTTCCAGTTTTTTATTGCTACAAACAGTGCTGCAACAGTGCTGACTATCCACACAGATGATGAGATAGATTCTAAAAAGTGAGGTTACTGGGTCAAAGACTCTTAAAAGTTTTGTTTTTAGAAAGTAATTACGCACTCGATTTCCCCTCCTCCCCATACATAGCACTAAGGGTAAGAACTGAAAAATTAACCTTCCTTAATTCCTGACCTTTGGTTCTCCCAAATTCTCTCACCAAAGGCAACTGTTATTTCTTATCTATCTTGCCAGAGATGGTCTATGCATATAGAGGTATAATGAGATGTGTGTGTAGCTATTTCTCTTAAACATAAAGTAGTATAGTATAACCAGTCTATCCCTCCCTCCCTCCCTGTCTGTCTCTGTATGTAACTCTCCCTCTCCCTTTCTTCTGTTGCTCTTCCTTTGTGTGTGCGCGCGCGTGTGTACATACAAACATCTCTTGCCATTTAACAATGTAAGTTGGAGGTCATTCCATCTTAAATAGCGCTCTCAGTCCTCCTTACTAGATGTGGTATAGTAGTAGACCCTGATTTTGGTATATCTTAATTTATAGGACTAATGCCCCATTGACTGGACATTTCGGTTTTGCTAACGGTTTGCTGTTATAACAGTTTTGATTTGTATACACATCTTTGTACATCTGAGTGACTGTATCTGCTAGGTAAATTCTTGGGAGTAAAATTTCTGGATTAAAGGATATTGATATTTTTAATAAGCACAGATATTGCCAAACTCCAAAACATTGTGCAGATTATCCCCTCACGAGCAACAGATGAGCCCCTGTCCCTCCAGTTCTCACTAACGCTAATATTTTTACTAATTTGCCAGTCTCTTAGGCAGATTGTGCCTTCCTAACTTCATGGGCATATGTATTTGGCTAACAATTGTATTCTTTTTTTCATTTTTTCCGATGCATTGTTTCCTATTTTTTTGTTGGTTAATCTTAATATTTATAGTGATTGGTTAAGCCTTTTAATAAATGCAAAAGTTCCCTCCTGTTTTTATTTACTAAAGTCTGTTTTATTGGGAATATGGCCACATAGATTTACAATGGGATACTTCTTGTGATAGATATGTTTTTACCAAATGCATGTTTTCAATTTTTATAGAAATAAATTTATCCATTTTTTTCTTTTTATGGCTTTTGGGTTTTATGTCATGTCTAGAAATGTTTTCTCTATTACAAAATTTTGAAATACTCTCATGTATTATTTTTTTCCCTTTAGACCTTAAATCTTTAACTCGGGATTTATTGGCTTGAGTGAGTTATAGAGAGAGATCTAGCTGTATATTTTTTCCCCAAATTATAGTGGTCCTGGTACCAGTTATTTAAATATTGATAATCTAGCTTTTTTTCCTACTAATGTGTCATACAGTTTTGGTATATTTTATTTAGTTTTCATATGTGTAAGATTTGGGTCTAATTCTGGACTCTTTTGTTTCATTGATTTTTGTTTATCCTGTCCTAGAAACTTATTATCTTAGCTGTATAAAAGTATGTGGTAGAGCTGGTTGCTTTTCATTCTTTTTCAAGAATTCAATATTTTCTTTGCCGTTCTTATAAGTTACTCTTCCAGATATGTAGTTCTCAACCCTGTCTGCACATCAAAATTATTTGGGGAGTTTTAAAAAAATGTGTTGCCTGAACTTCATAATTAAGTAGAAACTCTAGGGTATGGCATGAACATTAATAAAGTTTATATAGTTCCTCATGATTTTTATGGCAGCCACAGTTATTTCAGGTAGACTTTAGGATCATTTTTCAAATCCTTAAAAACAAACAAAAAAAGTTGTGGGATTTTGTTGGGATTGTATTGAACTTTATAAATCATTTACGGAGGAATTTTACATTGTAGCAGTTTTGCGGCTTCCTGAGTTGTATTATGTACATACAAGTTATCTTTTCATGGAGTCTTAAGTTGCTCAGAAGTGTAGTATAGTTTTCTTTATACAGGTAATAACACCTTTCTTATTAGGTTTATTCTGGGAAGTATTAATGAGTTTATTGTTGCTATTGAGAAGGAGTTCTATTTTATCACCCGACTTTTAATATAGAAAAGATGTTGATGTGTATATGTCACTTCAGTAATTTGGCCACTTTACGGAATTCTCTTATTAATTCCAATACTTTTTTTAGGTAATTCTCTTGGGTTTTCCTAGTAGACAAGTTATTTTTTACATTATTGATACTTTTGTCTTCTTGCTAGTATTCCTACCAATGTTTATGCTCTTGGGCATCCCTATCTTAGATCTGACTCAAATGGAGATATAGCTAGTGTTTTATTATTAAGTATGATGTGATCTTTGGTTTGCATTATTTTAGGGGCATAATCCATTCTTCATTTATTAGATGTTAGATTTTATCAGATTTCTGTTTGACATCTTTGGTGATTATGCTATGATTTTTTCTCTTCTGTTTTATTTGACAAATTATTCCACTAGGTTTCCTGATATCAAATTGAACCATCTCTGTAATTTTGAAATTAAAAGTTAACATGTTCCTGAATTTTATTTGTTAGTCTTATAGTTAGAAATTTTGTTCTCAGTACTCAATATTGAGATTGATCCATAGTGCTTTTTTGTGTTTTGTCGGGTTTCGATATCAGTGTTCTGTAATTTAGAAAGAGTTTAGAAGTCTTTCACATTTTAGCATTTGAATTGTCTTTTCCTTAAAGAATTGAGACTTCACCTATACAACTGCATGGGCCTGAAAGTTTTTCCGAGGGAGTGACTTAAGATCTTTGACAACATTGTTGCTATTTTCTATAAATATTGACCCTCTTATCCTTTTGGTCTTTAGAGTCAGTATATTTTTCTTTTAGAAAAGTCTAAATTTACTTTCAGAGAAAAACTCAAAATACTTAATTCTTTTACTCTCATTAAAAAATATAAAGTGGGTACTATGTATAATTTCCATATTGCAGATTAAGAAACGAAGGCACACAGAAGGGAAGAAATGGAAGAAAGCTGAATAACTTTCCACGATCACACAGCCAGTAGGTGGCAGAACCAGGACTGGATCTCACACAGTGCTAAGGGTCTCTTAATCACTAACCTGCACAGCCTATTCTTGGGTCAATTTTATAATGTCTATCTTAATAGAAATTATATTCATCCAGGCTTTAAAAATCATTAACTTAGAGTTGTGCAAAAATTTTTTATTATTTCGGACTTCCTTGATGTTTGTGATTATTTCCCCTTTCTCATTCCTCAGTATAAGCCATTTCAACAACATGGGAATAATGTTAAGGCATGACATGATTTAAAAAAAAAACAACAAAAAATGAATGATTTCTCCATTTTAGCAGTAGCAAAACCTGATACATTGTCCTTTTTTTTTTTGTAGCATATTCTAGTTTTCTACTGAAAATAGCTCAAATGCTTATCTTTTAGAAGGAAAGCAAAAAAGATAACATTTAAGTGGGATTTAGGAGCCATACAAACACTCAGGTTATTCTCTTGGCTACAGATGTTGAGAGGTGTTGCTCTCCACAGAGAAGGTGGCAGAAGGAAGCCAGAAGCTGGTAGAAAGAAGAAAGTGATGTATCTGGACAGGGAGTCTAGAATCTTTCTAAGGTTGATAAAAATGTGCTTTTTATGGCCTTAGGAGTTCTTTTAGTCTTTTCTTACAAGTAATAAATTTGAAAAGGGACCAAAATAGTTTGTATGGTGAAAAAGCCTCTTCACAGAAGGTTAGATTAGTGCTTATTTTTTGAAAAGGTTTTCAAAATACTATTCTTTTTTAGAAAGTGGTCAGAAAACAAAGAGCTTGCCTTTCCTGGAACTCTTCCTAAGGGGTAAAGGTTTTGATTTAATCTAGACCCCCTAGACTCAAGTCAACCAACATTTTGTTCAGGTAGGATAAAGGAATGATTCTCAGACTTGAGTGTCGAGCAGAATCACTGCAGGCTTGTTAACTCAGAATCCTGGACTGCTCCCCAGAGTTCCTGATCCAGCAGGTTTGGGGTTGGGCCTGAGAATCTGCATTTTTTGCCAGCTCCCTGGACCCTAGTAGTGCTGGTCAGGGACCACACTCTGAGAACCTGTATGTTAAAGGAGTGGATTAGCTAGAATATAGTCAATAAAGAATTAGTAAAGCCAAGCTGGCTATTTAAGGAATGAATGGCTCATCTACTTTCTCTATTTTGGAATGAAAATTGAAGATTTTTAATATTTAATAAGAAAAATAATACTGTACATTTGATTTTTTCCATGTAATGTCATCTTTTCTGATCCTTAAAATAATACAAAGAAATAAGGAAATTTTATATTAAATCCTAATATTTTGGCCTTTAAAGAAAATCATGATGAAAATGGTTAGTCTATAGAATAAAAAGACTGAAAGCTTTGAATTAATACAGTGTGCTGTGAGATACATATAGCTCATATAGATATAGATTTTTGGTAGAATATTAAGTACCGTCTTATCATGGCTAAGGTGATCAGAGTGGTCCTTCAGAATAGGGGTCTCCAGCCCCCAGACAGTACTGGTCCATAGCCTGTTAGGAACCAGGCCACACAGCAGGACATGAGCAGCAGTCAAGCTTCATCTGTATTTGCAGCTGCTCCTCAGCGCTAGCATCAGTGCCTCAGCTCTGTCGGCTTATCAGCCATTAAATTCTCATTGGAGCACTGGTCCCTGGTGCAAAAAAGGTTGGTGATCCCTGCTTTAGAATATGTGATTCATGATGTGCCAAATTTCCCATGATAATTATCCATGGATTTCTTTCTTTTCAGAAATTTTAACTAATGAAATTATATATGATATATAATGAGATAATACATAACTCGATAGTAGTAGTAGGAAGAGCAGAAGCAGCACCCACTTCCACTGCCCAGACTGCCTTCCCTAGAAGTACAGCTAAGTGCTTAAAAGTAGAGCTTGGATTGTGGAGTAAGCTGCCTCAATTCAAACCTGTACTCTACTAATAATTAGCCCTGGGGAAATTACATAACCATTCTGGGTCTTAGGGGTTTTTTTGTCTTTTAAATAAGGATAGTAGGAGTACCTGCCTTTGAGAATTGTGTAGATTAAAAAGGGACTGATAATATTTATCTCATAAAATTGTTGTGCTTATTAAATGAGATGATGTATGTATTGCCTGGGTTTACTGAAAAACTTTTTGGGAAGATTGGTTAGTTAGCTAGGTGCTTTCTTCCATGAAGGATTTGAGATAACCACAGAACATTTGAAGTGATAACGAGACTGCTTTTCTAATGTTTTCAAAGAATATTTTCTAATAATAAAAATAGTTTATGCTTGTTTTACAAAATTTACAAGTTGGAGAATAATACCACGTTGTCCATAATTCTATCACCCAGTTCATAATTAACTTTAACTTTTTGATAATTTCCCTCTTTTATCTGTAATTATGTATCTCTGTAAAGTCAAAGTTGGAATCATATTTCTTTTTTCCAGTTAATTTTGTAACTGATTTTTTCTGTAACTATTTTATGTAACAAACTGAGTGGATGTTTTGCATAATAGCAACATTGAATACTTTGATAAGTCTCCCTGGTGACTACTTTGAAGAGCAGTATTTGAACCAGTCAAACTTGTAACTTTCCAACTAAAGGTCAACTATTAGTATCTGGAGTTAAAGACATACATGTATTAATTTTTAAAATATTTTAATTTTATTTTTAGATATGTAATTTACATAGAATGAAATGCACAGTTTTTTGTTTGTTTGCACAGATCTTAAGTATTATGGTTTGATGCATTTGTCAGAACTCATGCCGTGTAACCCTCACCCCTATCAAGATACAGGGCATTTTATTACCCCAGAAAGTTCCTTTGTATTTCTCCTTTTTCCTGTCCTCTCACTCCCATCCCAATAATCACTACTAATTTCCCTCATCATGGATGAGTTTTACCTGTTCTCAAACTTCATATAAATGAGATCATACAGTATGTACTTTTTTGCAAGGCTGCTTGTGCTTACAGTGTGTTTTTGAGATTCATCCATGTTGCTTCCTGAATCAGTAGTTCTTTTTATTGCTAAATAGTATTTTTATTGTGTGAATATACCATGATTTGTTTATCCAGTCTCCTATTCATGGACACTGTGATGGTTTCTACTTTGGAGCTATTAAGAATAAAGCTTCTGTGAACATTTTTGTGCAAGTCTTTGTGTGGACATATAAATTTCTGTTGGGTAAATAACTAGGAATGGAATTGACCGGATAAGGAAAGGTCTGTTTCTTGACTCCTTAGGTCCAGGAATCACGAGCTATATAGCCCATGAGCCAGATGTGGCTTGTGGACTCTTTTTATATGGCCTACAACCTAAGAATGTTTTTTTATTGTTTTAAAGGGTTGGTTAAAAATGAACTAAGAAACAAATAGAAGAATGAGGGATGGAAACCATAGGTCGCCTGCTAAGACTAAAATATTTACTAACTGGCCCTTGACAGAAAGTTTGTCACCCCTACTCTAGTCTGTCCCATTGATCTATTTCTTTAACCTTATATAGTAAGTATTAAAATCAGGTTGCTTAGTTTCTCATTTTTACTTGTTTAGTTTCTAGATTTTGGGTCATTGTTAAACTTGTTTGTTGCTGATATGGACAAATAGAATTGATTTTTATATATTAACATTATATCCTATAACCTTGCTAAACTTACTTATTAGTTCTATTAGTTATTTGGTAGATGCCTTAGAGTTTTTAGGTCATGATATCTTTGAATTAAAGACAGTTTTACATCTTCCTTTCTATCTGTATGCTTTTTATTTTTCTGGCTAAAGTGGTTAGAGCATACATCCCTTGTTTTATTCTTGATCTGTGGAAGAAAGTATTCAATTGTTTATTATTAAGTATGGTGTTAGTTATGAACTTTTAAAGATATTCTTCATCAAGTTGAGGAAAGCCCTAGTTTGCTGAGTCTTTTGATCATAATTGATTGCTAAATTTTGTCAAATACTTTTCTCTGCATCCATTGAGAGGATCTTAGGGATTTCCTTTATTCTGTTAATGTAATGAAGTACATCTTTCTGAATGCTGAACCAACCTTATATTTCTGGGTTAATCTCACTTGATCTTAATGTATTCTCCTTTTTATATATTACTGGATCTGATTTATTGAAACACTGTTCACAATGTGTTCATCTGTATTCATGAGGGATATATACTGAATAGTTAATTTTGGTATCAGGAAGATACTGGCTTCATAAAATTACTTGGGAATTGTTTCCTCTTCCTTTCTTTTCCGAAAGTTTGTCTAAGGTTACTATTATTTATTCCTTAAATACTTGATAAAATTTACCAGTGAAACCACATGGGTCTGAAGTTTTCCTTGTGGAAAGGTTTTAACTGTGATTCAATTAGTTTAATAGGTACAGGCTATTCAAATTTTTCATTTCTTGTGTTAATTTTGGTAATTTGTGTTCTTCAGGGAATCCATATCTTCTAAGTTTTTGAATTTATTTGGCATAAAGATGTTGTATCATAGTCCCCTAATTTCCTTTTAATACTTGTAGAATCTGTAATAATGTCCAATGCCACCTCTTTTAACTTAGTATTTTTGGTTTGTGTTCATCTCTTTTGTTTTTCCCTGATCAACCTAGGTAGGGCTTTGTCAACTTTATTGATATTTTCAAGCAACCAACTTTTGGTTTGTCAATTTTTTTTTGTTTTCTGTATCATCTATTCTGTTTCTGTTATTTTCTTATATTTACTTTGGATTTTCTTTGCTCTTTCTAGCTTATTGGGATTGGTGCTTAAAACATTGATTTTGTATATTTTCCCAGTATCAACATTTGAGCAATAAATTTCACTCTAAATGTTGCTGTGTACTTCATCCCATAAAATTTAATAGGTTTTGTTTTTCTTATTTAGTTCGAAATATTTTTATATATTTACTTCATTTCTTTGATTTATGTTTGAAGTGTGTTACTTAATTTTCAGATATTTGGGAATCTGCAGATACTATTGTTACTGCTTTCTAAATCCATCGTGGTCAGAGAACATTGTATGATTTTTGTCATTTGGAATTTATTGAGGCTTGTTTTATGGTCTGGCATGTAGTCTGTCTTGATAAATGTTCTGCATATGCTCAAAAAGAGTTTACGTACTACATTTGTAGGGCTTAGTGTTTTGTAAATGTCAGAGTAAGTTGGTTGATTGTGTTCAAATCAGTTATAGCCTTTTTTTTTTTGTCTCTTCTATCAGTTACTGAGACTACATTTATAGGTTTTTCAATTTTTTTTAAAGTCAGAATGAAATTAACTAATTTCATGTGTTTTGAAGCCCTTTCATTAGGTGAATATACATTTTGGATTATTATGTCTTCCTGATTAATTGAGCATTTTAGCATTCTAAATGTTCCTCTTTATTTCTGTTCATGTTTTTTCTTTGTCGAAATCTACTTTATCTCATTAACCTAGCCACTCCTACTTTCTTATGATTAACATTTGCAAAGTTTGTCTTTTTTACCCTCTTGTCTGTGTCTTTATATTTCAAGTGTATTTCTTGTAAAGAGCATTAGTTAAAACTTGTTTTTAATTTATTCTGACAGTCTTAATCTTTTAATTTATTTACATTGAATGTCGATACAGTTTGATTTAGGTCTCCCATCTTGCTGTTTGTTTTCTGTTTGTCACTTATATATTTTGTTTATTTCTTGCCCTTCTTTTGAACACTAATTCCAGCATCTCTGTCATCTCTGTGTTTGTTTCATTTGAGGTCATTTAAGAATATAATTCCTAGTTATGGGTTACATTTTCTGCTTCTTGCATGTTCAGTAATATTGACTGGTGAACATTGTGGTTATGTTGTTGAATATCGATTTTGTTGTCTTCCTTTACAGAGTTTGGGTTTTGTTCTGGCAGACATTTGACTCAGATCAGTTTGATTCTTTGAAGGCTTGTTTTAAACGTTCTTAAGGCAGATGCTTAGATGTGGTCTTTTTGTGGGTCTTAGTTCAATTTCTGGGATATTCAACAAAATCTTGAACCTCTGGCTGGTCAGAATTCCTGTGTCTCCAACACTGTGCCCCTGTGGAACCTGTTCCATTCTCTTTAAGCCTCTTAAACTCTTCCCTGGGCCTGCTCTTTGTTGCATTTTGTTATTTGTTGCCTGTGGTTTCTTGGTCGGGAAGCTTGCCCAATCCCAGCAAATAAATGAATTTCTGAGGGTGGGGCTTCTGAAGCTGTGAGCCTGACCCTCAGGACAGCCACCATGATGGGAAGTGTGGCAGCTTCAGAGATGGGCTGAAGGGACAGGCTTCTTCTTGTGTGGCAGGAGACAGCAGCGGATTATGAGGAAGTTTGAAAACATTGTACATAAGCATTAAAGTCACCCTGTAACTACTTAATAGGTGAAAAGTTTGACAGTCAGAAATGAAATATTTTATGTAGGGTCTGTCTGAAGCTCTTTGTATTTCTCTTGGGTGCTTTTCTGTCAGTACAAACATTTTAGAAACCATTCTCAAACACAGCCAATTAATCTCTCAGACTTTAGTATATATTAGTATATATTTATGTATATATTACGGCAGTGCTTCCCAAACTTGAGTAACTCACCTGAGGATCTTGTTTATATGGCAGTGGGTGGGAGTGGTGTGCTTTGTGGGTTTTTCTAACCTGCTCTGGGAGGGGCTGGTGCTATGGCTGTTTTTTACAGGCTCTGGGGGATCTCTCCATCTTGATGGTGTGAGCTTACATTAGGGAATATAATGGTGCCTGATGGTGATTGGATATGTCACACTTTAGAAGTTACCTCTGTTATTCTTACGTTGTTCAATGTAGAAAGTTGGGAAACCTAACATTCTTTATGTAAATGGGTCCAAAACATGACTTCAAGGATCAACTTATGCAAAATGTTTCTTCAGTAGTTTGGAAAGAGTTACATTTACTGTAGACAGTAATTTGCTGTCCATCTGTCACCAAGTTAAAACACTTAGGGTTTTTATGTTGATTCTCATGAAATACTTTTAGCATTTTTCAGAATTATATAATGACTATAACATAAAATTTCAGTGTGATCCTGTTACAAACAATGATGACAATTACTGTATTTATTCTTCCTGAGTTACAGTAGGAGAAGAACAGGGAAGGAGTGACATTTCTTGAGTGCCCATTGTACTGGGCACTGCTGGGTGCTTTGCAACTTGATTTCGCTTTATCTCATGTTTATGATCCTGTGAGGTAGGTGCCGTATCTGTTTTACACATGGAATAAAATATTCTGAGCCACTTTCCTTCCTCCCAAGAAATTATTCAGATGACACCTGTTATACAGCATGGAGAATATAGTCAGTAATATTGTAATAACTATGTATAGTGCCAAGTGGGTACTAGACTAATTGAAGGGGGATCACTTCATAACTTATATAAATGTCAAATCACAATGCTGTACACCTGGAACTAATATAAAATAGTATTGAATATCAACTGTAATTGAAAATAAAAGAAAAAAATTTTAAAAAAACAAATGGAATCATCCAGTCATTAAAAAAAAAGATGACACCTATTTGAAAGTGGCAGGCTCTGACTTAACCTGTTCATGCTATCTCCAAAGGCTGTATTTTTTTCTACTACACTATTTTGCCTGTAATATAGCAGGATTCAGAATATGGTGATGAAGTGCATAATACCTAATTTTCTGTGTATGGATCTGGTTTAACCCCATCTACAAAATTTGTAGAAAAGATAACTTGAAGAGTGAGTCTTATTTCCTGGAAACACACCCATGTATACTATGAACCGTGCCTGTGGTCTGATTGAGCTGTTGCTCTCAATCTGAAGTAGTAATTCAGCCAAGCAGGTTTGCAAGACTCAAAAAGGAGTCTACATTTCTGGCTGGTGAAAATATGTGTTTACCTCATATGCAGGAGGCCAGCATAATTATAATATCTTTAATTGTGATTTTTTTCAAAATTATCTTGATGCTTAAATATTTTTTCTACAATACTACTACTCTAGCAAAGAAGGGTTTAATTTGTGACTTTCTGGGTTTACTTTCAAAACAAAAAAGAACAAAGAACACTATCACCACCTATGTTTCCATTAGTTAGAATTAACGCATGTTGATATTTGTCAGATTTTCTTCATGGTTTTTTCCCATTTTTAAAGTAGACTTTTTTTAGAACAGTCTTAGATTTACAGAAAAAATAGAAGATAGTACAAGAGGGTTCCTATATCTCTCCACACCCCTACACCCCCCATCTATACAGTTTCCCATATTTTTAACATCTTAAATATGGTACATTTGTCAACTAATATTGGTACATTATTATTAACTGAAATCCATACACATTTCCTTAATTTTCTCCTAATGTCCTCTCTATCATAGAATCCCATCAAGGACACATTACATTTAATTGTTATGTCTTCTTAGGCGCCTCTTGGCTGTGGTATTTTCTTAAACTTTCCTTATTTTTGATGACCTTGACAGTTCTGAGGAGTACTGGTCAGGTATCTTTAGGATGACCCTCTATTGGGATCTGTCTGATGTTTTTCTCAAGATAAGACCGGGGGTTATGAAGTTTTGGAGTTAGGGAAGGAAGATAGATCATGGAGATAAAGTGTCATTTTTATCACATCATATCAAGGATGTGTGCTATCAGCATGACATCACTGTGGTTGATGTTGCCCTTGATCACCTGGCCGAAGTAGCGTCTGTCAGGTGTGTCTACTTCAACATTCCTCCTTCCTGCTTCCACCCCATATTATTTGGAAGGAAGTCACTGTACATAGTCTACACCTAGGAGGTGGGGGTTGTGCTCTACCTCCTGCAGTGGAGTGGCTGCATAATTTATTTGGAATGGTTCTGCATGGGAGACATGTCTCTTCTTCATAGTTTTTTAAATAATGAAATCCAGTTTAACATTAAAAATCTAAGTGTCATACACGATGACGTCTTTTTTAAGAAACATTATTTAAATAAATACAGATTTGATTCATTTATTTATAACTTCTCATATAATTTTTTAAATTCTTGTAATTTTTCCCTATTACAATTTTTCTCTATTGTGCATACTTTTTAAAGTGCACATGACACTGAAAACTTTGCTTCTTGTGAGTCGTTCAAATAGTGGATGTGGCTGAATCTCAGGAACAGGAGTTTTGTCTTAGTGATTTTTAAAATAAAGATGTACTGAATCACAAATGGCGTTTCCTCCAAGTGTCTTTGATCATCTTTGATTTGCTTAGTAAAATACATTATGCAAAAATTCCTTTTATTTTTGGTTGTCTGCTGAGGAAGTGAGCATCTTTTCTGAATGTTCTCATGAGGCGAGTATCTAGAGTGCTCTAAACAGCACCTGGTCAGAGCTGTGAATTGAACATTGATGACATAGTTATCAGTTGATTGTAATTCTTAGGTCATAGTTCTGTATGTATACATCTGTGCATATTATGTATTTTAGGATAAGACTATGGCACTTTGATTTGTGGCTTTTAAAAAGTAGTGCATGATCTAAAGTAACGTGATTGCAGTGGTTGGCTTTGTTATTTACCAAGTAGAAACTTCATGGCCTAATTAATGAGCTGTATTATTATTCACTTTATGTTTTTCTGCCAAGTATATGAAGAATGAACTGGAAAACCAGCCATCTCAAATCCTTTCTAGAAGAAGGCAAGAGATAGATAATAGTGGGCAATACCAGCTTTAAACATTGTCTTAGAATTATTGACTTTGTAAATTGTTACAGTCAGGATGCATGCCTGTTTTCAGTATTGTAGAAAGTCTATTCGCTTTAGAGAATCCTAATGGTAGAGGTTTTCTGCGCTCTATTTTTGGAAAGAGATATCAAAGCCACCTCAAGATTGCATAGTGCTTAGTGGTTTTCAGACTGTTTTCCTATGTGTTATTCCATTTCAGCCAGAAACTGGAAGTCCAAGCAGCCCTGTGTGTGCAGGCGTTCAAGGTTGTGTATGATTGCAGCAGTGAGCAGATATTCTGATTGATAGGGGTATGGTGGGAAGCACTGGGTCATAGAGATAAGGGACAGACCAAGGGGAGGGTACAGAGCATGTTTTCTCCCCTGAAAACCTGGCACATTTTGCTTGGAGATTTATTGTGGAACAGGAGGCTTAGCCTGCTTGGCAGTCTTACTCTCATAGTTGTCAGGGTGTGGCTGCGCCTAGGTGTGCTGCAGCTACATGTGGGTTCATCGAAGGAAAGATGTGCAGAGGTGGAAGTGGCCTGAAGACAGGAGGCTGTGACTCAGATTGAGTCTGTCCGTATCTGTTCGGAGAGAGCATAACAGCTTTTATTCCTGTCAATGTTGAGAATGTCTTCTGAGACAGTGATTACCTTTTAAGAGTGATCAGCAGCATTAATAACCAGCTTACTCATGCTCTCTACAATCTCGATGTTTATTTTGATTAATAGCTGAGATCTATCAACTCCAAGCCAGATAGCTGGTCATCGAGTCCTATTGTTGTGGATATTTGAGTAGAGATACAGTTTAAAATTGCAAGAATAACTTCTCTAGGCCTCTTGGGTACCCAAGCCCCTTTCTGATATATGTCTTACTGTATTCTCATTCACGGGGAGGATGCAGAACAGCAGCTACTGCAGTGAATATTACTGTTAGTGTTTAGCCTGACTTTCCAAGCCCAGCTGAAGTTTGACCGCTTGAGCCCTGTTGTTGTCCATCTCCTGCTCCTCCTTGCCTAGGCCAGGAATCCTCTCTCCCTTTTCAAATTCCATTTAGCAGTTGATATCAGTGCCACCTACAGACAGTGCACATCAAGTTTTCTTGTAGCTTGTGTCTCTTACCTTGACCTTAGGAAGATGTGGCCCTGAGTACTTTGTGCCTCCACCACCCATGATATTTCTCTCCTAGATGATATTTAATAGACATCACCCTCATGGTTGATAAGCATGTATATTGTCACAGCCTTTCCAACTTCCACTATCCCCAAGATAAGAGCATCATTGCTAAGAACTGAGAGAGAGCTAGAAGGGAGATAGGCTTTAGGGAGAGTTAGGCCTATAAGAGAGCTGCTAGATCATCTCCTTGCTGGGAAAGGTAAATCCTTACATAGGTACTTTCCAATTATAAATGCACCTTGTTATCTGGGAGCTAAACACATTCTGGTAATTCCCTCTGATCTCTTGCCTCTTGTTCTCCAAAACTTAGGTACCAGATAGATTTGGATGAAATGATATCCCTTGCTACCTGAACTATGAACCAGAGTAGAAAGCAGGATAATTGTGCCTTTATTATACCAAGTCGATAAACATAAGCTATTAGAAGAGAACATACAGCTTTTTATATTCTGATTGGCGGATGGACGGCATCTGCTTCTCTTTTCTCTCCTTCCAGCCTTCTTTGTAAACAGTGGTAGTAGATGTCTGAGTGACTGAGCCTCGTTCAGGCTTTTTTCTGGTCCCATGTATAATACATTAGAGCAAAGTTTTACAACTCATAGCCATGTTATAACCAGCGTGAATTTGATTTAAATTACCACCCTGAAGTAATCTCTGGCAGTCATAATCAGTTTGATCTACCTAGCTTTGTTTAGTGACAGCTTAAATTAATATTTTAAGTACAGTTGTGCTGCCAAACAGTGGGTCATCCTGTCATTATGGGCAGTCATAATGTTTGAGTAGAGAATGGTTTAAAAAAAAACAACTTTTCCTCCTTATGATAAAGTAGTACATTGTGTAGAGAAGTCAGATAATAGGGAAAATATAAAAAAGAAAATCACCTGTGAAACCCTCTAGTTATCGCTATTAAATATTTTGGTATTCTCTCTGCTGTATATGTGTGTGTGTATACACACGCCCATGCACACACACATGTGTTCATTATGGGGATTATACATTTTGTATCTCTTTAAAAAAAGACAATTTTCTCGTTATTAATGAGTGACTTTTTATAGTAAAAGAACTGTTTTATTTTTAACCCACTACCACTGCCTTATGTCGGTGTCATAACTTTCCTATTGCAGGTGCTTTCACCTTTATCTTTCAGAACAAGGTGCAGAATGTATCAAATATTAAGGTAGCTCTGGGCATCCTCAAAGTCTTCTTCCTGCTCCACCTTCTCGCCAGTGGGGATGACTGAGAACATTTTACTGCACCAACTATATTTTTGTTAGAACTTAGACTTCTTAGTTTTTGGTTAGGTATAAAAAGCCACATGTGGTCAAAACACTGCTGTTTTTGAGTGTTTCACAGATTGAGATTTATGGCATTTAATAAGCTGGACAGGACCTTCCTTTATTCCCTCTAGTTCTCTTCTTGAAGCCAGGAGGTTGTCAGAGGGAAGCCCTGAATTTGTATCCTCACACCTGCCTCCTGGGACTCATCTCTACATGCTGGTCCTCCTGCCCCAGCAGTGAAGCTGACAGCTTGTCTGTTTTCAAGAACTGGTTCAGTTTTTCAACTGCATTATAGAGGAGGAACAAAATTCTCTGAAATGTCAACTTCTTTAAATTTTGCTAGAAAAAATCATAGGCGCTCTCCTTTCCCTGAATGCCTGCATTACCTGTGTGGGTTTTACCTTGTTTCTCTATTGCCTCCTCTGTGCTCCATTTCGTCACTGTCATAGTGGATGGTAAATCCATGAAGGAGAGCAGAGGGTTTGGGGTAAAGGCTTATTAGTTCATTGAATTACTTATTTTTAAAGCTCAGATCTCTAGTCCATTGTGTCGTAGCTGAGCTACAATGTAAATTAAAATTCGTCTTTATAAAAATTCACTCTTTATAAAGTAAAATTTTTCTTTTTTTTCTTTTTTTTTTTTTTTTTTTTTTTTGTCTTTTTCCGTTTTCTCTCCTATTCTTTTATTATTTCCTCTTTCCTCTACTTTCTCCATGGCCACTGTGGGCTTGCCTTGGCTTTGCTTGAAAGGAGTACTCAATCCTAAAGAGGCTGCTTTTCTACCTAAAAAGAGATTAGGACCTGGAAAAATTAGGGGAAGTAATTGATTTAAGTTTCATCTCTTTCACCTTGGATTATTTTGCCTTGGCTTAGTGGTACTGTCTGTAACGTACTCTGGGAAATGGTGTGGAGGGTGCAGAGCTGTGGAAAGCCTGGGCCCTGTGCATTGTGGGTGGCAGGGAGTACCCTACAAAATCTTTGGTCTCCTGGACAGGCCACTGGCCACCCCACAGGGAGCATTGCCTTGGTGCGATCCTCCTGGTCCAGGGGCTGGCACTTGGCTGAGCAGACTCTATGAGTCCCCAGTTGTCGCTCATTGGAAGTAACTAGACCTTGCAAGAGTACAGATCTCATGCAATTCAAGTACTAATTGTTTAAAAATCAAAAACTTGATCGGATTTTAGGATCAGAAGGAACTTTAAAGATCACCTAGTGGTCATCTAAATGCTTCACATTTTAAGAACTAAAACTTAGAAGGGAAAGAGGTTTGTCCCAGTCACACACCTGATTAGTGGTAGAACCCAGATTACAAACATTTCTCCTCTTGACCTTTACCTTATGCTTTTGCTTGTGAATTATTGCAGACTGTAGCCTGAAGAGCTGATATATATAACTGTTGTGAGCCACCCAGGTGTGCCAACAATGTTAGGGTACAGATTTTGTTACTGGAAGTTTCTAGAGCAATTGGGTGAATACAGATGAGGCCGTAGGCCTGAGGCCGGGGCAATGATCTGTTGTCCTATCACTTTGCCTTAAGGAGTTTCCGTACTACTTTTTAAGTCACATTCTAGTCACATAGCATCCAAATGAAATACTGTGAGAGTTGCTAAGTACTTTTACCCATCTCCCACTTCTGATTTATCAGTTTAAGGAAAGTGTGCAGACTTGGGAGCTGTGTATTTCCCTGAATTCTTTAAAAGTTGGCATCATTGTAAGAGCTGAGTCCAGTGAGAAGTGCTCAGGGTCTCCAGCCCAGGTCTGTTAACTCCAGGTGACTCTGGATGGCCAAGCAATGTCTTTGGAATTACAGTCTGTTGCCTATTTCTCCTTACTCTTTATTTGCCAAGTTGAGGTACTGGAAGGATTCCAAGAGCAAGTGGGTGATAGCAAACAACTGAATACAGCCACGTCTTTCCATGAAAACTGCTTTTTTTGGCTTTCTTTCAACAATGGTAGGTTGCCAAGAGAAAATGCTTTTGGCTTTACAAATGATATGGCCATCCATACTCTGGGTTAGTTCTGATTCTTTATGTCATTGAAAAGAATGAGTACTTCTGGCTTTTAAATTATTTGGCAAATTTTGCTCGTGGTGTAATAAATTGTGTTTTTACACACCTTTTATGAATTTGTGGTTTTACATGTATACCAACATATGAAGAAAGATGCCAAAAACTTCAGGTTAATAAACGTGTTGGGTTAGATCAGAGCCACATAAAGTGGAGCATTTGTTGTTATGTCATGGCCCACTTACAAGTGGGAATAGCTACAATTTCTTTTTTTGTGAGAATGTTCTTTCTTGTTTGATTCCTCTATGTTTTGATTTAAATTTCAACCCAAGAAATTTTGATCAAATCTTGTTACTGCTTATAATATATTTTAAGTTTGAAATGAACATTCTAAATATTGGTTTTTTAAAGCTAGAAAACAATCTAGAGTGAATACTTGGAAATGTTTATGATCTGGTGGGACAATTTGAAAATAATTGTTTATTAAAAGTATTTCTACAACTAATAAATGTACAAGATTGTTTTCATTACAAGTTTATTTCATGTGTCTCTGAAAATGTCTCATAATCAAATGCCAGTAATTCCAGCTGGCTTCTACCTCTGACCCTACTTATTTGAACCACTCCTCAGGATCACATGGCCTCTGGAAACGTTCATTTTTTTTTTATTACCTTAAGCATATTTAATGAAAAAAATTACATCTGGTGTAAAATGATTCTTCCCAAAGCCAAATAATAAATACTAGCCAACACCTTTAGCACTTACAGTATGTCGGTTATTCTTCGTGTTTCATGTATGTGAAGTTGTTTAATTCTCACACAACCCCCAGAGGAGGCGCTATTATCTCCCTTTTACAGATGATAAAACCAAGGCATAGAGAGGTTTAAATTGTCCAAGGTCACAGAGCAAGTGGCGGAGCCACCCTCAGACCAGGTGAATAACCCCAGAGTCCATACATTTAACCACAGTACTTACTGCTCTCCGAATGAAATATTCTTGTGGCTGAGTTCCAGTAAAATTTTTGTTGTGTTTTTTTTTTCAAAAACAGGTGTTAATGCCTGGTCTTTGTGGACTGAGTATCTCTTTCTACCTTTGTCAAGTGCTATGCGTGTGCAAGTCAGGGTATGCCTGAAGGAGTCACGGTTCTGCTTCATAAGGGGGTGACAAGGCTCGTGGCACAGGGCAGCACCTCTGTACTGGGGACAGGAAAGCTTCATGGGGAGTTCTCCACCTGATTTGCTGTGTTTCTAAGGCTTCTGGGCTACCCTTTCCCTATCCGCAGAGTGATGTGTTTTAAACAAATGATCTTTGAGGCCTTCCAGCTTAACAGTTCTGCCCTGCGCATTTGTCTGTACTAAGCTTATTGCTGAAGGTCATATTTTGTTTCCTTTTTATGTTTTCTGACCAGCGTCAGTACCACCTCCCTTCCCCAACAGTACTTCCTCTGATCACTCTTCTGTGTGCTGTGGTTTTAAGTGTATATCAAGGTGTGAGGAAAACTGAAGAATTCAGCTTTTGAAAAAAAATATTTTTAGTGGTCTCATTGAAACCACATCAAACTCAGGATTTGTTGCTGCTTAAAGTATTTTTGAGGGCCTGGCTGACTCTTACGTGAAATCATGAAGTGATGGCATGTTTCTGGCTGTCCTCCAGTCCTGTACATCCTTCCTTTTCCCTCCTGTTTTAGATATTCTTTGGTCACACAGTGTGTCCCCATCAGGCTTTTAGCTCATAAATGGTTATGATCTGACCCTTCTCTTGAGTATTTCAAGAGATATTTTGGAGGTAATATCAAGAAGAGTTCATTCGTGAGGGTAGTTGTTTACATGAGTGATTGACATCTTTGATAGGAGACTGTCTACTGAGAAAGGCCTTTATGTGAGATCTGAGGAGAGTTTGCCCTTCCCTAAGAGTTGCGAGGGGCTGAGGGGGTGTGTGGTCTTAGGACCCTCTTTGAAAATCTAATAGCCTTTTCTCTCAAAATACACATCACACAAAATTTGGACAGGTGTAACCACTTAATCCCCCTCCCTACACACCTCCCCACTCTCCACCGCCCTCCCCCGCACCACCCACACACACACACACACACACACACACACACACACACACACACACACCCACCCACCCACCCCAGACTGCCCAGACAGTCCTTGGCCCACGCCTTATCCCAAGGGAGTTTGGGTTGCTGATAATGGGAGAGGATTTACAACTTAGGGTGGTCCTAACTGCAAAGAAAGCATTTTTTCTCTTTTCTCAAAAAGTAGCAAGAAAATGGATACTTGCCTTGCTATTGTTGCAGAAAACTATTCTGGGAGAGACTTAATTTTGATGATTTATTCTATACCCTTTCAGTTTAGTCTAAACCTTTTAATATAAATGTTATTTCTCCGTAAACCCTAATTCTTTGATTTTCAGTTTATTGCCTTATTTGATGAGATGAGTTTGGTGAGTAGTAGAGATATTCTCCAGGTTAGTGTAGTGGAGAAAATCATCCCGTTCTTTGGGAGCCTAGAGCTTATTTTCTTAATATATTGATAGTTGTTATATCATGAAACAAATAGAAAATAAATATTTGTTCCACACACAGAGATCAGCAGAGGAGGTGACCACTGAAGCTGATGGATAAGTATTTCAGCACACCAATTGGAAAGCTCTGGGTTGGGTCATGGCTGGGACCTTGTTCCAGAGCCAAGGGTTTGCTGGCTCAGTGGATGTAGCACAGAAGACTTGTTTTACAGCCAGACCAGACTCCCATATATACTCTGATAGGACACAAATCTGTCATCATCCTTTAAAACCAACTCAGGGCATATTACATTCAGTCTTTCAGCATGGGCAAGTGGACTTGCCTGTCTACCCCAACGAGTAGCTGAAATCCTCATGGCAGACATTTAGAAGATAGGAAGGAGACTGTTACTGCTGCTGCTTCTAGTTCCCCCTCCAGCTGATGGTGACCTTCATTTGTGCCTGGCTTTGTGACTGGCCCAAAGTTCTTTGATTGCTTGTGCTCTCAGGGCCAGCATAGGGGTTTTTGTTGTTCAAGGGGTTGCCTGATACATGGTCTCTTAGATTGTTTATTTATATGGTTCCTTCCCCAAATACTAATTAAGCACCCACTATATTCTGGGGCCTAAGAGCACAGAGGAGACATATGTTTCAGGAAGGCAAATTTTATCCTGGTTTTGTGTCCAAGACAGATTCAGGATGAATTTTCATATAAGTATTATGACAGATAATGCCATATGGTTGTGTAGTTTTTTTGTACTTTCCATGGCATGTCTATAGTACTTGTCTGTCAGAGTAGAAAGGGAAGCATCTTCTACCCTGTCTCTCTTGTGTGGATAGTTGTTACTTACCTACTTGCCAGACAGCTCTCAACTTCAGCAGTTTTAGACTGATGGACCAGGTATTGTCTTTAGAATTTGCTCCAGACATTATCTTTGTTTTGGTAATAAAGGCTAATGTAGGCCTTGTTCACATTTTTAAAAAACTAAACTGTAAAGAGGTTTTCCTCATTGGATTTTATGCTTTAGAGTCATACTAATGCTAACACTTAATCTTCATCTTTGGCAGAGGAGTGAGTAGGCCTCCAGATCTGGCACTGCTATTTTTTCCCTTCTTAACTAGTTCATTCTTTTCTTGTACATAGGTAATGTCTTTATTCTTTTGTTAAAGTGATAGATACAGACAAAGTAGATTCTCAAACATTTGATTTA
The DNA here is from genome assembly GCA_028627145.1 of Eidolon dupreanum. Taxonomy (NCBI): domain Eukaryota; kingdom Metazoa; phylum Chordata; class Mammalia; order Chiroptera; family Pteropodidae; genus Eidolon; species Eidolon dupreanum. The sequence goes on from CM053501.1 coordinate 10,601,742, forward strand.
TATATTTGGTTACAATAATGCTTTTTCATGGGAAAACGTCATAGACATAAAGGCATTCTTTAGATTTCATTCTAGGAGAGGTTAGCTTTTGTTAGGTACTTAATATAATTAACTTTTTTCTGTTTTTTGAGACTGAACTTGAATTAAATGCTTAAAGGGGATATGGAAGAATGGAGTAAAAGGAAAATTTAACATGTATGGGTTATTACTGAATAAAGCAGAATGTAAATATTCATTCCCATGGGCTTTAATTTATTCATATAAATTATATAAATTTATATAAATTTTTACTATCAACTTAATAGTTGCTTTTATTTCTGCAGTTCTACTTTTTGAATTTTATTGAGAAGGGTACGTGGTGGCTCTCAAGCAGCCTTAAACCAAATCCTGATAAAGTTCAGTTGAAAATAAAGCCAGGTTTACTAAATTGATATCAAATAACTGTCAGGAAATTAAAAGAAATATGTAGATTTTTATTAAGTGAAATTAGACATCTTGATTTGACTATTTTGTTATGAGCATTGATGCTAAAAATATGTGTGTTAGCCTAGACTTGGGAATGTCTGATCTGATCAAAGGACAATAGTAATAGAATAGAAGTCTTTAGAAGCAAATGGCTTTTACCCGAACTTCAGGCTAGGACTGGAGAACAGCCTCTGGTTCTACCAGTGCTTGCCAGGAGATGGTTTGGGACTTGGAAAACAGGAGCGGGGCAGTTGCCCAACTTGGGAGCTGGGCAGCAGTGGCCTATTGGAAGACTGACTGTCCTTTGGTCTCCTTCCTGTTAACTCTGACTGGTTAAAGAAAGTTGGGGTTGGCCCTCGACTGAGAGACTTGAGCTCTGACTATAGAGCCTGACCTCCCACAGGTAGCCTGAACTTACCTTGATTCGTCTCTGGGGTGTGTTTGTTGTCATAGGCTCAGGAGGGGAATGTTTCCTACTTTTTAAATGTATAGTCAGTCCACTGTGAGCTGGATATTCCTTGTTCCTTCCCTGCTGTCTGTGATCTTTGACTTTCCCTTGGTTCTTGCCCCATGAGGATCAAGACCATGTTGAGATATTTCCTTCACTATCAGATGATCAAAAAGAAAATGCTAAAAAAAATTTCCTGATGAAATCAGAGTATTCTAAAACTTCCATAACACTGATTCAGCCAGTTAGAAAATTCTTTGCCCCAGAGGCTCACCAGGCAAGTAGTACCCAGTGTACCAGACAGACCAAACACTCATAGTATTTTCACTGTGGCAAGGTGATCATAAGAATGTTGTCAAAAATATTTAGAGTGTTTTAAGGAAAATTTGATATCTTGCTCCCCAGCATATATTATCAATTTGGCTTAAATAATCTCATAAAAGTTCTGTACAAAAAAAAAAAGTGTGTGTGTACAGTGTTTTAGAAATAGGTTTTTGAAACATGCTGGGTGAACTTTGAGACCCAGAGGACCCCTTTGGGAGTTCTTTGGTCTCATGGTATTTATTCTCCTCTCTGCACAAAAGGGACAACTATCTTGGACTGTTGATGTGACTGGAAGGACAAGTTATCTCTCTTTCCCCACTCCCACCCCCACCACAGCTGCCATCCACTTGGGTTTGTTGATGCTTTTAGAAACTTCCAAAGTGACCTGGATTTTCAAATTGGTGGTTGTAAGGAGTGAGCTACATGACAAGTAGGAAAATTGTCTCTGCACAGAATCCGGCTTGGCTCACAGCAGGAGCAGGGTAAATACAGGTGTCCCCTGCTTTTTGTTCACATTATGCCACTTCACTTTTCTGAAAGACCTATGTTAGTACCTGTTTCATTACCTGAGAAAATATGAAGAGGATTTTCACATCTATGAAAATATGTGAAAAGTGAAAACAGTTTTCAAAGTTTGTTCTGCATCAAACATGATAGAAGCAGTGCACAACCCGAGCCACAAGAGTGGTCCTGCCAAGCTCCTTTCCCAGGAACCACCCTCCACATCTCAGCATCAAGCTGCTGTAGCTTTGAACTGTGTCTGAGCATTCAGGCTTTCTCTTGATTTATGTTGTTCATCCATTAGCAAGATGTATCCTAAAGTCAGAAAAGCCTAAGAAAGCTCATGAAGGTGTTAACGTGTACTGTAAAACTGGATGTAATTAAACATTTTGATCATGGTGAATGAAATAAACATTTTGTGTGCATTGAACTTGCCTGCATCGACCATTCATACTATTTACACACATGCAGAGAGTGAGAATCTTGAAAGCTGCTGAAATTACTGCTGATTCTGCAGGTAGCAAGGTGTTCTGTTTTAGTGGGCATCCAGTAATGGATAAAATGGAAAGTCTGTTACTTGAGTGAATTGGTGGATGTGTAAAGCATGGTGTGTATTTATCATATTCCTGCTTTTATTATATGTTAGTGTTATTTTAGGATTTATATGTTATTTGGTATGATTTGGTAGGTTATTTGGGGGTTTTGGGAACATGTGAAATAATTTCCATATAAGTTAATAGTAATTGCTTCTTTATACCATTTTGGCTTATGAAAGGTTTCATAGTAGCACTTTACTTTCAGATAGCAGGGTGTGGAGGGACCTGGCTAATTGCAAGGATGGATTCAAGGAGGGGTGAATGGATGCATGTGTCTTCTGAATATGTGGTCCTAGTAGATTTAAAATGAAATTTAAGAAATGGAAATTATAACTCCATTTTCCCCCCAAATTCTTGGACTTCTATCTAAAAATATTGTTGTAGCGGTTTGATTTTATGCAGTAAAACAAATCCTGAGAGAAGTGCTTGTTACAGAGAGTTAATTTAGCGTAATACTTTCTAAAAATGTAAATTCTTGCTTCACATAACACCTGAAAACCTAGTTGAGAATCAGAAATGCCCTTTATATTAAAAGTTTACTAACTACCAGTATCTCACCTTGATTAAGTCTTCAGAACTCAAAGTTAAGCGTGATTAGTGGGCTTTTTGAAAGAATTTGTTTAAGTTGAATTTGAATTTCAGTTGAATTTAAATTTGTTTTTATTTACTCAAAGCAAATAGAGCAAAAGTGGCAGCTAGAATATGTTCACTTTCAAAAGGTGAGAAATGTCAGCTGTGAGGGCTACATGTGGAAACCACCTATGCATATGAAAATGCACAGAACAGATCTTTTTGGTTACACTAGTTTGGTTTTATTTGTATTTTTATACAAACATTTCAGCAGAAAAGGGTCAATTGTGTTGAGGGTTGATTTGTTTGCAACCTAAAATTTTAGAGCTGACAGAAATAATGCAGCTTGTCTTGTTCAAGACACAAGTGAAGTTTGAAGCTTATAGAAGGAAAGTTAAATTACTCCTGGTGAATGGACTGGAGCGACAGTCACAATATAAGGCTGGTTGAGAGAAACAAGCCACAATTTCTTGAATGGGAATGCCCTCCCCTAGGAGGTCTTCCCTGGGGGAACCCTTTCCTCCCAGTTTCCTAACATCAGACGCACCAAGACACCAGAAAAGTAGAGTGAGCAGATGGGATGTTACAACTTTGTGAAAGAGTAAAGGCAGGCCATGAGAAAATCCAGCTTCTTAATGATTAGTCTATCTGTTCCTCCCTAGGGGGCAGGTGAGCATCAGGATATCAATTTGGGGGTTCCCAAATTGACTCCTGTGGCAATCAAAACTGAGGTGTTCCTAGGAAATCCAGCTGGGTCTGTGGACTGGAGGAGAATTAAGTAGTTGGTTGCAGGCCCTTGCAGAGGCATAGGTGGAGGTTCCTCCTTCCTTTTCTTGTCTTTATCCTTTTTATTTTATTTCACTAGTTTAAAAAAAAACTTTATTATGGAGGATTTCAAAGGTTTATAGTATTAGAGAGGATAATATAACAACTCTCCATGTGCATACCTGTCATTTGTCATCTAGGCCTCTTTCTTGTTGCTCTTTCGTCATTAGGTTATTTTAAAGCAAATCCTGGACATTATAATGCTTCTTTACAGTGCTTCTACTGTGCATTTTGATCTAATAGAAACTTAGTTTAAATCTAATGGGGAAACCTGAAAGAAACTAATTATTTATAGAGTAATTCAGGATTAAGCTGAAGGAACTCTTTGTCAGTGATTCTGGAAGATTTCATTTTCCAGATGATTATCATAATGTGTTGGTCCCACTATTGGGGTCAGAGAATTGGGTAAGGAGTATGGCTGAGGGTAAGGATGGGAAAGCGCTGGCTCTTGGGGTGACGTTTAGGAGGAGGGAACAGGTGTAGCTGTTGCAGGCAGCTTTGTTAGTCTTCTGCCTCAATGTGTAGCTGTTTGAGCAAGTTGCTTTGTTCATAATCCTATGAATCCTGAGAATGAGCCTTTAATTTGTAATTGATATGAAAGCTTTCACAGGAAATAACATTTTTTGCGTCAGTGGGTCAAAGTGAGCATTTCTAAGACACTTCCTTTTATATGTGATTGTCCTGACAGCTGATGTTGCCTCTTTTTGTTTCAGATGGGAATGACTGGTAACACAAGTCCCTTTGGACAACCCTTTAGTCAAACTGGAGGGCAGCCAATGGGAGCCCCTGGAGTGAACCCCCAGTTACCCAGCAAACAGAACGTGGTCACTAGTTTGCCTCCCTTCCCTACAGACATCAAGAATGCTTCAGTCACCAACGTGCCAAACATGGTAAGTTGCCCTTGACTCTCAGAGCTGTGGGGGGTTCGCTGTGTGGATTTTATCATGCTGACAGTGAAGATCTGCAACTAAAAGTACGTCATAGATGGTAGGAAAATAACCCCTATTTCTTATGAGTATATCTCTCATAAGATGTAAAGTGAGTTTACATTTTCTGTGATGAGCTGGAAATCAGAAGGCTAGGTAGAGATGATTTAGTCAGTTCTCTCAGGCTCCCTTTGTGGAGGAAGAGGATTTATGACTGAATCATTTTACCTTTCTCTCCAGAGTCAGAGTTAATTCAGTAGTAGATCCAAGAGAATCCAAGAGACAGGCTTTTCTCATACTTTCTGTTAGTGGTTGAAGCTGTCAGTAGAAGCCCACTATTTTGTGTTACTGTGAAGCAAAGGATGTTCATCTTCCAAGGACTATATCATGTCTATGAGACATAGGTATCATTTCCAACTTGATAGTTTCATATGTCTTCATTCTCCCTGAGATTTCCCACCTATAAAATAACAATTATCTTTGTAACTTCTCAGCCTAACTAACCAAGATAGTAGTGGAAAAACAGCCCCTTCTGCACCACAGTAGAAACTCTTAATTCCAAACAAGGGGAGATATATTCTCTTGTCAGAACTCACTATGCTTACATAGCTGCTGAATATCTGTTGTGCCTTTGATGGTCTGTCAAGGCTGGAAACAGCCAACTCTCTTCTTCCCTGGGCCTGATGCCGGGAACCTGGCCTTCTAGGATTTTCCTGTTCTAGCGATACACATCCAGAACCTGAGATAAATCCCACTGCTCCCTTAGCTCAGCCCCTCTGAGCCCTGAAGGCAGCAGGCTGACATTCGGCACCCACACTTCCTTGATCTTGCCTGCCTTTCCTTTTCCAGTCCTCACTGGGAGAGTGGAGGGCAGTAGCTTGGACTCCAGTGCTAGTGATCATCACTGGTGATTGTCACCTGAGCTTGCTCTGTGTGACCTTAGGCACATTTTGGCTTCAGAGTAAGAGCTTTTGGTTTTTCACAGTCGTCCTGTATGTTCTAGTCTAGGAAACCCTGACTTAACATTTTCCTCCTTTTCTCTTTTTAAATCTTCTCCAGCCCTATTTCTCAATCCTTTCTCCTTTACCCATAACTTGGCAGCAGAATCCCTTCATTCTGGGTTCCCCTGCCTGCCTGTGCTGTTCCGGGGGACTGGATTTCTGGAAGTGATATGCTTTTCTGGGCAGGTTCAGACTTGACTGGAAAGAGGCTTCTGGTTCCCTTCACCTGTGCCAGGGCTTGTAGGGATAGTGGAGATGACCCTTGGCCTGGAGTAGGGCTTCTTTCTCCTTCAGCGCTGATTGATATTTGGGGCTGGATTATTCTCTGTGGTGAGGGCCAGTCTTGTGTATTGTGGGATATTCAACAACATCCCTGGCCTCTACCCACTAGATGCTCATAGCATTTCTTCCTCCCTTCCTCCTTCCCCAGAGTTGTTGCCAGTTGAGAACTCCCACTCTGGGAAATAGGAGGTAATAGCAACAGCATCTCATCCTTCTGTCTTATGACATTTAACAGGAATAAAATCAGTTCTCTAACTCCCTGTCTTTCTTGTCCTCTCTCTTTCTTGTCCATCCCCCCTCAGCCTTATCACGATATTATGTTAAACTGAGGAAATACTCTGTGGCAGCTGTAGTTTTCCTAGCTTCCACTTTCTCATGGGGGTACATGTGGACTTTGTGAGAGATCCGCAGCAGGTGCCTTTGCAGGGCAGACTTTGCATGATGTCCTCGGATGGTGGGTGGGGGTAGGGGTCTCTGCCAGTATGTGTGTCTCTGAGGCAGCTTGACCCAGTCATAGCCTTCATGCTCTTGGGGCAGGAACAAGAGGGGGCCGATAAAGAAGCAGGAGGGCCAGTGCACAATTTGCCTAACATCATTCTAAGTGCCATCACGCCCTGTGTTTTACCTTATTCTTTCAATAGCCTCTTGAAAGATATCATTATACATCCCATTTTACAGATGAGGAAGTTGAGGTTCTTGGGAGTTTTGGTTTGTTCAAAGCTCTGGAGCCTTCTTTCTCCAAAGCTCAGAGCTCTTTTTAATTATGTCTAGTTTCATGTTTTAGCAGCTTAAAGTCTACTGGGAGTGCTCACTAGCCTGTGCTTATATTACTTGTTTGCAGTTCCTTAAACATGTTTTGTGATTTTTCTTGGATTTTCTAAATTATATCTGGCCCCTTGGAATCAGAGGTTTTTACTCAGTGAGGGAAAACAGTTACCAAAAATCTAAGTCTCATTAATGAAAAAGAGACTAATACAGAGCCTTGAATTTATTTGTATTGTCATGCTATGGGGAGTAATCTTTTGAAACCCAACTGGATTTGGTCTTCAAAACAGGTAGGGCCAAGATTCTGATGCCCTTTATGTTTGAGCTCTTCATGGAATGATATAAGCCACTGGTCATTGACCAAGGAGCTCTGGCTTTTCTCCTTATTTCTGGGGGATTCCATCATCACTGGGCAGTGTGAAGAAAGGGAGGGATGTGGCCATTCACTTAATTCGCCACATTTGTTGAACACCCTTTCTGGGCCCAGGTACACCTAGAATGCCTATGTGAATGATGTAGAGCTCTCCCCTCTTTTATGAAATTGGAGGGACGTGGTGGTGATGTAAAACAAATAATTATAAAACACAGACTGCCCCAACAGGTCTGAGTAGCATGTAGTAGTTGAGGTTGACACAGGGACCCCTTTAAATGGAGCCATCGGAGAAGGCTGAACCATGAAGGGACATTTGAGGGCAAGATCAGAAGGATGAGCAGAAGCCATGGATACCCCAGGGCACTGGGAGAGCACTGGTTTGTGTAGGAACTGGCAGTCCAGTGGGAATGATGACTCTCAAGCAAGGGGAGAGCAGTGTGAGGATGGTGAGGACCAGGCAGGAGCTAGTTCAGGGAGGGCATTGGGTGGCAGTGACCATTGCAGTGGTTTGGGCTAGAAGAGATTGTCACTAGAAGGTGGTTGATCACAGTGAGGAAAGGAGACTAGATGAGGTTTGCCACTACAGTGGATGTGTGGGGTTACTATGTGAGGAATCTCACACTGGAATCTGCAATTTTAACAAGCTTCTCTGGTAGCTAGGATAAAATAACATTTTTGACAGCCCGTGTCTACTGTAGTGTGAGTGACCTGATGCCCAGCTGTACCTCTGTGGGGTGGGCTCACATTGTTGGTCTTTGTGTCCACTTCAGTACTTAAGAAGGCTTCCCTATCCCACCTACCTTTGTCCGTCCTAGTCTCATAATTTTCTGTCCCCTGTATCCAGTCTCATCACTAAGAGATCAAGACGTGAACTGACCGAACAGGGCTAAGCTTCATGTATCCAAGCGCTTCCCTGCAGAAATGCTCATCTTCCTATATAGTCGCACACTAGCCTCTTGTCCTTCCCAAGTGGGTATTTAAAAATCACTGGTGGTCTAATATTTCCCTCTGCCCTGGGACTGAGGAGAGTGCTGTTTTTGTTCTCATGGAAGCGACTAGTGACTAGTCAAACCAGCTCTTCACCACAGAGCAGTTTCTGTAGAAAAGCACTCTGTGGCTATTAATCGTGCCTCAGTAATTGAATTGGAAAACATGGGAAAAGGTTGGGAAGTGGTAAGCATTTACCCATGATTATTAGTATCCAAGTGTTTATATTCTCATCTTATCGTCTCCACCTGAGATAATGTGTATGCAGGGCTTTCGAAGAATAACTTTTAGTCTAAAATTCTTATCAGTAGTTATATAAATCTTTCTACTATTTAAACTCCTCATCTTTAGTTTTAGTAATGTATATCAGCTGGGAAACATAACCTAAGCACAAAATACTTAACATATAACAAATATCAGGAAACTTCATCTGAAGAGTCACGAACCATAACAGTCTTTTCACAGCCCTAATCACCTTAACTTTTTTTTTTAACTTTTCCACTATCATCTGAAGTGGCCCTGATAGAGCTCAAGTCAACCAAACGAATTTGTCAGTCAGTTGATTAATTTACCAAGTTTTGGAAAATTTTATAATAAATATTCTTGAAGAACATTTTTATATATTGATGGTATTCAAGAAAAATATTCCTTAAAAGTTTTTAGTAAATTAGTAATTCTTGTGAACAGGTCAGTGGGTCTGATGCTGTTTAAGACCCCTTAACTCAGTAGGTTTGGTTGACCTGTCACCTTGGCTGTTGGAATAGACCCAGAAACTTCTACATTGTAGGGTTTCTTTGTGCAATAGCAGGTAACCACTCACTCCTTGGAGGACCAGCTCTCCCATTTGGAAGCAGTGAACTTGAGGCAGGGGAGAGGGTGGGGGCTTTGTGCAGTTGTCAGTCCCTCTTACCTTTGCCCTCCAGCTCGCCCATTGAGTTTTCTTTCTTAGCCATTTGTTTTCCACTGATGTGGAAGATTACTTAGAAATCATTTTGATACAATTTAACACAGTTTTAAGTTATTTTCCTACTGAGTTTAATCTTAAATTGTAAAGTAATCTTATTTTTTAAAAATCAGTAAACAGCTATGTTCTCTTTCATACCGATTGATCTTTATCATCTCAAAAGTGATTATCACTTCTTCCCAGTTTGATAGCCATGTGCATTTAATGAGCATTTTCTTTATTTTATGACTCCAAAGCTTTTGCGTACCCAGCTGTTCTAGGGCCCTTCTGGGGGAATCAGAACAAGCAAATATTGCAGAGCAATTCCTTGTCCCACCTGGTGTTTGCTTTGGTGTCATTTTCTGACTGTAACTGGAGGTTGGGGAGAAATAAAGTTTCCGGGTGGGCTGGGGAGGATGTTAGAGGAGCATGGGTCCGGACCTCATCAATGAAATGGAATTTGGGGCCAGAATAATATGAAAGATTCTCTGCAGGGATCCCAGCCCACCGTGGATTTGGGGCAGTGGTTGTGTGGTGGGAGGAAGCACTTTTGTCCTCTGTTCTGTTTCTTACTGTTTTCACTAGAGTCCTTAGCAGACATTATAACCTGTTCTTGGACGCTTAATGGAAAATAACTTATTTTTCTAGGAAGATTGTCAAGTTAAACTTTATTATATGTACTCCTGCGCACATCTGTGATTATATCCTTAGGGTAGAATACAGGGCATATAGAAAAATGAGGTTGGTGCTAATTACTGAAACCTATAACAACAGAAATCCAAATAAAAATACGTTAGATTCCTTAAAAATTAAGGAATACCAGAGTAAATATAAAAGATTTTCCTTTGAAGTCATTTGATAGACAGGGGTAAATGATGGTTGACTTATGGTAACAGGTGATACATGCAAAAAGCTTGTGGCCAAATCTAGCAAAGACTGGAGTGGGGTGAGCAGGCTGTACCTCTGCAGCTGCTGAGTCAGTATGCTTCGTGTTCACCTGTTGTTACTCATGGCTCAAAATGTTAACATGCAGGGGGGAGTCATGATTGAACCAATGTGACTCTCACATCATGTTAGCCTTTTTTCATGGTTAGGAATTGTATGTGAGCTGATTCAAGTTCTAGAAATGTATATTGCATATGTTTTAAGACTTTTGAATGGATATTGTTATATCGCCTTCCAACAAAAGCTGCATACCAGGTCACCAGTATTACATGATGCTCCTAAGGCTGAGGGTTCTCACAGTGTTTCTTTCATAGCAGAAAATGGTGTCTCATTATTTCGATTTTCAATTTTTTAATTACTGGTAAAAATTACTTATTTTTAGAGATACATGCATTTCTTTTTTGAGTTGATTAGTTCTTATCCTTCGCCAGGTTTTCTGTTGGATGTTCTTAGAACACTTTATAAGCAAAGTGATCAGGCCACTTGTCAGGCTGGGTGTCAGGGAGGTTAAGGGTGGGGACTCTACTGCTAGACCGTCTGCTCCACCACTACCGAGTGCGCCACTTGAGCAAAGTGCACCCCTCTGTGCCTCAGTTACTTCTTCTATAAGGTGGGGCTGGCCCTGAGTTAGTTCCTCCTTTGGGAATTGGATGTTAAATGAACACTGAACACAGAGCCGGACACAAAGTACTTGAGAAATAAAAGACTGGAGTATGATCTCATCCCTGCCTGGAGATGACTCTGGATAATCTTAAGTTTTTTCTAAGAACAGATACAAACATATAAAGATAATAAGGAAAAAAATGAATAACTTTATGGTACTATCTGTAACTTTCTTTTTTAGCTCAGTATGTTAGAGACAGTTTTTTATGAAAGCATAATGATATCATTTTAACAGTCATTTTATTATATCACAATATTTCATAGGTTAAGAATTTGGTCAGGCTTCAGCTGGGCCATTCTTTTGGTACACATGGCTTCGAGGTCTGCCTTATTTTTCATGGCTGCACATTTCATTAGGTGTATAGCCATAATTTGTTTAATTAATCTATCTTTGAAAAACATTCAGAGGATCTCCAGTTTTTACTGATTTAATCAAGGTGTGATGCCTGTCTTGCACATACATTTTAGTGTGCTAGTTCAGTTGCTTCCCTAAGAATAAATCATGAGAAGTAGAACTACTGGATGAAAAGAAATGCCCATTTTTCCTTTTGATACATGTTGCTTTACAAAGTCATACTAAATTGCATTATCAACAAAGTACCTCAGAATTACTGTTTTCCTATATCTTCATCAGTATCAGTTATTTATTTTAATTAACTTGGTCATCTTGATAGATAAAAAAATTCCTCTTTTAATTTCCTTTCTTTGATAATTAGTTAGAACTTTTTAAAAACAGCTTTATTGAGATATAATTCATATACCATACAGTTCTCCCCTTTAAAGCTTACAGTTCAGTGGTATTTAGTGTATTGTGTAACCATTACCACAATTTTAGAACATTTTCATCATCCCAAAAAGTAACCCTGTACCATTAACAGTTTGCTCCCCATGTTCCCTGACCCCTCAGATGGAGGCAAACACTAATTTATTTTCTGCCTCTATGGATTACCTATTCCAGACGTTTCATAGAAATGGAATTGTACAATGTGTGGTCTTTTGTGACTGGCTGTTTTCACTTAGCAGAATTTTCAAAATTTATCTGTATTGTATAATATTCCATTTTGGGTGCATCACATTTTTCCATTTATCAGTTGGTGGACATTTGAATTGTTTCTGCTTTTTGGCTATTAGGAAATATGCTACTACAAACATTTGTGTACATGTTTTTGTGAGAACATGTTTTCATTTCTCTTGGGTGTATACTGAGGAGGGGAATTGTTGGGTCATATGGTAACTCTGTTTAATTTAACCTTTTGATGAACTGCCAGACTTTTCCAAAGTGGTTGCTCAATTTGGCATTCCAGTAGTGTATGAGGGTTCCAATTTTTCCATGTGTTCACCAACATTACTGTTTTTTGTTTTGTTTTGTTTTTGTTTTTGTTTTTGTTTTGTAGCCCTTCTGGTGAGTGTGAAGTGGTATCTCATTGTGGTTCATTCTCATTTGCATTTCCCTAATGGCTAATGGTGTTGAGCATCTTTTCATGTATTTATTGATCACTTATCTACCTTCTTTGGGAAAATGTCTGAGTATCATTTGTCTGTTTTTTAATTAGGTTATTTGTCTATTTCTTTGTATGTTTTGAATACAAGTCCCTTATCACATCTGTGATTTGCAAATATTTTCTCCCATTCTTTGGATTGTCTTTTACTTTCTCCATAGTGTCTTTTGAAGCATAACAGTTTTTAATTTTATTGATATTTAGTTTGTCTTTTATGTTGGTGTTAGTGCTTTTGGTAACATATCTAAGATTTCATTGCGTAATCCAAGGTCATGAAGACTTATTCCTATCATTTTTTCCTATAATTTTTATAATTTTATCTCTCACATTTAGGTCTTTTATTCATTTTGAGTTAATTTTTGAGTATGATGTGAAAAGGGGGGTTACTAAACCTTCATACTTTTACATGTGGATATCCAGTTTTCCTATTCTTTTCATCATTGTTATTTGAGAAGACTATTCATCTCTCCATTGAGTTTTCTTAACATTGAGGTATAGAACATTTTATGTAATGAAAATGCCACAACCTTTCTGAAGAACAACTTGGTGTAACATATCTTAGGATCTTTACAAATGGTCCTAACTGTTGACTCACTATTTCCACTTCTCAAAAACAACCATTTTTCCCTCGGCTTTTCACTTTTTAAATTTTAATCTTATGTTTTAATGTAAGCTTTTTAAATCCTCACTCTAAAAAGTCTATTTTTTTTTTCCTAGTACTCATCCATTTTAATCTAATGTTATTCATTAAAGTGACATAGGGGCCAATGTATATGTGTACATGTATATGTGTACATCTGTACATGAAGAAATCTGTAGCTTTATAGTTTTAGTATCTTATCAAAATAGATTTTCCCCTTTATTCTTACCATTTTCCATATTTTTCTTGGCTATTGCAAAAACAAACAAAATTGCATTAAATTGATGCATTTCATTTGGGGGAATCTATAGCACCGCAGTTTTTGTTTTGTATCTTTAAAAGGAGGTTCTTGTCTAAGCACGTCTCTTCCATTCTCAGTATCCACCTGGGCAATGGGAACTGAGTGGGGAAGTTGGTAGAGTTTGAGGATATTTCTGACATAAATTTCAGGCCACTTACAGTTCCTACCATCCTTTCATTTCATTGAGCAACAATCAGAGAGGAGGAAGTTAAATATGCCCTGTGTTGTAAGCAATTTGCAAACTGGTCTAGTCCTGTACAGGTATATGGCTTTATAAGGGGAGGCCAAACACAGGGACATGAGACATGTCTTCTGTTCCCTTTTGCTGTTATTTCAGCTTCACCTTCCAGTTGGCTTTTAAGACACATGTAAATAATGTGTAGAGCTCATTAAGCAGATAGACAGATAATAGACCACATTTTGAATATACCATGTAGTTTCCAGCCATGCTATTTCTACATATTGAGGTTTCAGCATATGGTCAGGTGTTGTTTAAAAGATGATATTAAGAACATTCCAAATGAGAAACTGTGTTAACTTTTAATAACTTAAAAACACTTTGTTTATAATTTAATTGTAAAGTTTTGGGTTTTTTACCTGATTTTTTAATATGATTAAATTTTTTTGTATATAGCTTTTCTGTATTTTAAAAAACAGCTTGGTCTCTTCAAGTCATTGTCATGAGATAATAAAGGGGAAGAGTGGCAATAGGTGAAGAACCTTAAAAGCAACCACCAAGTGTAGGGTGTGGGCCTTAATTGGGTCCTGATTTGTGCAGACCAACTGTAAAAGACATTTTTTGGACTAGAGAAATTTGTATGTGGACTAGGTATTAGTAGATATTAAAGAATTTTCAGTCATTTTGTTAGATGTGATAATGGTAAGTGTTCCTCTCTACTTTTCTATGTTTGAAATTTTTATAAATGCAAACGAGATTTAAACAAGGATCATCTTACATTTTTCATATTCATCTGTGTGTCCATTTCTCTTAATTTCTAGTTGGATTTTATAGTCCATGGCAATAAGCTGATCAAGGAGGAGACTTTTAACATCAAGTCTAAATACTGCTGGGGGCATAGCCAAAAGCTATTTGTTTACTGATGCTTTATTTTAAATTGCAAGAAAAGGAGGGAGGTTATAGTTTATGTTCAATAATGGGAGATTGGGTAAATGACTGTATAGCCCTCTGTTCATTGCAAATCATGCTGTCATATTTGAGACAACTTAAAGTTGAGAGAACCTAAAGTAAATACCAAGCCAAATACAAATATTTATCATAATAGAAGACTGTTGATTATGTTTCATACATATGTGTATACATACATAGAAAAAAAAGACTGGAAGAAGAAAAACATATCAGTACTTTGGTAGTAGACTCCTAAATATATATATATGTTACTTTTATAATCAGGAAAAATAAACATAAGGAAAAGAGGCTCTTTTCTCTTAGGAGTTAAGTACTTCTCCAGTCTAGAAGCTCTGCCTCTCAGCTGGGACTTTGATTTTTTTGCTTGGGATCATAGTTGGGCTTTCAGGAGTTGTGCTCCTGAGCATAGCCATACAGCATTTTTATACACTTATTTTCTGAGTTCTCATAAAGATAGAACCAAAGTAGAAAACCCTACAGCTTTTCTTAAATGAGCTTTGGCTCATTAAGAATTATTTTTATGTTTTTTCTTCCTAATTGCAAGTATATAGTTTTGATTCTTTCTTTGAAAAGTCGAAGTGATGGTGTACTGTAGGGGAGGCTTTGAGTCTTGTGAAGTCAAGCTGGGAGTGTTAGTGTCAGAACATTACAGTTCATCTGAAGAATGTTGGTCGTTTATAAAGAATAAGAAGACTTCATGGGTCACCTTCATTTTCTTTGCAGTTAAGAGGTGTAGGTGGTCTGGCCTATTGTTTTCAAAGGATGAAAGAAACTAAACTCTTTCTGTATCTTTAGCAGATTATCAAATACTTTTTGAGAATATTGTCAGATGTCTGAGTGGAAATTTTAATGGAAGGAAAAGCATTTCATGAGCATTAGCAATTGTACTGGATGGTCATATTAAGGATAAGTACTGTATTATTCTTTTAGGAGAAGTAATGAATACTACAAGTATTGTTCTTCTGGTTACAAGATAATGAAATCCAAAGGGTGGCTCCAATTCTTCTACTGCATCAGATATTTTTAAATTATGTTGAGCCACATGAAATTGCCAGCATTTGGTCCCTTTGGGCCTACAGAAACAACAGTTTAATATGGTTTAACCTAATATAACACAGCTTTTCCTGTATTTGTATATAGTGTAGAATGAGTGTCATTGTGCTTGCTTTGGCAGTGTATGTACTAAAATTGGGGAATGATACAGAGAAGATTATAATAGCCCCTGCATAAGGGTAACACGTAAATTTGTGGGGAAAAAAATAAGTATCATTTTCTTGCTCTGAGATAATCATACATGGGTGAACTTTAATCAGCTTTGTTTCTCAGTTGGTTTCTTTGCTTCTTTACCTTCCTAAAAATCTGTGATGAATTAAAGAGAACCACACCAGCTGCCTTCCCTCCGTAGCCAAATATTATCCATCAGCTTTAACATTAGTTTGACAAATAATTAATGAACATGAATTGGAACTCTAAAAGCTTGTTAAAATGTTTATTAATTTGTTTTATTTTAGTCTCAGATGCAAACATCAGTGGGAATTGTACCCACACAGGCAATTGCAACGGGCCCCACTGCAGATCCAGAAAAACGCAAACTGATACAGCAGCAGCTGGTTCTACTGCTTCACGCTCATAAATGTCAGAGACGAGAACAAGCAAACGGAGAGGTTCGGGCCTGCTCGCTCCCACATTGCCGAACCATGAAAAATGTTTTGAATCACATGACACATTGTCAGGCTGGGAAAGCCTGTCAAGGTAAGTACCATTTTCTGAAATCCTTCTGGCAGAGCTTAGGATTAAATTTGTCCTTATTGTTCTTAGGTAGCTTTCTTGTAAATGAGGTTCCTACAGCCTACGTCTCTACACACCATCCAGTCAGATGCCAGTGGAGCACTTACCTACTGAGAAGAAAGGCGATTTGGTTTTATAATAATAGTCTGTGATCTACTGGATAAGGCTGTGCCCTACATTTATTCTTTTCCTCCTTTTTCTGTAATGAAGACATTTGTCTCTTTCTGAGCACTGTCTTCATCATAAATGTCTAGATCGCAGTTTTCTTTTGGGCACTGTAGCACACACACATGCACTCACACACCCTTCCTTCAAACCAGAGCATCTGTCTTGCAGTTGTGTCATGCGTTCAGACTTCCAGGGCCTACTGCCTTGTTCCTCCGCACTTTCGTCTTGAGGCTAATCAGGAAACCAGGGCAGTTGTCCTGGGTAACTGTGCAATAAGGAACTGTGCACACCGCATCATCTCTGCCACTTCCTTTCTTCCTCTCAAGGATGGGGTGAATCAGGCACATTATGTGCCCCCCTTTCCCCTCTTCTATGGCAGACCCCTCAATTTTTCTGAAGAGAGTGTTTCTTACTAACTACTATACTTTCTTTTAATCTTTATTCTCTTTCCTTCTTTCTTGTGTTTCTAAACCTTGAGGACAATCTCTCCCTGATCTCCCTCTCTCCCTTTGTGACATCTATGAGTCCCCAGCATAACCCTGATCCTAATGGAGGAGCTGAAGAGGGTTATGGTAGACCTTTTGAAAGAAATCATAGTGCTTAGCATGGAAGTGAAAATATGAACTGAGTGACCAGGTTTAATTACCCTCTGAAGTACTTTGAAAAGTGCCAGGGTCCCTTTCAGAATCTTCACAGACTTCTCATTTGCTTTTCTATGTATATTTCTTCAGCTGTAGTATTCAGATGGTTTCATCCTTAAACATAACATAAAATTTTTATTTTAAATAGTGACATTACAGAATTATTTGTTCTACTTTTCATTCCAGTTGTTCAGTGCTTCAAGCCAAATAGTTTTTGTTTTGTTTTGTTTTTGGTTTGTGGGCTGAACCTTAATCACCATCATTCATAACATTGCTTCTATGGGAAGTTTTTGTTTAGAATTCTCAACAGTCGACTTACAAACTTTTTGGAAAATAGCCTGTTTGTAAGTGGAGGACTGCCTGCCTATACTGTGTTATGGTTACACTTGTTACCATTTCTTATGAATCTGGCATTATAATTTAGGTATAATTGAAAGTGTGACGATTTGGATAGAAAAATAACATCTCGTTGTTTTTCTGGTCATAGTTGCCCATTGTGCATCTTCACGACAAATCATCTCTCATTGGAAGAACTGCACACGACATGACTGTCCTGTTTGCCTCCCTTTGAAAAATGCCAGTGACAAGCGAAACCAACAAAGTAAGTGAGCATTGGGGGTAGAGAAGCTTGGAGATGAGAAAATAATCTATTTCTGAGAGAATATAGAAGCACAGGTAGAAAGCAGGGCAGAAATTTACTAACCACAAAGTATAATGGCAAGTGGAGACATACAGTGACAAAAGATGAAGCCAAGCTTAGTGAGTAGACAGATTCTCGGTGTGCTCAGTGGACATGTTCATTCTGGAATTTCATTCCCTGCCCTCACCTCCACCCCTACCCCCACCCCCACACACATTCTAGAATTGGCAGCAGCGGGGCAGTGCGAGAGAGGAAGGTCACTAACTTAATGACTCTTGCTGTTTCTTGACAGATACTCAGTATCTGAGGATTTGAATGTCATCTCACTATAATCACAGCAATTTTGGGGGTGAAGTGGGATGGGGAAACAAAGGGACACTTCTTTTGGAATTGGAAACCCCTTACCCTAAAGTGAGTTTGGCGACTGTGTCATAGATGAGTCAGTCAGACCTGATTAGTATAGTATCCCACATGTAGACATTTGGGAGGTTTCCCTCCACCATGGAGCTACAGTTCTCAAACCTGCATAGTTTATATAACTAACAGTTTATTTAGCAGGGATTGAGAGTCTCTGCCCCAGACTGGCCTCATTCTGATCATTTTCATCATTTTGTCATCTTTCAAGTCATCTATGTAGACTTCAGCTGATCGGTTAAGCAGTGATCTCTGCTCAGGAGGCCTACAGGTGGCTTCAGCTCCCAGAGGTTCCCTATAGCCATCAGATCAGTGAAATGATGAGCATCTCTTCCCCAATTCAAGTCCTTTCCTGTCGTTTCAGAGGTAAAACTGGTGTCTTCAGGTGTGTCCCTCAGTTTGGACAGATAGGATATGCCCTTCAATCTCATATTACCCCTCTAGCTGGAACTGCTCCCTGTGACTTCCAGCACAGCACAACCTTCCTCATCTTCCTCTACCTTGTCTGTATCTTCTTGCCACCCTCCTATTTGTGGTTACGTGTTCATTACTGTTATTCTTCTTGATCATCTTCCTCAAGACCTCACTGTTGCTCCCTGGAGAACATGTGCTACTTTTCTTTCTGGTTGTTTCTGAGTGGCACAGGGAAAGACAGAAAAGCACAATGTCCCTAAGAGTGGCAGGGAGTAAAACACCGGTGATAGCCCATGTGCTTTTCCTCTAAATCCAGCTCACTTCCTTCCTGAGAGGGTGCCTAGCAAGCCGACCCTGCACAGCAGTGTCCACGTCACATAGAAGAGACATTCCAGGGTCATGGGCTCGTTATCCTCCCTCCCTCTATACAGAAGGAGTCATAAATTTCCTTTAAAAATCACTTTTCAAAATCAGTTAAATTATTTTTTGAAGTCTACGTCTGTGCCACCCTGAATGTGCCTGATCTCATCTGATCTCAGAAGCTAAGCAAGGTTGGGCCTGGTTAGTACTTGGATGGGAGACCACTTAGGAAGATGAGATGCTATAGATGTTAAAAACACAAACAAACAAACAAACAAGTATTCTTTGACCAAAATTTGAATTAATACATAATTTTTCACAATATCTCTTATATAAAGTGAAGATCTAGGAATCTGAGTCTTTTAGAACAAGATATTTGGGACAGTAGGTCTAATGGAATACAGTCTGTTTTTTTTCCAATTTAATAGAAAGCCTTTTTTTTTTTTTAACTATTGTGATGGTTACAATTTCTTGTATTTTAGAATGTTTCAGTAACAAGCTTTTTAAGTGCTAAAATATTCATTGTTGAGTTTGTAGTTGTATGGTATCGATTCCATGAATAATAATTAAAGACTTCATTCTGAACTTTTAATTTGGGGGTGTGTGGCTTTTCTGGGACCTTTTGTTGTTAGTATGTATTACCATGACAATTGTAAACTTTTTATGATTTCTCTTTTTAAGAAACACTTATGTGGTTTTTTTTTTTTTTTTTTTTTTTAAGGTATGTGGTGGTTGTTTTTTTTTTAACATCCTTATAACTGCCTGGCTGTTGTGAGAATTCATCTAGTGCGTGCTCTCTGAAGTGGTAAACCACACAGTGTTTCTACTAGTCATAATACAGAGTGTTACCAGGGTGATTTTATAATATAAAGTCATGGGGAATATTTAGATTAACTTTGTGCAAGGTTTTGGTAATTTTTCATGAAATGAAAGCACTTATTTAAAATTTTTTTAAATGCTTCTCAGATTAGGTTTCAGTTTTGAGTGTATTTCTTTGGCTCTAACACTAGTTTTTTTATATAGAGGAGTTTGATATGATGAGTGAGAAAGTTTCAGCAGTATCTTTTCTATAAATGTTTGTTGATATTTTTCAATTCTCCTAAAGCAAATTGTGCTTATCACATGTGAACACTGGGGTTAGGCAGTAGAGAAGAAATATGGATCTGACCCTTCGATAGCTTAAAAGTTGGGTTCCAGAGCCAGAATATTACATTAAAAATGACGTGACAGTGATATTACTTGAAGGAATGAGGTAGAAACAAATCACTAGTATTGGCAGTCCTTGAGGGGAGGATCAGAGTGTGCTGGAGGGTGAGTCTTGATGGAGTCCAATTTCAGTAAAGTAACAATAGAACTTTCTGGGCAATACAAACAGTGTCAGCACTGCTGACATGCCTGTGAAGGCAGGCAGAGTGGGACTATTTGTAGCAAGGTGGTAAAGACCTCTGGGGACTGTCTGAGACCTGCCTATGCCTACTTGTGGAGTGTTACCAAGGCTGTGCTATGTAGGAAGGGGCTCACCTTAACCTGGTACACACATTGTACTATCTGACTTCCCTCATCGATGTCTCTATTGAGAAAAACCAGTTGGAATCACCTGTGGTACTAACCTTTTGGTCTTTGAAATGAAACCCAGACCATTAGTTACCTTTTTGGCCTCTGTTGAGATTTTTTTCAATTTTTGTTTTCTAGAGATTCCATAATCACTGATCTCGAGCTATCTATCCCTTATAGAGATACTCAGATTTTATTGATTAATTGGGACTTTTCAAGGTGTATATCTAAGGTGGCATCTGATTCAGTAAGTTCCAATGCACAGGGTAGCATGGAGGACTGGAGCTGGGTGGACAAGACACATGACCAAATTCCGTATTAGAACTTAGATTTCTGCATCAGTGAGGTTCTTGCCATCTCAGGTATCACCTCAGACCAGCTACACAGGCATTCCCGAATTACTTGTTAGAAATGCAGACACTTGGGCCCATCCCAGACCCTTTAGATTAGAATCTGCATTTTAATAAATTCCCAGATGATTGGTATGCATGTTAACTCTGAGATGCCCTTCTTTCTATGCCTTGAAGAGCCTGGTGCTTGTCCTGGAGCTATTGAGAAGATTTGAGTCATTCTCTGGGGGAAACCGTGGGTTTCTCAACTCAGGAGCCCACAAGGACTGTCAGATGGATGCTACAGGGTCAGCTCCAGAGCTGAACTGAACCCACTCACTGTCGCTGCATGAGCCCATTGACAGCAGCAGTCCTCCAGCCTATTGTTAGAATAGCTCTACTGGCTCGATGCTCATCATCTGTCTAAGCTATTTGTTCAATTTTAGGCACCTCTGACTGTTTGCAGTGCCTTCCTTCATGTTGCTGAGTCCAAATCTACTTCCTTAGAACTTCCACTCATAGAGTAGCCTCTTAGGTGCCCAGTAAGTGTTTGTTGAACAGGTTCTTGTTCCACCTGAGAACTCTTCAGGGATTCTCAGACACCTCTTTCGACAGACTTTGGTTGGGGTAGGGAACAGAGGGGGCAGTAGAACCTAAATGGCTGTAGGCACAGAGCAGTGGCCTTGTTTGCCCCTGATTTAAGTACCAGAGACTCATTGGTGATGTATTTGATCCGAATAGCTTTGTCTTTGCTCTTCTGGGGAACACTGTGTTGCCTCTTCCTGAGTCATTTGGCTTCTGAAGAATACCTTGTTGGAGGGCTTGTGCATTTTGTGCTCAGTGGTGGCTTGACGGGAGGCCTTGCACTGGCCCTGGGGTAGTCGCTTTTATCCTGTACTATACTGTGCATATGAAGATGCTGGAGAGGAAGGCAGACCTGGTGCACACAGCACCTGTGAGGCATTCTATGGGAGCAGGTCTGAGTAACTTCTGACATAACTTTTTCAGTAGAAATTTAAATGGTGACTAGATAATTTACTGCTTTGCTTGCTTTATGGTGTGTCTCCCACCATGCTGACAAAGCTTTGGGATTTAATTTGTGTCAGTGTTCATTAAATTGCCAAATTGAGTTCAGTTTTATTGACAGTGACTGGAAACTGAAGTTCTTGGTAAACTGAATGTTGCAAGTTAGCAGGATATACTGTGCATGGAACCTACAGTAGAACAATCTTTATACTCACTGGGAAGGGACTGCCTTGGATCTGCATTAAAAGTGACATTGCGTCTATGGCCATGCAACCCTGAACAAGCCTGATCCTGTCTGATCTCAGAAGCTCAGCAGGGTCGAGCCTGATTAGTATTTGTATAGGAGACCACCTAGGAAGACCAGGCGCTGTAGGCATTAAAAAAATAAATAAATAAGGGACTGTAAGCTGACAAGGTCCTTGCAATCTGTGAGGTCAACCAAGGGTTTCCTCGCCTTTAAAAGAAAAAAAAAAAAGTGACATTGAGTCCTAGAAATGCCCACTGCAAAATGTGTGACCTTTTACTTCTAAGTCATGGGCTCCTGATTAAGCTGCAACAGGAGAGTGATGGGGCAGTGGAGGTGTTAGAGTTTGATATGAAGATATGCTAGTAGCAGGAATGCCAGCTGGTATGATACTGAGTGGCATGACAGTCAGTTGATTGTATATGAAACTGTATAGCATTATCTCTAAGAAAGGAAAGAAGATGTAAAAATGTTAAAAAGAAAAAATGGTTTTGACATTTAAGGAGGTAATCAATAATGTATAAAATTGATTAATATGGACACCCTCATTTTTAATGATGCCAGATAGATGAAGCATTGATGTTTTTTAGCAGTCTTAATTTTTCATTTAGTCCAGAGAACCCAGTGCTGCTGGGTTAGGTTGGATGAGATCTGAGGATGGCCAGTGGTCTGCTAGACTGCTACAGCCCACTTGAATTCTCCTGGGAACTTTATAAGGCCTTGTGCTAGGCACCTGGACATACAGAATTGAGATGAGTCACACATTGGTCTCACCTTCAGAGAATGTACAAGAAAGATGAGATGAGCATGATCTTCTTTGATACAAGGTCTAGAGCTGCAGTTTTACATTGGCTAGATAGATTAGTCTGTTGTCTGTCACAATAGACCCTGTGCTCCATGAGTGCAGGTTTTGTTCTTGCTTTGTGTCCTGGAGCCTAGCAGAGTACCTGGCATACAGTCTGCACTCAGTTAGTGGAGTGAGTCAGTGAATATGTGAAGTGTAAATGTCCAAAGAGAAGTAGAAACCCAGTAGGCACTATGGGAATTCAAGGAAGAATGACTGCTGCCTGAGAGAGAAAACATTCATAGAGGGATGGTAGCATCGTGAGCTCCCAAAACAGAGTTTATAGTTGCTTTTACCTGATAACTCCCCTATTAGTCAACTATCACCCCTATAGTAAATGTCTGTGTTCTCTTACCCTGAAGTTTGTGTCATCCGTTAGCAGCATTTGGACTTAAATTAGGCCATGCTTAAATGTCAGAGACATTTTTTGTTCATACTTTTGTTTTGCCTCTGATTGTTAGAAATGTAAAGTTCCAAATGTTTACTTGTCTTCTGATAAATATATTTTCTTTTAAAATAAAAAAATGTAATGTTTCACATTTAGAAAGTAAATGCTTTTAATACAAACACAAAATGCAGTGAGCAAATCTGCAGCTCTTGGGGCTTTGGCTGCCCAGGAAGTGGTATTAGAGTTGGGAATGGCATTCACCCTTAGGTGCAGCATTTTGGCTAAAAGGATGGCATTTGGGGTATTGTAGGTGAAAGTGGAATACAATAGGAAGAATTTGTCCCCAGAGCACATCTATTGCATCTTCACCCACAAATGCAAAACCACATAGATACCTTGTTTCTTTAAATTCCTCTCCACAGTTGATTATTTTGTGTATCAAATGTAGTCTGGGTCTCTTCTTTCTTATACTACAAGGTGATAGAAAAATAAATCACCCTATACGATTATTACTTTCCTTTTTACATACATCATAGTACTTTCAGAAAATTTAGCACGTTGGTTTCAGGAGTACAATGAGTACGTGTTTAAGGTTTGGGTATGTATTAACTATCAGAAAAAAATATTTTTAGATATGTTGTACATGACTTATTTCAGTTATACACTTGTTATAAACTGCACTTTGGGGATTGCTTTTCATTTATAATGAGGTGCTTGGTGTGTCTGATTGTGTCTAATGAGTGTTAATGAGTTTGAGATCTGAATATTCTTATTAGAAAAGTTAATAGTATGGAATGTATAATTACCAAGATTTTTTTTACATATTTCAGTTTAATTAAGTTACTCTGATAAGTATTAGACTTGTTTGTGTTATAGTTGCACTGGTGGTTGAATGTGATAATATTTATGTTTCACATAATGCTCTGATTTTGAAAGAAGGGCTTAGTGATAGTGTTTTATGTATCAGAGATGATACATTATAGTATCAATTTTATCAGTTGCTATTTATATAAGACTCTAAAATTTGGGGAAGTCAGAGAGAAAGAAACTCTTAAGAATAAGAATAAATAAGCCATAAAAAGTATGCCATAAAACTTCTGCCATACGGTAAGTGCTCACCAAATAAAGACATTTGGGTGGGTGGGTAGGTGGATAGATAGACAGACAGACAGATGGATGGGCAAATTACACTTGAAATAACCAAGGATTTGGAAGTTTGGGGTCATATCTCAGTTAACTTTGAAGGCCTTGGGAATGGGGTTCTTTATGTTGCCACAGATTTTCCTTTAGAAAAGCCAAGGGGGTGGCTATGGGAGGCAGAGCCAGTTTATGAATATCAATGGTATTAAGGTGACACCTGGCTAAATGAAAATCCTTGCAGAATTGCCAAGCCTCCTTCCATCCATTAATTTCAGCTAGTCAGTCAATGAAGCACGCTATTTCTTGACCAGCTTTACATGGAGAGCTCAGCATGGTGCCCTCCTGTATAGGAAAGAAAGGTGCAGTAATACAATCATTATACACATAAGTTTTGAGGAATTATGATTTTGTTCTTTGGAAGATCACATCATAGATTCTTTAATAAGTGACGGACTGGATATTACCTCTGCTGCTTCTATTAATTCTTCCGTACCTGTACAAGTGGGCAATGAAGAACCCCAGGGGGAGTGGTAACCAGAGGGGTCTCTTTAGTACATCTCAGTGATGACTGACGGCACCTCAAAGAATCAAAACACTTGCAGTTACCACGTTTGCCACTCCCCTAGAACTGATTTACAAGTCTCTAGGCTTCAATACATACTAATTTTTATTACGTGTTCTCTGATATTATGGTCTGTTACTTTCTGAGAGAGAAGCTTGGATTTTCTTTAGCTTTTTGCTCCTCGGCTACTGCCATGCAGAATAGATGAATCTTGTTCTAAGATCCTTCTCTGCACGACTCCTATCTCGGTAGCCTTGTTCTAATGCTTCATGACATACATAGTCTTCTGATAAATTTTACTTGCTTCTCAGTAGTTTTTCAGTTATTTATGGGCTTTTCCCTTTTACTTAACTTTTTTGTTTGTCTGTTTGTTTCTTATTATAGCCATCCTGGGGTCTCCAGCTAGTGGAATTCAGAACACAATTGGTTCTGTTGGTACAGGCCAGCAGAATGCCACTTCTTTAAGCAACCCAAATCCTATAGACCCCAGCTCCATGCAGCGAGCATATGCTGCTCTTGGACTCCCCTACCTGAACCAGTCTCAGACGCAGCTGCAGACTCAGGTTCCTGGTCAGCAACCAGCACAGCCTCCACCTCACCAGCAAATGAGGACTCTCAACCCCCTGGGTATGTTAAGGAACTCTTGAGAATTTCTTTGTCCAAATGCAGTGTTTGGAATGACAGGTCTTCCTGGAACCCACGGCTGTTTTCAGTTATTGTATTTACTTTAAATTCAATTTAATATATGTATATATTATGGTGACGGTATCTTTTAAATGACTGAAATAAAAAACTTTTAGGAAAAGGCAAAAATGTCCAAGGCAAGAAATGTTACAGGCTGGTAAAAAGAACAGTATTTGCAAGTGAACCAATATTTTTGTTGCTTGCTTGTGCTGCTTCTGTCTGGACAGTTTTCATTAAAGGAAATTTCAAATGGCTCAGAATGTGAAGTCTCAAAATTTAGAATTGTGGTTGTACCTCTTGTATTGACTTTCGGTAGACCATTTATTATGGTAGGTGGTCTGCCATTTCTAGCATGTCTTGGTTATGAACTATCCCACAGCTGGAGGTGACCAGCCCAGACATGGGCAGGTTAACAAGAGTCTCAGAAGATCTCTCCTGTCTGTCTTCTCCGTGTACTAGTATTGTCATCTTAACCCATTGTTTGCCAACATTTGGTTATTTGCTTACCCATCTCCACAATTTTTGCCACCTCTGCATATTATTTCCTTAATGTTTTTCTTTAAATTGACATAATCCTTTTAAATTCAGGCTTAAGCCAAGGTGTTATGTCAGTCAAGTTAAATTAAGGTTGTTACAGTTTTGTTCTTTTCCTAATAGAGCATTTTAACCTTAAAAATCACTCTTAAAAATGATTAATTAAAAATATCTCATTTGCTGCTCTTTGGAAAACAACTGCCCTAATGCATATCTAACTTCTACTGGCCAAGAGACTGGGTTGGACTCCCAAGACCTGATTCTAATGTGGCTCCACTCCTATTGATGGTATAATTTGGGACAAGACTATTAACTTCTCTAAGTCTCAACTTTTTCTTAATTTAAAAAGATTACTGTAGACAAATTGACCTTTTATGCTTTTTCATCTGCACTTGATTTCTATGATTTTATTTCTTAATATGCAAAAAAAAAAAATGACACATGTGACAAATCTGCTTAGTTGTTTAGGGCATGATATTATTGAAGCCAGAATCAAAATCTGAAACTGAAATAGATCATTTCTAGTATTTTCCACAGCCATAGAGTGTACTTATAATACCAGCTAGCCTCCATCAAAATACCTTATTTTAATTACAGAGTACAGTGGGAAGGAGTCTGCAACTGAGTTTATACAAGTCCACACCAGTACTGGAAATAGAACTCCAAGAGTTTCTGCCATAGTGGTTATTACTAAAACTCATTAAGAGTCACTTATTCATATATTAACTTGTTTATCTGTTATCAGAATTTTTAATTGTGTATTATAATTTAGGTGTGGTTGATTTCTTTTTTCTTGACTTTAAAGGAAATAACCCAATGAACATTCCAGCAGGAGGAATAACAACAGATCAGCAGCCACCAAACTTGATTTCAGAATCAGCTCTTCCGACCTCTCTTGGGGCCACAAAGTAAGACCCATGTTTCATTCGGCTCCTATCTGAGTGACAGTCGCACATGGAAGTGGTCTGAGAATAACACAAAACTCCATGATTCTAAGTATGCAGCAGAGAAAGTAGTTAGGGTGGGGGCGGAGGTGCCATTTTTCTTCTAATTATAAATGTAGAGTAGATAATAGATAAAACATGGTTTCAGTTTGGTTGTATATATATCTTTTGGCTCTCCTAAGTTAAACTTTTTAAAAATCTCTTATGGTTGAAGACCTTATTTAAATGAAGTACATTTGAGTCACTTCAGTAGATGGATGAAGTTTTCTTGTTCTTCCCTTAGCCCACTGATGAATGATGGCTCCAACTCTGGAAACATCGGAACCCTCAGCACTATACCTACAGCAGCACCTCCTTCTAATACTGGCGTTCGGAAAGGCTGGCATGAACATGTCACACAGGACCTACGGAGCCATCTAGTACATAAACTGTATGTTCCCACCTCTCTCATTATTCTCATGTGATGGAAACATTTTGTGGCTGATGGCAACATGACAGTTTTGCAGTTTTATCAATATCTGATTTAATTCTTGAGTGGTCACCTATACCCCAGATGACAGCACCCTAACAGCTGAAGATGGTTATGTTTTTGTTTAGGGAGCCACAGGTACTGCTGGCAAGCCAGAGAATCCCAGGCCCTGTGTCCCTGTTGGGAATGCATCAGAGCATTCACAGCTCTGTCCTGAAGAAGGGCATGAACTGTGACCCATGTTACAGAGGCCAAGACTCCTAGTGCAGCCAGACCTGTCCTCTGAGCCCTGGGATGCATGAGGGGGCTGGGATTAGCTCAGAAACTTTGCCTTATTTTATGGCTCAAGATTGTAGTTGTGGAGATCCCTGAGAATTGGGGGAATTTAGGCCTAGTGAATACAGATGGCATGACAGTACCATCATAAACAGTCAGTTAACATACAGGAAGTAAATAGTTAACTTTCTTGAGCTAGTTAAGTTAAATTGAAGGTGAATTTGACCAACTTGATTACCTTGGAGTTTTTTTCTTCATTATTTTAATGAAAAATTTTTGTAATAAATAGTTTAAAAATTAGGAATTTAAAATCATATTATTTTCAAGATGACCCAGCACTTATTGTAAACCAAAATATTGTGTTTGACTTGTAGATAAATCAACAGGTCAGTATTGTCTCTAGAGAGTAACTTTATTTCCGTACTCATATATTAGGTGAGAGAGATTTGGGGTTTCTTTCAACAGTGTATCGCCTCTGTAGGTAGATGAGCTTCTCTTTCCATGTCATATATAAAATGGCAGGATACCGATATTGTATTGAAAATGGGTTGATAGACTGTGGTGTTCTTTCAGCGTCCAAGCCATCTTCCCAACACCCGACCCTGCAGCTCTGAAGGATCGCCGCATGGAGAACCTAGTGGCCTATGCTAAGAAAGTAGAAGGAGATATGTATGAGTCTGCCAACAGCCGGGTAGGTGTTCCAGCATATGTGTTCCAGCCTGCACAACACCTACAGTAGATGTTAACAGCCTCTATCTGTCTGGCTTATTGTCTGGAAATGGCGAATGCGTTAGTCAAGTGGATTCATCACCTTGAGGAGGCTGACCAGGGAGACTTCCTAGATGAGACATGAGGGCCCTGCACAACTCTCTTAGTTAACTACAATGTCACCACTATAATGATAAATAAGGTATATGAAATTGCATTTTACCCACGGATGTCATGTCCACATCCATGTGGGCATTGTTTATAATGCTCATACTATGTTATTGCCAGCACCAATGAATATCCAAGAAGAAGTTCAGCTGTGGAATGAAACATAACAGTGCTTTTAGTACCTACTATCTGTTAAGTCCTGTGGTATAACTAGTAGTTCAACAAGAATTTGAGCCTTTGGTTTATTACTTAGAAATGTTGAATACTTACCTTTAATTAATGTACTAAATTTAAAACTTCATTAGCTTGTTAGAACAATACAAAACATCATTTGTTTTTTACAGTTTGGACTGCCTAATATTGAATGTTACTGCTTTTTAGGATGAATACTATCACTTATTAGCAGAGAAAATCTACAAGATACAAAAAGAGCTAGAAGAAAAAAGAAGGTCACGTTTACACAAACAAGGCATCTTGGGTAACCAGCCAGCCTTACCAGCCCCAGGGGCACAGCCCCCTGGGATTCCACAGCCACAACCTGTGAGACCTCCAAGTAAGGACTTCATTTCCTTCTACCAACCATTAGTCTGTTTGCTTGTTTTACCTTCTGTGTTTGGGGTCTGTTTCTAAGTATATGGAATTATGTTCTCAGGAAGCCCAAAACTGTGATAGTGGCCATGACACTGTTTTTGGACATTGAGTTTCTTGTGGAGAGGCCCTTTAAAGGGTGCACTGGCATCAGAATGCATAGTGCTTCTGGACTTGTTGCTGGTTTTCCCTTTAAGTTAGAGGTCCTCAAGATAAAGTTCCTTATTCCTAAATCAAGAATTATTTTAAATAACCATTTTTTTTCTGCCATTGCAGATGGGCCCATGCCCCTGCCAGTGAATCGTATGCAAGGTATTTATTTCTCTGAATCATATTTTGGTTTACCATTCATTGTCACAAAATGTATTGGTTTTTCCCCATCCCTCCCCCCTTTATTTATTTGTAGCTCTTCTTATTCCTTCCATTCCTTTTTGCTGATAAGCAGAATTAGTTCCACAGGCAGTACAAATATCGGTTGTATTTGGAAGTTAGGAGATTATAGAAAAGATTTCTAAAAAGATTTGGAGTAGGATTTAGTCTCCAAAAAAAGCGGTATAGGTGGGGGAAGGAAACATTTCTGAATACATGAGAGGAGAGGGTGTCAAGCCAGTCCTGGGCAGCAAGTACCACTGGGGTTGAGGTGGAGAAAGAGCAGTGGCTACTCTGGGCCTTGGGAGTGCAGGCAGTTAAACATAGCCAGGAGGGCTTGTACTTAGCCTCATTAGCTGGCCAGGGTACTGGCAGCTGGTCTGAACAACTTTAAAGGTTCTTTCTCAAGTTGAAATTTATAGTTTTTACTTGATTGAAGCATCCATTTTAATTTGGGAGTTGGGGACAAGGGGTATTTCAAACCTTTTGCAGTTCTTATCAAATTGAGAATTGAACAGTAGGATGTTTTTACAGGCTGTGAAATAAAATTGCAGTAATCTTAATGCATATGGAAAAAGACATGATAGATAGGCTGATATTATAGAGGAAATAGTTTACAGAGGATTGTGGGAAATTACAGATAACAGAAAACAAGAGGCCATGGTCTAAAGATACCTGGCGGCTAGTTGAGGTGTCTTTTATGGTGTAACATTCCTACAGACTGTGGGCAGCCCCAGGACAGTGAAGGTACTGTGAAAATGAGATCTTTCGAGTCTGTAGAGAGGAGGCCAAGGTTGAGAACAGGCCATCCTCGGGCACTTTCTAAACACTTAATATTCGTGCAAAATTAAAACCATATTTTGAGTCTTTATTTTTATTTATTTATTTTTATTATTTATACCTACAGCACCTGGTCTTTCTAGGTGGTCTCGTTTCCAAGTACTAACCAGGCCCGACCCTACTTAGCTTCCACGATCAGACATTGGGCTTGTTCAGGGTGGCATGGCCGTAGACCATGGACCATGGTTCCTCTGGGGCGTGAACCCAGGACCTTCTGCATGTAAAGCAGATGTGCTAATTAACTGCTACACTATGGAACCACGTCCCATATTTTGAGTCTTATCCCGAATTCTAATAATAAATGTAAACCCAGCTGAAGAGCTAGAAGAGGCCAGGAGTGGAAGAGGGTAATGGGGATGGAGAGGAGACAGGAGCTAGGTACTCCAGAAGGCATTAGTGAGAGTTTGACCCAAATGGGCACCCTGGCCTTAATTTTCACCTCCTCCATAGTTGTTGGTAGCACCTTCCCAGTGCAGCCTCATGTCCTTAGTTGCTTTGGTGCTTTTGTGCAAAGTGCTGCCATCCTGATCAGTGCTTCCTTGGCCTTGTTTTTGTGGTTTACCTGGCTTTCTACCTCATCTCTTCATTCTGCCCTGCCCCCACTACCACCACCACCACCACACCAGCTTCACCACCATACCACCCTCACCTCCATTGGTGCCATTTTTCTTATTTATGAAAAATCTGTTACTTAACCGTCTTACCTGATTAACTGGGTGATTTCCTTTCAGTTGTATGTGTTGTGTATGTGTTCCACCTTATTTTGCTTAGAGTTTGTTGAGTTGTAATTCTCTTCTTTTGGATGCTTTTCCTAATGAACCATTGTGGGTACATTTCCAGGGATAAATTCATTTAACCCGATGTCCTTGGGCAATGTACAGTTACCACAACCTCCCATGGGACCGCGCGCAGCATCCCCCATGAACCACTCTGTCCCAATGAACAGCATGGGCTCCGTTCCAGGGGTAAGTCCTTCTACTTGCCTTAGCTGTGCTGAGAAGGCCTTGCCCAAATAAGGAAAATTCTCTAAGCAGTGAAATTGTAGATTGTCTAGAAGCTTATGGTATCTGTTTCTTTGGATTTGGGTTATGCTTTATTTCCTTCATCTCTCTTCCTTTGGTCTTCGTTACTATAATGCAAATTATTTGACCACTATTTATTTTTATTAGAATGCTGAATTCGTAGGAAGTAGTGACTCTAAGAACATGAGAATTCTAATGATGGAGTAGGCAGCCTCAGATTTGTAACCAAGAGGGACTTGTCAGTATCTGTTGACTCCTAGAGCTTACTCTCCTGAGGCTACTTTCCAAATGCTTCAGAGAACTAATAAAGACATATTTTGAACTTGAAATTATAGTGCATTATTGATTGCTATCCAGAGGACAATCCGAAGCTGGCTCATTAGAGACCTTTGTATGAGAAAGTAGGCAAAGTGCTTGGGAGCCAGAAGATGGTTCTCTTCCTGAGAGGGAGGAAGGATTTAAGATTTCTATCCCTTCTAGTTGATCTTGAAGACTTTAGCCTTTGTCCTCTAAACTTTCAATGATGCTTGTTGTCTTTTAGATGGCCATTTCTCCTTCCCGAATGCCTCAGCCTCCAAACATGATGGGTGCACATGCCAACAACATGATGGCCCAGGCGCCTGCGCAGAACCAGTTTCTGCCACAGAACCAGTTCCCATCATCCAGTGGGGCAATGAATGTGAACAGTGTAGGCATGGGGCAACCAGCGGCCCAGACAGGCGTGTCACAGGTACCATTTACCTTTGGGCCTTTGTACTGCCTACATTGATGTAGCCCCAGCTTCCTACTAACCTGAGCATGTCTTATTTCATGGAAATTAGAATTCTAGACTACACATTTTATTTTTATCTTTTAGCATCTCTTGATTTTTCCTCATTTTGTCCTGTCACTTTTACCTCGTTAGAATTACTCTTGTCATCGCGGTGAATTTCATGCAAATGGATTGTGGTTTTTGGCTTGTGGGTTTTGTGTTTTGATTTTTGGGTTTTTAGTTGTCATTTTCTTGATTTTTATTTGTGTCTTTTAAATTCTAAGTTTAATATGTAATCCTGAGAAACATTAAATTTTAAAGAGTGAGGAAAGGTTCCTTGAGTTTACTGGTAATGATTTGGTATGTGTATCCTGTTGCCTGTCTCTGAACTGCCTAGGTGAAGTCTGGCTAACTGGATCAGTTGAGTAGTTCTCTCTTATTGAATGTGTTTTTACTTATTCAGTCTAAAGCAGGAGAGAACTATTTTCCATTCATTTTACTGCCTTTTTTTTCCTTTTTTGCTAATTGTAAATTATAGTGCATTAGGAGTGCTGATGTATACAGATGTACATGTATTTACAACAAGCCAGATCTTCCCCTGAAATTTAAAATTTATGTTTTAAGTTTTTTAACATGAAGTAATATTGAATAAGTCATTGACTACACTAGATTTACTTACTAAATACCTATTAATTAATTCTTAATTTCCATAATGTGTCATTTCGCTATAACAAGTTAGGAGATTTGTCCTGTTAAGTATTTTTGACTATGGGCCATATACTCTTTTTCTTAACTACTCGCTTTACTGTTGTGGTGCCAAAGCAGCCACTGCCATGTTCATTAGTGCATAAATGAATGGATGTGCTGTGTTTCAGTAAAACATTAGTACAGAAACAGGCACCTAGCTGGATTTGTCCATGGGCAGTAGTTGGCAAACTCCCCCATTCTAGATCAGTAGTTCGGAGTCACTTTCAATTGTCTACAGATATTTTGAAGGGCGTCCCTGTTTTAGAAACTACTGCACTGAAACATTTCAATATTTCAGTAACTCATTTTTTAAAAAAAAAAGATGAATACCTTCTCCATTGGTCTAAGGATGTTGTGGAGCATAAGCTAGTAACTGAATGTATATGTGTTTGTATAAGCTAGAGATTTTGACAGTTATATAAATCAAAGTATGAGAAACATTTATAGTGTTAACTTTATTGGAAGGTGCATGTTATAATAAGTCTGAAGCTCAGTACGTATTTACAGATGAAACCAGCAGACCTCTTCAGAAACCATGATTAGATTTTGATATATTTAATTCTTCAAATCTGTTGCCTCATTTTCAAATGGAGGAAGTAATTTTAACATACTCTATTCCCTCTGTTAGGGACAGGTGCCTGGTGCTGCTCTTCCTAACCCCTTGAACATGCTTGGGCCCCAGGCTAGCCAGCTACCTTGCCCACCAGTGACACAGTCACCATTGCACCAGACGCCACCTCCTGCTTCCACAGCTGCTGGCATGCCATCTCTCCAGCATCCGACAGCACCTGGGATGACTCCTCCCCAGCCAGCAGCTCCTACCCAGCCATCAACTCCTGTCTCATCTTCCGGGCAGACTCCCACCCCAACTCCCGGCTCAGTGCCCAGTGCTAGCCAAGCCCAGAGCACACCTACAGTCCAGGCAGCAGCCCAGGTGACCCCACAGCCTCAGACCCCAGTCCAGCCCCCATCTGTGGCTACCCCTCAGTCATCTCAGCAGCAGCCGACTCCTGTGCATGCCCAGCCTCCTGGCACTCCGGTAAGCCTCTTAGTCTGTCATCTTTGATCTGAGACTCTTAGATGAGAGCTTTCCCATAAAAAATTGTCATGAAGTTGCTGCAGCATCTTGGTGCAACCCCCAAAAGTAACTGCACTCTAATCGAACCATAATGAGCTGTGTTTTGTTTCCAGCATTGGCTCCAAAGGCTGTTTGGCAGAACATGACTTAAGATTATCTTTCCTAATTAAATGAGTTTGCAAAAATCAGCAATTATAAAGAAATCATACATAGGTCCTTGTAGACTTTTTAAACTACCTGTGTATAGGAGCAGTGTGTTTCCCATTCATTATTGGTTCTAGATTGATGTCTTCTGAGTTTTGGTAGTTTTTCTCCTAACATCACGAGTATTTTAGTCACATTCCTGATTGTATGTGCTTTGATCTTGCCCATCAGCCTTATTTGCAAACTTAGAAGCCTTTTCTTTTTTATGACAAAATGGCAGACCCAGGTTAGTACTTCCTGTGGCTCAGATCTACCTGGTCCTCTGTGGACCTGTGGGCAGTGCCCAGTCTATTTGCTCTTCTAGGCTGGACTGCCCCACTGACCCAGAGACCTGAGGCTGCCCTCTTGTCACCTCCATGTCCCTCCCCAGTTACCACTGAAATCTTAGTATCCATTTTCTTATCAGTCTAACTTAGAAAATTCTTCCCCCCCGAAACACATCAATTTAATTCTTGGTGACTGAGGATATTTATTTATAAAATGTCAAAATTAATCCCGGCAACAATCCCAAGATAACATTACTATTTGAATTTCTCCATAGGGAGTGTGCTGATTTATCTCTAAATTAGAGAATGAGCTGTACACTTAAATATCCCTTTCTAATTTAACACTATCTTTTGTTTACTTTAAACTTCATTGGGTAAAACTTGGAAAATTTAGAATTCTTTTAGTGGTTACTTCTCTTAATGTTTGTTTATTCTTCTGCCATCAGTACTGCCACTATTCTTGCATTTAACAAACTAAATTATATATTCTTATTCCATATAGACACTTTATTCCCTTTCCTACACATATACTTATATACTTATAATTCAGCCTCTTAACCATAAACATTAATGATCTTATTGGAGGGAATTAACGTTAAAATAAAAAGTTCTGTGACTTAGGTAGAAAACTTCCAGAAAATAATTTTATAGCCACATGTACAAACTACACTTCCAACTCTACATTCTAGAAAAGAAGTCAGTTGT
This sequence comes from Eidolon dupreanum, assembly GCA_028627145.1. NCBI lineage: Eukaryota > Metazoa > Chordata > Mammalia > Chiroptera > Pteropodidae > Eidolon > Eidolon dupreanum. Next base: position 10,636,808 of record CM053501.1, read on the forward strand.
TTTTTTGCCTGATACTGACTTCTTCTAGGGCTCCTATTTTTTGTTCTTCTGTTCTCTCAGATAGATGTGTTTATTAGGTTAGTATTGAGAAATACTAACACAAAACTGTATATTGGATGAGCAGTAGAGTTTAAGATCATTTATATTGTTAAATGATTTTGGTTTCTTCGCAGCTTTCCCAGGCAGCAGCTAGCATTGATAACAGGGTCCCCACTCCATCCTCAGTGGCCAGCGCTGAAACCAGCTCCCAGCAACCAGGACCTGATGTACCAATGCTGGAAATGAAGGCTGAGGTCAAGACCGAGGACATTGAGCCAGATGCTAGTGAACCCAAGGCAGAGCCTGGGTCTGCGGTAGGTGCCAGGGGTCTATCATGGATATCCCTGCATTTTGTTTTTAATAATCCTATTTAATCTATTTTCTACTTGAACCCATAATCAAAAACAGATTGGTTATTTATTTTTAGATATTAGGTACGGGTTTATTTTATTCTGCCAAAACAAAGAGCACTGGCATTTTATTTTATTTTGTTTTATGTTTTTTAAATGCAAACCTTGGGAGAGCACTGTTTTAGAAACTAGTATTTTTCAAACTGAAATTATAATGATAACCTTTCACAAGTTTTCTTTTAAAGATATCTGTAGGTTTTTTGTGGTTTTTGGTTTTTGGTTTGTATTCCTATCCTACCACCCCCTCCCCTTTGGCAACCATCACCTTGTTCTCTATATCTATGGATCTGTTCCTGTTTCGTTTTATTAATTTATTTGGTTTGGTTTTTTAAAGATTCTACATGTGAGATCATACAGTATTTATCTTTCTCTGACTTACTCACTTAGCATAATACTCTTTAGGCCCATCCATTTGTCACAAATGGCAATATATAATTCTTTTTTATTGCTGAGTAATATTCCCGTGTGTGTGTGTGTGTGTGTGTGTGTGTGTGTACGTGTGTACGTACATGCGCACACACATGCACACAAACACCACATCTTCTCTAGCCATTCATCTGTCGATAGACATGTAGGTTACTTCCATATCTTGGCTACTATAAATAATCCTGCAGTGAACATAGGGGTGCATATATCTTTTCGAATTAGTGTTTATGTTTTCTTCAGATAAATACCCAGAAGTTGATTTGCTTGATCGTATGGCAGCTCTATTTTTAATATTTTGAGGAACCTCCATACTTTTTTCCATAGTGGCTGCACTAAATACAATCCTACCAACAGTGTATATGAGGGTTCCGTTTTCTCCACATACTCACCAACATTTGTTATTTGTTGATTTATTGATGATAGACACTCTGACAGGTTTGAGGTGATACCTCATTGTAGTTTTGATTTGCATTTCCCTGATGATTAGTAATGTTGAGCAACTTTTCATTCGTCTATTGACCATCTGTATGTCTTCTTGGAAGGAATGTCTATTCAGGTTCTCTGACCATTTTAATTAGATTACTTATGTTTTTGGTGTTAAGCTATATGTGTTTTTTATATATTTTGGATATTAACCCTCTATTGGATATTTTATTTGCTAACATCTTCATCCATTCAATGGGTTGTTTTTCGTTTTGTTGATGGTTTCCTTTGCTGTCAAAAGTTTTTAGTTTGATGTAGTCCCATTTGTTTATTTTTCTTTTGTTTCCCTTATTCCAAGAGATATATCAAAAAGATACTGCTAAGAACTAAGTGGTCCATTTTCATTTTTTGCACGTATCTGTAGTTTTGCTGATACCACTTATTAAAGAGACAGTCTTTACCCCATTGTATATCTTTGCCTCCTTTGTCATAAATCAATTAACCATATAAGTGAGAATTTATTTCTGGACTCCCTGTTCTATTCCATTGATCTCTATATCTGTTTTTATGCCAGTACCATACTGTTTTTATTGTTGCTTTGTAATATAGTTTGATGTTAGGGTGCATGATATTTCGCTCTTTTTTCTTTCTCAAGATTTCTTTAGCTATTAAAGGTCTTTTTGTGGTTCCATATAAATTTTAGGATTAGTTCTAATTTTGAGAATACCATTCTTTTGTGATAGGGATTGCATTAAATCTATATATTACTTTAGGTAGTAAGGACATTTTAATAATATTAATCCTTCCCATCCATAAGCAAGTTATGTCCTTCCATTTATTTGTATCTTGTTCAATTTCTTCAGTGTCCTATAGTTTTCAGAATACAGGCCTTTCACCTCTTCGGTTAAATTTATTCCTAGGTATTTTATACTTTTGATGCAACTATAAATGGGATTGTTTTCTTAATTTTTTCCTCTGATCATTTATTATTGGTATATAGAAACAAAATAGATTTCTCTATATTTCTTCTATATCCTACATCTTTACTGAAGTCATTTATTAGTTCTGATAGTTTTTTGGCAGAGTCTTAGGTCTTCTGTATGTAATATAATGTCATCTGCAAATACTGTTTTACTTCTTCCTTTCCATTTTAGATGCCTGTTATTTCTTTGTCTTCTCTGATTACTGTGGCTAGGACTTCCAATACTATGTTGATAGAAATAGTGATAGTGGACATCCTGGCTTGTTCCTGATTTTAGATAAAATAAAAGTTCAGGACCAGATGGCTTCACTGGTAAATTCTACCAAACATTCAAAGAATTAATACCTATCCTTCTTAAACTATTTCAAAAAAATTAAAGAGGAAGGAACACTTCCAAACTGGTTTTATGAAGCCAGCATTACCCAGTACCAAAACCAGATAAAGACATTACCAAAAAAAAAAAGAAAAGTATAGTTTAATATTCTTAATGAACATAGATGCAAAAATTCTCAACAAAATATCAGCAGACGAGGTTTAATGACACATGAAAGGAATATACACCATGACCAAGTAGGATTCATCCTAGGAATGCAAGGTTGCTTCATCTATAAATCAATTAATGTGATACATCACAATAACAGTAGATTCAGAAAAAGCATTTGACAATATTCAACATCCTTTTATGATAAAAACTCTCATAGGATAAAAACTGTGATAGAAGGAACATATCTCAATATAATAAGGGCCATATATGACAAACCCACAGCTAATACACTCAGGTGAAAAGGCTTATATTTTGAATGTTTTAATCCAGCAACATTTTCATTGCAGTTCTTCATTGATTTACAGTTCTGCAGTTATAGTACAGAGGGGATATATTTGTTTACTAATTAACTTGTGGCAAAAGTTGAAAACTGGCAGACTGGGCTCAATTCAGCCTACAAATGTGTTTTGTTTGACTCGCACAATATTTTTTTAAAAGAGGAATTACAAATTAAATTCTAGATTTCTGGCTTTTTTTGAAAAATGAGAAGCACTGTGTTTGTAGTCCTCTGTGGCAGCAATCTGGATGGGAGCACCAGCCATGGCCAGAGTCTCTACTACTACCTGCTGTCTCACACCATACCTCCTGCTGCATTCGTTTACTTCACCTGCCTGGCCCTCTGAGCAATTTGGTTTTCAATCCTTACCTCGATTTTTAAGGAGATTTTTGTTCCAAACTAGAAATATCTATATGTAAAACTACTGAGCAGGTGACGGTATATATTTGTATATGCAATTTTTAAGCACATCAACATGTAAATTTTTTAATTAGGACTATAATTGTACTGATACTGTATTAAAGCGACACAACTGACACCAAATGTTCTATTTTTTCTTGTGTGAGAGAAAAGGAATGATAAATGCAACTCTGACTAGGGGAGGTTTTTAACAAGCCTGTAGATCTTTAAGAGCCTTCCAATAATTCTGAATTAGAATAAAGGTCTTTGATATTCGTATATCATTATCTGTAATTTTGTTTTTCTCAAGATGATGGAGGAGGATCTACAAGGATCTTCCCAAGTTAAAGAAGAGTCAGATACAACAGAGCAGAAATCAGAACCAATGGAAGTGGATGAAAAGAAGCCAGAAGTAAAAGTAGAAGCTAAAGAGGAAGAAGAGAGTGCCGCTAATGGTGCCGCCTCCCAGTCAGCGTCTCCTTCGCAGCCACGCAAAAAAAGTAGGTTGTGCTTTCTTGAACTTGTTGAACTGTACTGCTTTTCCATAATGTGATTCCACACTGTGGATTGAAAGCTAAAGCAGAAAAAGAATTTCACCTCTGCTTTTATATTTCTTGCCTGCCATTCCTCAAGTAGAAGTGATCACTTGGAGCTGGACTCCAGCTTGAGAACCTGCAAATACATGGCAGGAATGAGAAACAAACTTTAGCTCTAGGGGGCAGTCCAGAGGCAGAGCCATCTTCTGAGGTATCATAGCTGCGGAACCAGAGTTGAAACTGCATCTGAGTCCTTGAGCAGGCCAAGGAGCTCGGGCTTTACTCAGCAAAGCATGAACAACAATTGATGGATTTGATCAGGAAAATGACTGAAAGCCATGATGTTAGGGAAATTATCACTATGGCAACACATGAGTTCACTGGAGCTTGTAGGTTTCTGCTCCTATAGCTAGGAAACTAAGTGCCTGTAGTAAGGGGGTCGTGCAGTGGGACCCAGCAACTTAGTGCAGCAGGAATACAGGAGGCAAGTAAGTGAAGATGTTTTGTGTTCCAAACTGTAAGGATGAACCAGCCTCACAGTACGAATTGGGTGGAATTTATATGAGATGTATCCAAAAAGTAAGGAGGTAGTAGGGCATCAGAAAATTGTCAGGTGACCGTTGGAAATGTAAAATAGGGCTCAGGAAGGGAAGGTCAGTGCTGCAGGTATTACATTTGGAAAAGATGGCAAAGAAATGTTAGTCTGTTATTGTATAGTCTTGCCACTGGAAAGAACCCTGGAGTATATGGAGTACAGCAATCCTATAAATTTTGGTTTCAGACATATTCCTAAAAATTGTGGACTCCAGAGTTTTTGTTTGTGTGGATCATCTACTGCTGTTTACTCTGTTTGCAAGCAATGCTGTTAACTCTATTAGAAATTTTTTAAATATTTATTTCAATTAAAAATAACAAAGCTGTTACATGACAACCATAAAAAACACATTTTTATAAAAAATAACTTTTCCAAAATGAATGTAATTAGTAAGTGTAGTGACATTTTTTTTGTATATTGTGGCTCAGAGAGTTAAGTGAACACAACTGGATTCTCATATCTGCCTCTGCCTTGACCGTTGTATTACATTGTTTGGTTGAAGTACATGAAATGAGATTCCAGTCTTAGGTAGTTGGTAAAGGGAGGAATAATAGCCTTTTCAAGTAATTGTTAATGTTCTTTTTTGATGCTACATCAAAACTCAACATGTGGAAGTTTCTTAAAGAATAGCTGCAGTGTGAAATTTGAATCTTTAGCACTTAGTTTTTCATATTCTGACATTAGAATCCATTTGTCTGTTTTGTACTTTGAATGGATCTTGTATGTTGCATGATTCTGTATAACATGATTCTTTGGTCATCTGGGAATTTGGCTCACTGAATTATGCAGATCTTTCAAATACTGGCATATTTCACTGTACAATTTTTTAAAAAATCACATTCATTAACATCGCTAAGAATCTTTCAAAAAAGTCTTATAAATTTTGAGAAGCTGTCAAGCTCTCATAGTAGATACAAGTTTTTCAAATTCTAATTTTTGTTGAGTCATTGGCAACAGATACTGTTAGTTGTCCTGTTAGAAGTAACTGACCCACTTTGTTCATTTCTGAGAAACTGTCTGCTACATACCCAGATCTGAATAACAGTACATTGTCTCAGTCATTCTTTTCATTTTTATGTGTTTTGTGAAAAAACAGTGATTTTAGCTCTCAGTACTCAAAACAAGCATTTTCTCTCAAGACAAGCATTACATGCAGCAGAAGTGCTTTATTGCCACCTTCTTATTTTGTCATACAGGATAAAAGATGTGTAGCTGAGGGTTGAGGTTTAACAAAAGTAATAATTTTTACTACTTCATGAAGGATATTCTTAAGTGCAACTAGTGTTTTTCCCTGTGCGTGCATAGTAGCAGTGAAGGTTGCAGTGACTACTAAGTCGGGTTTGGTGTGGCTTACGTGCTAGGAATTTTATTCCCTGCTGCTTGTGCCCCATCTATGCAAATTTCAACACAGCACAAAAGGCAAATAATGACTTACTGTTATCATGAAAGGTGTTTTATATTATAGAAATAAATTTGATTTCACAGAACCCTAGAAAGTGTCTGGAGCAGTGCTAGAACTTCTGTGACAGTGTTATATATCTGTGCTCTCCGTTATGGTGGTCACCACATGTGGCTCCTGAGTACTTGGAATGTGACAAGTGTGACTGAGGAAGTGAATTCTTTATTTTATTCAGTATTTCATTCATCTGGCTTTAAGTAACCACATATGGCTGGTGAGTACCATATTAGACAGCACTGGGGTCTCCATGGTGTCTGTAAACTATGCTTCAAGGACTAATCATGTGCACCATGCTGGTTCTATGGAGAAGGCACACCACACTCATCAGTAGCAGAGAACTTGTTTCAAATACAGCTCTGACTTCTACCTCTGCTCATTTGGCATCTTATTACATCAACGTAGTAAAGACAGGAATTTGAAAATGCTTCTTCCTCGGCATAAATATTGAACAGATTTTTGATGAAGGGATGAAAGAATAAACGATCTCCCAAAGTAGCTACGTGTGAGACCATGTCACTTTGATACCACTAGGGAGGTGATGAGGTCTGGAAAAGGGTCGGCAAACTTTCCCTGGAAAGAGCCAGACTGTAAATGTATCAGGCTTTGCATGTCATAAGGTCTCTTTTACAATTACTCAATTCTGCATTGTAGGGTGAAAGCTGCCACAGATAACATCTCAACAAATGAACACAGCTGCATTCCAAAAAGACTTTTATTTTTGGAGAGTAAAATTTGGTGTTGTGTAATTTTCACATATCGTGACATACTGTTCTTTTTTCCCAACCATTAAAAAAACAAAAATCATTCTAACCTCAGGCCTCACTAAGGTGGGTGGCTGGCCAAATTTGGCCTGTGGGTCAGAGTTTGCTGACGCCTAGTCTAGAAGAATGAAAATTCTATTAATTAAATAATTGTTTTCTTATAAAGAAAATAGAAGAAAAGGAGGTTGCTGAAAGCAGGATTCACATGTTTGTTTCCAAGGGGAATGTCAATTGGGAAGCTCTGCACTAGAGTGTTTCACATGCTCTCGGACTTGCAACTGTCCCAGGTTTAACGCAGTCAGGTGTTCCTTTTCCACAGGAAGTCAATTAGGAAACTGGGCAGTCTTTGGCTATAATGGCAATAAACTCTCGCGAAACTTCCCAGTGCCATGGTTTTTATCTCTCAGTATACTTGATGCATCCCAACTGGGACTTTAAATGTTTATATTTTAATCTGTTTTTTTTTAATTACAGTTTACCACACATCTGTTGTAGAAAGTCTTTTCAAAAACACAGACCAAAAAAAATTTTTAAAAAGAAGAAATCTCATATCACGTATGACCCAAGTCATCAGAACTTCTTTGCCATTTTTGTCTCCATTCAGTCATTTTTTTATGTTCAGGAGTGTGTGCGAAAGAGTTGGGATCATAACACACTCATTGGCCTGCCTCTTGCCTTTAGAGGTTGTTGTGCACATTTTCCCATGTCATTAGAACTCATTTAGGTTTTGTATGAATGTGCTATCTTGAATGTATTTGGCAGCTAGTGTTCATCCTTGGATCAGTGACAACAGAAAGTGTAATAGGAAATGGGATGGATGAGAATTGGGCATTGGTAAATGTGGGAGGGAAAAATACTTTTTCTTATAGCTCTATCATTGTACACATTTGTGAGGTAAGACAAAACCATTTGTCCCAGGTGGTCTGAGTTTACTTTAGCCAAGCAACAGGAAAGTTTCATCAGAGGAGGAAAGGTTCTTTCCAGTGATATGCCTTTATTACCACCAGTTGATCAATGAAGCAGATTCCAGAGTGAGCTTCATTTTCTGTTCCAACACAGTTTAACATTAGGAACTCTCTCATTGAAGAAGCAGAGTTCTCTGTGTGGTATTTTGCCCTATGACTTGATGCAGTTTGGTTTTTTTTTTTTTTTTTTTTTTTTAACACCTACAGCACTCAGTTGGATGGAGTTTTTAAAAACCCCAATATTGCTGTTTTTAGAAACCCTGAGTTGTAGCTTTAGAATGTTCATTGACTCTGCTAAATGAGAGAATGCTTCAAGGCTGGGAGGGAGATGAATCAGACCTCAGAAATGTCCTAGGCTTCTATCTGAAATGTCATGGGGGAGGAGTCTGAGTGCCTTGTAAATAGTGTCGTTTCCTGATGTTTTCTAACTGCAGTCTTTAAGCCGGAGGAGTTGCGCCAGGCTCTTATGCCAACCCTAGAAGCACTGTATCGACAGGATCCAGAGTCCTTACCTTTTCGGCAGCCTGTAGATCCCCAGCTCCTAGGAATTCCAGTAAGTTATAATTTTACCAGTGTAACTCATGAATATCCATGTTTTATTTCTTAAAATTGGATAAAATAATAAAACTTGTTATAAAGATTTTTCTCCTAATTTAAAAAAGTTTTCTGTCAAAACAATAATACACCTTTGTCTTACATATTAAAATGTGTGTTGTCTTACTGAAATGTATGTTTCCTACCTGTTCTATGAAGCTCCAGGGTCCATGGAGGGGGTGGTATGTGAGTGGGGAGCAAGCCCTGGGTACACTGCCCATGTGCTTTGGCACACAGCCTCTATGGACTCGCTTTATAGTTGGAGTTTTGTGTAAGACTTTCTGTAAAGAATGGATATAAAGAATTAATGACCATAAATTATAAAAGACATGGGCCTCACTCTTTGATATCCCTGGGTAGTCTTTCAAAGGCCATGCGTACCCAACAGAGCCATTAAGCATTGTTAACTGTTTTTGTTTCTGTTTTTGTTTTTGGCTTAGAATTTCATTTTGCTTGCTAGGACCAAGAGTAAATCTCTAGAACAACATATTGTCTGTTAAATTTGGTCACTTTTTTAATTCAATGCATTAAAATTCTATTTTTTATACTTTATATTAAAAGCATCTTATTAAACAATTTTAATTTTTTTGTTTAACTTTGCTTTTGAAGTAATTTGATCACATTTGAAAATATTATAATTTTACATAGTAAAATTAGAAGATCAGAAGTTATTTTCTTTTCAATTCCCATTTCTTACTATTGAGAACAGAAGTTGTTCTGGTACTTTCTATATTTAATTTATTTTAAGATAAAGTTGCCAGATAATGCTGGCATTTGGAATCTGGGGTATCCACTAGATTGAGACTGTTTTGTCTTTGAGGATTACTTTGACATTGTGAAGAACCCCATGGACCTTTCCACCATCAAGCGGAAGCTGGACACAGGGCAGTACCAAGAACCCTGGCAATACGTGGACGATGTCTGGCTGATGTTCAACAATGCCTGGCTCTATAATCGCAAGACGTCCCGGGTCTATAAGTTCTGCAGTAAACTCGCAGAGGTCTTTGAGCAAGAAATCGACCCTGTTATGCAATCTCTTGGATATTGTTGTGGACGCAAGGTATAGTTAACAATTGATTTCCTAAAGCAATGTAATGGGTGATCAAAGCTAGAGGTACATATTGAGGGAAGGTGCTGAGTTAAGCATTTCTGACCGCCCCTGTCTCCATTCATTTATCTATAGTAAATGTCTCAGATAGTAATTCTGTCACATTGTATCCAAAAATGTCTTTCAATAGCTATGAAGATGGTTAGAAAACTATTCAGTGTACTAATAATTTACTAGCTGAATCTAATCCTCTGTAGTGGACAAGAATGTTACATGACAATGAATTGGATATATTTTTAATATTTTTCCTTTGTTTTTGCAGTATGAGTTTTCCCCACAGACTTTATGCTGCTATGGGAAGCAGCTCTGTACAATTCCTCGTGATGCTGCCTACTACAGCTATCAGAATAGGTAAGCATTGAGTAGTTTCCTGAATTACAGGATAAAAGGAAGGCAAGGCATGCTTGTCTGATCATTGCCCAGGTACATTATTTCTTTCTCAAAGTTCCAATGAAAGGGGCCACAATTTTAGTGCTTCTCAATCACTCAGGCCCACAGTCTCTTAAAGTATGCTTTTACAGTATAAAAACTAAAGCTCAAAACTGCTTGTTGCATAACTAGGATAGGTACATTCTTATAAACTCTTTAAAGAAAGAGTCTGGAGTTGAGAGTAACTCTAATAAATATTGAAACATAAATAAAGTTGAAACATTGTACTCCATCTGTAAATATTTGGCTAGATAATTTGGCCTGGGCGGTCTGATGGAGAGAGAGACTTACATTGGTGCTAATTCATTAAAAAAATAAAAACCATAGACTTTTTTGTTTTTCAGTTAGTAACAATGCAGAATGAGATCTGGCATATTTATCGAGTTCAAGAAAAACTGCCCTAGTATAAGATGGCCATTTTAGATTTTGTGAATGGTAGATGTGCTTGAGAAATATTTGTCATTCTCTTCAAATATTGATAGCTAAAGAACAGATCTCCTATCTTAAGTAGAAAGAGAATGAAAATAGTATTTTATTTTTATTTATTTTTTTTAGACGAGGCAACCCTTGGTTGAACTCACAGATTGCAAGGACCTTTTCAGCTTATAATCCCTTGTTTTTTATTTTTTATTTTTTACGCCTATAGCACCTGGTCTTGCTAGGTGGTCTCCCATCCAAATACTAACTAGGCCCGTCCCTGCTTAGCTTCCGAGATCAGACGGAATCAGGCTTGTTCAGGGTAGTATGGCCATACACTGAAAATAGTATTTTTTGTTGTCGATTTCCCACACACATACAACCTTTGTAGTTCGGGGGTTTTGAAAATTAGGTTTATTTACGTCTATTGTTTTAAGTGGCCACATGTTGCCACAGCACTAGAGCATTATGCTTTGAAGCACAGGTTGTAAATCTTGGTCAAATTCAGTTATGTTGCCTCCATTTTATGAATTTGGCAACTAAATTCTTTATGTGACCCAGAAGAAGCTTCATGGCTCCTCTTCGTCTTTAGGTTCAAATATTAAATGTCAACATTAGGGTTTGATTTAATTATTTTGATCTTGTTTGCTTATAGTAATTACATATGTTCTAATATTCAAAGAAGGTAAGTAGAGGGCTTTTTGTGATTTGTTTAGAGGTACATATACAGGCCTGAATAATGTAGAATTTTAAAATTATTTTTCTTCCAATTATTTTTTAATTATTTTAATTTTTAAAAATCTAATGACATTCAAGATTATTGATAACTCCCATCAAAATTATACTTTAAAAAAACCTCCTGACCTTAAAAGGTCTCAAGAAAAAGTTTCTAAGCCTTGCCCAGCTCACTGTACCAAGTAGCTTTCAATATAGTGACATGGGAAAAGATGGGCATCCCCAGAAAGAAACTTCTACTGGAAATGCAGCCTACACAACTGTCTTGAAAATACTTTAACATTTGAGATTTAATTTTTGTGTTAGCTTATTCTTCTATCAATAGAAGCATTAAGACAAAGTTTGAAATGATACCTTAGTCCCTTCATGATGGAACCTTTCCCATAGTGACAAATGTTGTCCTGGAAGTCTGGCACCTTCATATACAGTTTAGCCCCATAACCTTCAGCCTATTCTATAATATATCAAGCTTAATCTTCTTGTCCATGATGTGGGCACAGTAACACCTTCCCTGACAGTCTTAATTGTCAGACTTTGATGAAATAATGAATTAGGAGTTCACTTTGGAAACTGTTATGTGCCAAACAAAATAAAGTTATGAAATTTTAAGGGAATAGTTTAAAATAAACTATACCCTAAAAAATGTCCCTGCTACTGGGTACCAAGCATGGTTTGACTCTAGAAGGAGGAGTAGGCAACAGATTGCTTACTACTGTCTCTAAAGTTTTGGGGCCTTTTTGTCATTGGTTTTACTGTTTCTGGGTCCTTTGGGACCCTGCCTTTGCTGATTTGCAAAGATTTTTGCCATATTTAAGTTGAGAGCAATTAAAGTTCAATAGAGTTGGTAGCACCTGGGTATACTACTGAACCTTCGGAGGATGTTATAGATGGACTGCAAACAGGATTGTTTTGAAAGTTCTGATATGTCTAATTTTATTAACATATAGAGCTTCATTTTTACTGAACAAAAGTAATACATTTTTCTTAAGAGTAGAAACAAATAAAAGTTCTGTTTTATTAATACATTTTAAAAGTGTAGGCATACTAATTGTACGATGGACATTTTAATTGCTTACATTTTTATTCTCAACTTTGACTATTTATGAACACTGTGGTGTTCTTAAGACTGAATCATTGTTTTGGCACTTATTGTCCAAAACTGGGCAATTAGAACAGTAGGAAATCCTATAAACCATTTAAACAAGTGAAACTAATATATAAATTAGAATATGGTTACATTTTCACTTGTTTCCATACTTTAAAATTTTTAGAGTAACTCATGTTGGGAAAACTGTTCTATAGATTTTTTAGTTGTTACCTCTAAATAAGATTGATATTATCTATAGATATCCCAGTTATCTGTATATACTGATACGGTACTTAAAACAATCTGCATTTGAAAATTTACTCCAGACACTAAATTACCCTTACAGATAAACTATGCAGTTACTTATGGTAACTTTAGGTACCCAGATGTACATCATCATCAGACTATGTGAAGTATTTCTCATGTTCATCAAACTACTTCCTTCACACAAAGCAAAATGTCAGTGAATTGTATTTCCAGGATGAATAAAGTTTGGATTAGGTGATAAGATATGGGGCAAACTGGCATTAACATCTGTCACTCACTGATTGCCAGGGTGGTTTCATCAATTTGAGTAGATGGGTGACTATGCTCCCTTCTCTGAGCCATGGTTATCTCTCAGAAGGGTATTAGAGTGAGTCCCTACCCACCACCACCACTACCTTGTTAAACCTCAACAGGTTTGATTCTCTGGCATTGCTTTGGGACTAGTGTGTGTTAATTCTCTGTCCCTCCCATTTTCTGATCCTGAGGTTCTTCAGGGATGGGAGTTTGTTACACACAGAATATAGGTTTCCACGGCCACTCCATGTGCAGCCATTCAGCCATTAGTTAGTTTTTCATCCTGGGCCAGTTTCCTCCATTGGAAAATAATGGGTTTATGCTTCTCGTTTTCTGGCTTTTGTAGTACTTGATGTCCTTCTTGTAAAAAAGCTAAGAATTGTCCAGGATTTTAAAACCATTTAGGCTCTCATGTAATTACTGTGGCAATTTCATTTCAAAATGTAGTCAGTGGTCCTCTTCTAGCTAGTCCACAGTAGCTGTACATTTAATCATAAAATGAATTGGAACACTCAGTTCTAAGTTTTATTTTTAAAAGGGAAATATTTGCCATTGAGGGGTTATCTTTTTTGAATACTGTCCTGGTTGCCACGGAATTGGTTTATAGTTTCTGTACTTTCTTTCTTGCCTGTGATAATCATGTCTTCCTGCACATGGAAATTCTTTTTATGCATGATTTGAAGGCTCCATAAGAATATTTACAAAATAGTGAATAGCCAGAATGTTGCTATATTTCGTTGGGGGGCAAGGGGAGTATCTTTTTTTAAAACAGCAATGTTAATCTGTCTGTTCCTAGTCAGAGTTTTTAATCTTGGTAGAATTCATTCATTGAATTAGTCCTAAATAAACAGATCCCAGCAAGAATTAATCCAGTTGCTACCCATAGGGAGTCTGTCATGTTCCTCATCAATAAACTGAAAAATTATATAATCTGAGGATGTATGCATGCTCTAAAATTTTATGCCTTTAATTTACTATATGTGTTTAATGAGTGAAATATAGCAGACAAAATGCTCAGTGTGCTTAATTAAGATTAGAATTAGAACTCGAGGGGGACCTGTTTAAGTAATGAAGACAAACTGGCCAGGCGGTGTGACTCTCAGTCATTTGTAGCTTTGTGTGCGTGTGTGAGTGAAACTGCAAGCTGCCGCATCTCCTGCACTTGTTGGTTCAGTGTGGCTCTCCAAGTCTCGTCATAGTGTCTAACACTAATCCTCTTGGCATCTTGTAGACGTAGTTTTGAGCACTAAAACTGCATTTTATTGTGCTGCTGTTGCTACCTTATACTCATCCTTTTTGCTTGTATAAGTCACCTCCATTCAAGTTGTTTAATTTTATAGTATTCTTGTGTGCCCATCTTGTTTTATGCAGTATCAGCCTGCATTTTTGTTGATTTCTTATTTGTGTCCTTTCCAAACATTTATAGTTTTTATTTTAATTGTTCTTATTTGATAGCTTGAGCTGAGGCTCTGTATTATCTTATAAGAAATTGGGGTTATGGATAATTTCTCAAATGCAGATTGTGCTTTAAAGATTAACTCTAAATTTGCTTAACTTGGATTGTCACCAAGTCAGAGCAGTCAATCACTGAATATCTCAGATTGATGAATGATTGGTCCCAGTACCAAAAAAGTTTAAATCAAAGCCTAGAATTGATTTTAAAAGTATTTAACATTGTTTGTGGATTTACATATATTGTATTGTTTATACAATATATCACAGTTTTTTCTTTGCATATTCTTATTGATAAATGGCTGGAAAGTCTTTGACCCCGATTGCATTTCTGTTAAATGTTTGTCTAGAATATGGATTTGGTTTCATTTGTATTGTAACCTAATTAACTAAGAGATTAACATGAGAAAAATAACAGGAAAAAAATTAAAACCAGTGCTGGTGCTGAACATACTTGTACCTTTAAAAATCTGGCTTAAATATCAGAAATAAAATATCTGAATTGCTGTCAAGCATAAATTTTTCATTTTAAAAAGTAAAGCTATTTCAGTTTAAATTGCTTTTTTAAGGCCTTTTGTCACACTGTTTTGTTCAAAGTAAATTTTTCAATCTCAAACCCTGGAGTTATATTTGATTTTCTCTAATAACAAAATTTAAACTCCTAAATTTAGGCTCCTTGCAATTCTAGTATTAACAACTCCTTGCAAACATTTGCATCTTGGAGCTGGACCGAGCGAGCCCAGTCATTGTTAGTGTTGATGGCCTGTGATGTGTGCAATGAGACCGAATGCTAATCAATGCTTTGCCTTGGCTTTCTGCTCTGTGTTGTCTTGGTGTTTGCGTCTTACCTCTATGTCTGTGCTATTTGTTTCCTTCCCTGTTCTCTAATCCTGCCCTTCCCCACCTGCCCCTGTTCCTCTCATTGTCCTCACTGACCCATCAATCAACCAACAACGCCCCCCCTTCGTCGTGGTGATCTGCCCTGCTCTGATTGGTGGCTTCGTTGCTTGGGTGGCTGTGTATTATGATGGACCAGTTCACCCAAGTATGGCCTTCTTGCTGACAGGTATCATTTCTGTGAGAAGTGTTTCACAGAGATCCAGGGGGAGAATGTTACCCTGGGTGACGACCCTTCACAACCCCAGACGTAAGTACCATCCTGTCATTTTTCTCGGGGGTGACTCTTAATTGTTTTTTGCCTCTTGTTCATGAGTAAAAAAGAAGCACCACTGCCATTTTGATTTGTGTGTGGTATATTTTCCCATATTAACTATGCCCACCTTCATACTTTAACATGTAGTTGTTTTAGCCGAAAACTAGTGACACTTCCACATCCTCTCTTCTATTCAAGACCATGATGCTATAGCAGCTAGTAGGCAGGCAGTTCACTGGTCTCTCTTGACCTTTCTGTCCCTTCTTTTAAAACACTTGCTTTTTTTTAGCGGCCATCACCCTCAATTTGGGGAAATTATAAATTTTTGGCTATACCTAAGAAACTAGGTAATCCCATTCACAGAACTGGCAGTAGCAAAAAATGAGGCTAATGTACCCACCCTGTCTTTAGCATGTAGTTGATCTTCTACTGAAACCTTATCCTTCAAGTTAGTTATAAAGCTAATAGAACACAGATAATGAGCTTCCAGAATGTAAATGTCTCCTTCCTCGTTGGAAGCTTGACTCTTGCTCACTAGGTCCAACACAGACAGGTCTGAGTTGGCTCATTTCATTCCTTGAGTCTACCTTTTCCTCCCTGATGCCTGTCCTCTCTTTGATGGAGTTGCCTTTGAGTGGTAAAATGTCCAAATGTGGCGAGAAAAAACATCCGCAAATTGGATTGTCAACTCATTTATATGTTTGAGATACCTAAAAACCTGATAGCTACCATGTCTGCCCAGAACTGCCAGTGTTCTACAGTTCTCTTTTCTCTGGACTCTGTCATGATCCCTGCCATGCTGGGAAGTCTGCTAGTGTGATGTTTTCCCACAGGCAAAAAGGTTTCCCACTGAAGCAGTTTCTAGCAGTGTAAGACACTTACTCTGTGCAGCTCAAGTTTACTTTATTCAAATGTAAAACCATAGTCACTTGTAAGACATACAAACCAAAGTGACAGAAATTATACATTATTCAATTTATTTTTATATCTCTTGTCATCTTAATTCTTTGGTCCTGTTGAGTGATTAATAAATTGTATAATTCTGTGAATCAGAAGTAATTCACATATATACCAATCATAACAAAAGGACAGTAGTAACCAAATAGTCGGCTCTTTAAGAGTAAAATATCCCCAAAGAAATATGCTGACCTTGTGTCATTGAGAGAATATGGTGGTTAAAAGAATTGGTTATACCAGTATCTGTCAAAATCAGTAGCCACTCACCATATAGATTTGATTGAAAATTAACAGGTTTGAATTTCAACACAATTTTGCCATCATATTTTGAGAAGTTTTCATTAAATCTTGTAATAAGTGCTGATGATAATTGGGAGGAAATGTTACACGATAGAGAAAAATAAATGGTAGTGCTTTCTGTGGAATTAAATTTTATATTTTCATGCCCACATTTACTTGAGATTTCAGCTAACCATCATTCATTTTTTATCTGAAGAATTACTTACAAACTGTCTAGTTTTTACCCAGCAGATAAATTCAGTTATTAACATTTTTCCTTTTTTTTTTTTTTTAACAAGGACAATTTCAAAGGATCAGTTCGAAAAGAAGAAAAATGATACCTTAGATCCTGAACCGTGAGTATTATAACTACTTCTTTCTGACTTGCAGATTTTAGTTTCAGATCAGGGAAGTTCTTCCTTATTATTGGGTTTATGGAAGAAGACATCGGAAATATATTGCCCTGGGTGGAATTTTTTTTCCATGATGTTATTGAAATATGGATTCTTCTTTAACTTACACAAAATATGTATGTCTCTGTAACATGCTCTCCAGTTACTGAATTTTAACAACGATAAGATTAAATGGATGTTTGGTTCTTTTAGAACTTCTCTAATAACTTAGTCATCTTTAAGAAACCATTTTGTGTGAAACTTTAGAGACCAAAAGTAGGAATATTTGGTAGAGTATTGTTAGTATCATTTAAAGGGAAATTTCAGAAACAAAACCTCTTAGAAACCACTTTCTAAAAAATAATGGGAAGCCTGGTGTGTGCCCTTGCCTATGTCTTTGGTATGGTCTATTTTTCACAGTCCATTGTCAAATACTTAACTTTTTAGTGATAAGTGAGAATGCTACACTTGCAAAGTTTGCTTTGTGGTGGCCCCTAAGGAGGCTTCAGAGCTCCTTCTGTGTGGTATCCCCTCCCTGGTCCCCAAAGCTGAGTCCTGAGGGCACCCCAGTGTGTGGAGAGACCTACTATGTTCTTTTGCTCTGGTGAATGCCCATTTAGGGCTATTCAATGAGCACAACAAACTCCAGCATTGTTGGATGTTTGAGAAATGTGGCTATGGTTCGTCCAGGGCTTAGAAACAAGGTCCTCTCTTCTCTTGACCTTGAAACATACACACACATACATACACCAGCCCCACCCCATCCCTGCAGCTTCAGTGAGGCTAATTGCTATAGAGAAGGACACATACTTTCTCTGACTAGCAGTGCCTAGGCTAGGAGCACACTGACTTCTAGAGTTCCAGCCTGAGCAAGGTACCTTATGTGTGAGGAGGCTCCTTCCCAGATATTTAATGACCAGTGGATTATTTGTCCTGATTATCCATATCCCTGTTCACATTAGCCCTCCCCTGCAGTTTTTCAGTTTCACTACAATTTATATTCACTTTCCAATTTTAAAATACATTGTATTGGAATACTAGGTGCCAGTCAGTGGGTAATACACAGGTAAATCAAGGGAGGGCTACATCTTTCAGTAGAAGAAAGAGATGGATTGCAGCACAGACTGCAGAAGGCAATAAGGTCGTCCAGTGTTTCTGGGCCCTGGCCTGGGCAGAATGGCATCACAGAGAAGGTGACTCTCAACTCGAAGCAGGTGTTAGGAGAGGGTCAGAGCATTTTAGACACAAGGAGTGAAAGAACACATGATGCTCAGCACTACAGGTAAGCTTGAGTGGTTGATACGTAAGGGATGTGGATGGAATCCTGTAAAACCAGGAGAGGCACAAGGCACAGGGCCCCTTATACTACTCTTTGATGTCTAGACTTCCTCCTGGATATGCTAGGAAGGTTTGGAGGGACACCATTGGTTTCTGTTATGGAAAGATCACCCTGGAACTGTGAGGTGGATTTACCAGGAGGGGAGAGGAGACTTTGCTCCCTAGTAGAGAAACTAGTTAGGAGACTCAGAGCAGAGAGATGGAAAGCTGACCTGAAGGACAGCCTTCTGGTGAAAGAGACCACACTGGGGTGGGGAAAGGACAAGTCTGGGTGGTGGCTTTAGGTAACTCTGAACAAGAAAAGCGGGAAGGGGAGCCAGCCAATTGGTTAATAATAGGCAGGGAGAGAGGTTGAAATTCAAAATTGATACAACAGGATCTATAATATATATCCTACTTTTTGACATTTCTCTTCCCTTGACATAAGAGGGGAGGGTAGAGAATGGGGTGTCTTTGGAGTGGACACAGAAACTGAGGGAATTGTTACCTGCTGACCTTTTAACTTCTTAACCCAGGAATGATCTCAACTGTTGAGATTTCAAAGAAGGAGCTGATTGGGGGTGATGTAGCACTTGAGGGAGAAGTGAAGGTTTGGAACAGCTACCACATGGTGGATAGGGGGGCATTGACATAGCACGAGATTGCCAGATAATACTCTAGGATGGCCAGTCTAATGGTGCTGCTGTTTTGCACAATTTTGCACGTGTGTCTTTTTTTCTCCAAAAAACAGGAACAAAGGAGCTGGGTGAGGCTTGATCCATGATTGAAGCCTTGCTCAGCAAGGACAGAGGAAAGATCAGGGGCTAAGGGCTCAACAGGGTAGTGAAAGCATGTGTCAGGTTACAAGGTTCAGTATCCAGGCTGATAGAGCCTGAACCCAGGAGCGTTTGGAGAAAATGTGGTACTTTTTAGCCCCTTAAGGCTTTCACCAGGTTTAAGTATGGTGATGGTTAGGGAGTGGCTGAAAAAATAGAAGGTTTTGACCTTCAAGTATTTTGGCAATTGAGATTCCCAGGTAAGGTGACAGAGCCCAGGTGAACCTGGGTGGGGGCTGTGGCAGAGCTGTGAGTGGCACAGTGCATTCCCTTGCTCTCTCCAGTGTTTACTTGAATAATGACCATTATTTACCAGTCAGCTTGGCACTTCCCACCTTTGTAACGCACTCAAAGCAGATGCTTCCTATGCCTAGGTCTAAAAACAAGTGTCTATAACACTGAAAGTATTGTTCTCTGTTATTTAAGTCATTTTAGTCATGAGCAGTTACCTAGAGTAAGCATTGGTCTTGAAGATGTGTACTAATGTCAGAAATAACTGGCCCATAAAATATGCCTGCATTACAGCAAAGTTTTAAAGTTTCATTTCTGGTTGCAAAGGAGATTGGGAGAAGAGAGGAATGAGGCATTTGCAGAAAGATGGGAAGAAAGTTTGCTTTTCCTGTAGAAAGTATACTGACACATTTTTAAAATATGGCTGAACAAATCAACAGATTGTGTTAGTGCCACAGATACTCAAAGTAACAAGAGGACGAGGTATGAACATAGTATACAAGCTCCTACAGACCACTGCATTGTGTGGTTCCGTATGCATTTCAGTGCACTTTCTTTGTCTTCTAGTTTTGTTGATTGCAAGGAGTGTGGCCGGAAGATGCATCAGATTTGTGTTTTACACTATGATATCATTTGGCCTTCAGGGTGAGTAATTTCCTGGTGTTTTCCTGTGATCTTGGGAAAGGGAAAGCAGTTCTGCACAGAGTGGAGAGGAGGCTGCCTGCCGCTGCTGCTGCTACTGCATTTCATTCATTGTTGTTAGCAAGAATTCAGCAATTAAGATAGATGGCAGTTGATTCTAAATTTAAGTCTTAATGTTTGCCTTCTTTAGGAATTGTAGAATCAAAGCAGTCTGCCTCTTCACTTTTGCATAATGATGCGATTTAAACTGCCAACAAAGTATTTTAATGTTGCATTTCACTGGTTAAGCAGCATATACTGTTTATATAATCTGATTACACCCCTTATTTATTTGTTTTTGCAGTTTTGTGTGCGACAACTGCTTGAAGAAAACTGGCAGAACTCGAAAAGAAAACAAATTCAGTGCTAAGAGTAAGTTATGGAAAGATATGTTTCCAGACCTGTACGTTGTAGAAACTTGTATAATTTTTCCAGTCTTCCTTTGGTTCCTCTCAACAGGTGGCTTTGGAGCTCACTTGTCCAATGTTTCTAAATGTGATGAGTTTGTTTTCTAATACTGTATATTTTTTGTGTTTTGCCCTTAAAGATAATCATTTGGCCTGATTGATCCCTATATGAAAGTCGGCTTTGTGATCAGTCTATGTTTTAGACGAGAGCTTAAATATATAGTAAACTTTATAAATTCTGAGAAAATTTGTCAGCAGATTCTTCTCAAGTAGCTTAGAAATAAGACTTCTCCCCAATAAGCTTAGAAATAAGACACAAACAGACATCTCATGTCAGCGACCACTTGCCAATCACTAGGTGTGGACCCTTCTATTGTGAGGAGTGACCCTCTCCGACCCCCTGGGAATCAGCTGCCCTCCACCCAGGGCCTTTAGGAGCCTGGTCTACACAAAGACTTGGTGAAAATGTCACTGTTACATTTAGAGAGGTTTCTGGTATCCCTTTATGAGAGCATACTGTTGCTACTAAAAATAACTTTTCATTGGTAGTCCTGATTTTTTCCAAAAGTTTACAGTATGTAACCTTTACCACTTGGCTCTCAAGTACTGGGGGCTGCTTTCCACAGCATGGTGTTCCCAGGCTGTCCTTTTGCTAAATTAACAGTAATCCAGAATAGGAAAGCCACCTGCAGTGGTGCCTAAAAGCTCACCTACCTGCTCCAGTGCTCCCTGCAACTCTTGCCTTTCACCAGTAGGACAAGTGACCAGCACACTGCTCAAGGTGTCTCCAACAAGAGCCAAGCCATCTCAGGAGCTGGGAGTAGAAGAGAGATGGGATGGAGGGAGAGATCACACATTGGGAGAAGGTGGGGAGGGGGAAGCAGGCAAGGAGGGAGCTACTCAGTAGGCTTCCAGGTCAGTGTTAATTCACGTTCAGACCGCAGTTACCATAATCCACAGTTATCCTATAACTTAAACTTACTCTTGTAAAATGTTTTGAAATATTGATGAACTCACTGACTTATTGTAATACCTCTCTCTAGATAAGAGTTTCTTATCTGAGCCACCGTTGACATTCGGGGCTAGATTGATTCTTTGTCATGGTCGCTCTCCTGTGCTTTTTAGGATTTTAGCAGCATCCCTGGCCATAGCCCACAAAGTATCAATAACACTACACCCACCCCTACCCCAAGTGGTGACCATCAGAAATGTCTCCAGGCCTTGCTAGATGTGCCCTGGGAGCACAGTTGCCCTCAGTTGAGAACCCTTACTTTAGAGGGTCCGTTCTTAGTGAGATCACTGAAGCAGTCAAAAACTTAGAAACACTTTCCTGGGCCAAAGCTTCAGTGACCATATTGCCAGCAGAGCTAGGCCTCACTAGAAGAGCAGCTATGACTGGAAAGCACAAGGGTGGAGATGTAGGGCCTGGGGCAAAGAAGAGCCAGAGAGCTGGCCTAGCCCACCCCATCCGACCCCACTCCAGTCTCCAGAGAATGGTAGAGAAAGATGTGTGGACCTTTGGTGGATGAGCTTTAGAGTTTTGGATATAGAACATTTGCTTATAGAAAAGGACCTTAGAAGTCTAGTGTCACCCCTTATATTGTGGTTTGAACAGTCTTGAGTGTCTGTAGGTCACAAAGGAAAGGTTGCCTCATTTGTGTTTGCACTGACTGACTATTAGAAATATCTTCTAGCTGCTAGTCAGCGAGTGATACTCAGAACTGACCATCCACCCAAAGCCGCCTCCCCACCTTGCATCATATGGACACACAACTTAGCCTTAGGTGGTTAAAGGAGAAAAGGAAACAACTTCAGATGTACTCAGGGTCACAGTAAGAGTATTTTTACAGTATTGGGTTATAAGCCTTCCTAAAAAAGGTGGAGCCCAGAGGTCAGAAAGCAAAAGGCTGAAGGATTTGATTCCATATAGGGAAATAAAAGCATCCCTCATCCCTCATCCCTGTCATGCACTGTGGACAAAAATGTACATTGAATGCCTGGGTTGTAATGAACAGTTTAAAATGTTCATTTTAAACTCAGCAATTCCATTTTTCATGTATCTTACAAAGATATTTGCACATAGGCAAAGGGCAGTACAGCATGGGGAGGGGTGATTGGAAAGTCGGAATGAGTTGCTGGATAAAAGGATGTGACCACTCTGCGGAAAACTGGGAAGTGGTATACGAATGAGGCAGAAGTGTGTTCACTGACTGCAAAGAGGTCTCAGCCATGACATCTGGGAGAGGGGCCTGTTGCGTAAACACTGCAGGATCTGAAATACATCTCCATGTGTGTACCACATAGATGAGAATCACCCTTCTTTCCCAGGAGAAACTGCATCCCCAATATTTGTATCTCTGAGCTTGTGCTGGCTGCTACATGTAATAACTACCCCTACCCACTATGAGGAATCAGCTCTGCAGCCCTCTTTACATTCTCACAGTGCTCATTTTCATACTTATAACAAGATTTTGTCATAAATTGGTTTAAATGTATGGTTTTTAGCACAGGTAATTCAGGTGATTTGACGAAGAAAGTAAGGACCAAATTTTTGAGATTTATTCCTTCCATTTGCTATTTGAAGATCATAGTGTGTGGGGTCATATTTTCATAAGGAAAAGGGGGAATTCTCTCACTACAGCAGGGTGGCCCTTCTTAGCTATGTCCTCCCTTCTAGGTTGAAGCCACCTTATAAGAGAACAAAATGTGCTTAGCAGCAGAATGGGGGTGGTGCACATCCGAGACTTTTCTTCAGGGGCTTTACAAAGATGAGACAAAATGGCTTGTTGGTTCCTTTAAAGCTACTACTGATGCACTTAGTATGGCTGTCTTAGCCATGGAGGCTGCAGGATGTAAGGGGTCCAGAGCATGAACACACAGCTGTGGTCAGTGTGTACACTTTTATCAGCAGGTGAAATAGCTCACAAATCTACTCCCCTTCATTTTTATAGCTTTTCAAGTTTTTATTTTTCTATGGGGTTTTTATTTCATTGTCATTGTGGTTTTTTCTTCTTAAATCACTTTTATTGAGATATAACTTAATGTATCAGAGCTTTACCATTGGTATGTTTATTGCAGAAAAATGGAATTTAGAGTTAATCTAAATTTTTCACATATTTCTTGATGTTAAGGAATCTTTTAATATTTCAAATAGCTTTAAAAGTTTTTTTATTTTAATAAATATTTTAAAAATTAATATAAAGAAGAAAATGTCTTTAAAATCCTACTGTATACAAATAATTACTGTGAATTTTCTGCAGCTTTTGCTTCCAGTCTTTTTTCCCATGTGTAGGGAGTTTTCTATGCTGTGGCTAACGTTTTACCTCTAGGAAGCTTGCTCTATGACTCCCTGGGAGAGGGAGGTATGGAAGGGATGAAGAGCTTACCTGGGAATGAAGATGGGGAGGTCTGGGTGTTGAGACAGTGTCAGTGCTCCTGCCATGGTCTGAATGTTCACAGCTTAGTCACCAGTGCAGTATTCTGTGCGCTGTCTTAACTGCAGTGGGGATCTCTCCTCAGCCGGGCATGAAGGGAAGAACACATGAGCGCTAGTCTTGCCTTCCAGGGAAAGCCGTGGCAGGCACCACATTTAGAGTTCTGCTCTCAGGGCACAGCTGTGTGCCCTAGGCCAGATCTCCACCTCACCAGGATTTGGGTGTGAGGGAGACAGGGCTGGTGGGCACAGCATGGTTCCCCTCTTGCCTGCTCCCCCATTTTACCCCACAGCCTATCTGCTTTGAGGTTCAGGTTCACCTTCATGTCTGTTTTGCCTCTTATGGTTAGAAACAGATGAAAATATCTGGGCATTTGATGGCAGCCTTCAAAGAGGGTATGAGGTGCCTGAGATTCCGAAATCCCCCCTTTCATAAAACACCTCATCAGACAGACTAGTTCCCTTCTGGATTTGGAGAACATGAATCCTTAAATTATCAGACTACATGGAAAGAAAAAGGCAGATTCTATGGCCCGAGTTGCCTTTTCCACAGCCCTTTTGAATCTCTCTCACCTGCTCATTCTGAACTTTACAGGACTACAGACCACGCGATTGGGAAACCACTTGGAAGATCGAGTCAACAAGTTTTTGCGGCGACAAAATCATCCTGAAGCTGGGGAGGTCTTTGTCCGAGTGGTGGCCAGTTCAGACAAGACTGTGGAGGTCAAGCCTGGGATGAAGTCACGGTTTGTGTGCAGACATTGTGCCATTTTCTAAAATGACACTGTTCCAGTGCTTTCTCCTCTTGTTTAAACAGAGACCTTGCTTTCTGGCAAGGCTTTGGAATTTGCATAATTTAAACACTTTTCAGAGGTTAGTATTTAGCTAGCTAGCATTGCTCTCTATCCCAAATTCATCAGGGCAGATAAAATTCCCAGCTGAATAAAAGTGTCACAAAGAACCAGATCACAGCTCCAAGCTGCCCAGTCCGGTGGGAAGAGCTCTGGGCTGGTAGTTAGAAGAGATGACAGGCCTTTATCTCCTCTGCCCTGAGCTGGTTTATAGCAGATATCATTGTAAAGCTCCTTGTAAACATCGACTCTTAACTAACATCAGATTCTGACTTTTATTTCAGGTTTGTGGACTCTGGGGAAATGTCTGAATCTTTCCCTTATCGAACCAAAGCTCTCTTTGCTTTTGAGGAAATTGACGGAGTGGATGTGTGCTTCTTTGGGATGCATGTCCAAGAGTATGGCTCTGATTGCCCCCCTCCAAACACAAGGTAGTTTTCTATCTCCTTTCAGAGGTTGTTATTACACATGCTATGTTACAACAGACCAAGGCTCTGTCTGTGTGTCTCAGAGAACCTGTGTGCTTTAGAGCTGGATTTAAGTTAAATTAACCCATGCTTAATTAACCAGACTAGTTAGTTTTAGTTTTCTCTAAGCCAGTGGAAAGTGGAAGGCTTTGATGACTATTTCAAGCTTGTTTTGTATTTTGAGTAACTGTGGGTTGTGGTTCTGGTCTTGCTGTTGTCCCCTGTCTTGCCTGGGGCAGAGAACAGGGTGGGAACCACTCCATGAGCCCAGGCATTCTCTGATGCACCTGGACAAATGAAGTATCCTCTGCCAAGAGTTTTTTCACGTTCAGTCTAAAATGTGGGTGAGAGGGAATTGAAAGTGGTTTTTCTTAGTTTGCCCTGATCTTTCTGTGGTTCTCTGTGGCAAGTGATGCCATTGCTTCTCAGTTTGACGATGAAATTGGATTCCATTTTATTGATTGGCAGTGGTGGTTGGTGATGGGAGTTTTCTTCTGTCTTGTTTGTGGCCAGTGTAAATGCTATCAAAACAGAATTTATTGCTGGAGCATTTTTTCTTTGGATGCTGGTGTTTGGTTTCAAGTTAGGGGAATACCCTGAACTTTCAATTAATTTCTTACTCCCACCCCCCCAGGCGTGTGTACATATCTTATCTGGACAGTATTCATTTCTTCCGGCCCCGATGCCTTCGGACAGCTGTTTACCATGAGATCCTTATTGGATATTTAGAATATGTGAAGAAATTGGGGTAAGTTTCATTCAAATTTTCCAGAACTAATAAAAACGCCATGCTTAATTTTCATTCTATATTTATTTTGTGAAATAATTAGAGTGTTTAAGTTTTATGTGTTTTTATTTTAGCATCCTTAGATGTATTCAGAATCTCCAGAGCTCCTTCTCTAAATGCTCTCGGGACTCCTCAACACAATGCATGTATTTTCCCTACCTTTGTATTCTTTTCATTCTTTTTTCATTCTGGTCTCTTTTTTAAAAAATTTATTAAAGCATGTTTATATCATAAAATTCAGCTATTTCAAGTATACATATCAGTGATTTTTAGTAACTTTACCAAATGGTGCAACCATCACCATAAATCAGTCTCAGAACATTGTCATCCCCCAATAAAATCCCTGTGCCCATTTGTTATTAATCCTTGTTCCACCCCTGCCCCCAGCAACCACTAATCTACTTTCTGTCCCCATAAATTTGCCTTTTCTAGATGCTTCATATAAATGGAATCCTGTACTATGTGGTCTCTAGTGTCTGACTTCTTTATCTCTGTTTTTTATGTTCTAGAACTGTCACATTCCTTTTCCAAATTTGAAAGTTAAAGATATTTGATTAAAGTATCTTAAACAGAATGAATGAGATTTATTTAACTTTAACTCCTAGGAGGAAATACTCAACTGCACAGGAGAAAGTAGATAAGAAACTCAGTGCATACGTGGGTAGAAACCATTTGATCTGTGTGATGTCTCCATCTTCCTATGCTCTCTCCTGTGCTCACAGGTTCCCTAGCCGCCTTGGCCCCTGCCCGACATGCAGACCTAAGGAAGTATGTTAGGGCCAGTTGCCAGGCGTGCAGAGATTTGGCCTTACCCACCCACCCACCACGCCCCACCTCCCACCCCCAGCACATTGGTTTGGAACCTCTCTGTGCCTCTTAAACATTTTGCCACAAGCATTGTGGTCATTTCATTGTTTTTCTTTTTCCTTATAGTTATTTCTCTTCCTGTTTTGGTCCATTCCTAAGCTGTTACTCTTTAAAGGAAAGGCCAGTTTTGTTCACCACTTTTATCTGAATTGTGTGTGTGTGTGTCATGCAGGTATGTGACAGGACACATCTGGGCTTGTCCCCCAAGTGAAGGAGACGACTACATCTTCCATTGCCACCCCCCTGATCAAAAAATCCCGAAACCTAAGCGCCTGCAGGAGTGGTACAAGAAGATGCTGGACAAGGCCTTTGCAGAACGGATCATCCATGACTATAAGGTACCTGGTGCTAAAAAGTAGGGCATGAGGTGGCTTTGTCACCGCTGATTCACATATTTTCATCTGTCTTCCTCTTGTATTTACATATGTTAGAATTGTATTCACATATGAGGATTAGGAAGCAAAAAAAAATGTATGAAATAAAAATGTAGAACCGTCTTATCTACAGTCTTATCAAGATTTTTAGTTGGCAGTTTGAAAGCAGTGCCATTGCAATGCCTTTGTTTAAATCAGCTTATCTTAGCCATTGTGCACCATGGGAATGTGCAACCCTGGATCCTCTCCAATGTCACAGTCCCATGCCATTTTTTCTCCAGGAGTGTCACTCTGGCCCCCTCATCTCACTGCTGTGCTTTTGTTCACTTTCCAGGACATTTTCAAACAAGCAACTGAAGACAGGCTTACCAGTGCCAAGGAACTGCCCTATTTTGAGGGTGACTTCTGGCCCAATGTGTTGGAGGAGAGTATTAAGGAGCTAGAACAAGAAGAAGAAGAGAGAAAGAAGGAAGAGAGCACCGCAGCCAGTGAGACCACGGAGGTAAAGCCCACATGTCCCCACAACCTCACCCTCCTCGAGAGCCCCTCTGCCCCAGCTGTGTGCTCTAAAGGCTGAGTTCTGTCAGGTTGAAGAGTAAACATGTGCTCTTGGGTTCACAGGATCTGGTCGTTTTTATCTGTGGTGGTATTTTCATGTATAACTTCACCTTGTCACCGCCCACCATAGGACTGGGGCCTGGGAGCACAGTTCACACTGGGCACTGGGCAAGCTAAAGTAGGCATGGGAGACAGAATCACCTAGTAGGAGGCGAACAAGAGGTGCTTGCTCTAGCAATTCTGAGCAGGACACAGAGCTAAGACATAGATGAGAGAGAGAACAGATGGAGACAAGACAGGTACGTCATGGTCAAGAACCAATTAATTGATTTAAAAGAGTACTTGAGGAAGAGGCCCTTAGTTGCCAGGCCTCATTCATTTGCTTTGTTACAAGCCACACACATAAGCACAGCTCTTTCTGTGGTGTCTGCACTCGTGTACTCCAGTTCCCGCTGTGTGCAGGCATGGGTCTGAGCAGTGCAGTGAGAACTAGGGGAAACTCCATCCTTATCCTCCAGGGGTACACTAGTAGGAGACACAAGAAAAATAAACACATGCCCAGCACACTCTGAAATAGTGGTGGAAGCTATGGAGAAAAGCACAGAGAAGAGGATTGGAGGCACCTCCATAGGTTCTGGTGGGGCGTCTGGGGCGGTGGCATCTGAGCAGAGACTTACCTGGTATGAAAGAGCCCAGAGGATTGAGGAGAAGGAGCTTCCACCAGGAGGAAAAACATAAGCGTCTAAGTTATGAGCAAGTGTGCCGTGCTTCATGGTGTCCAACAAGACGTGGTTGTTCCGGTTCGGCTCATAGCTATAGAGTTCATAAGAAGCATGCAGAGTGTTTTGAGAGTAGTGCCCCTTCCCCCCGTCCCGCCCACAGGACTTGGGGCGGATCTTTGCAGCATGTGAGGAGAATCCTGGGGCCAGGCTGCCTGTTATGTCTTTGCCGCCTCTGCCTGAAGAAAGAGGAAGAGGGAGCACGTATTTGGGAGAGAAGTCAAGAATTGGCTGTGGACTTGGTAATACTGAGATGCCAGCTTGGGGCCCTCGTGGTTGTGCTTGAAGGACTTTGCAAGGATGGTATTCAGAGCCAGGGGTCTGGAATGACTTGCTGAGTGGCTGCTACTTGCCAGGCAGGGTGCACTTCACCGAAAGGTCTTGCACTCAGCCAACCTTAGAAAGGTGGACCAGATTTTAATGGAAACTCGAGGTTCCAGTGGGGGAGAGACCAGAGCTAACCTGTGAAACTGAGGTCCCTCTGTTTGTCCACTAGTGCCACACATCTTTTGATAGGAAGTGGCCTAAGTTGGAATGTTTATCCCGGGTGGTAGAAGATGGTGGGAGGGTTGTGGCAGGGGGAGGAGACTCTGTTGTGCCCTCACAGCAGCTCCCAGGACACATGACTCTGAAGGGGACTCAGACCCCAGCCCTGTGTCCTATCCGAGGTGTAAATGTTTGCCTCTAGCCTGGCAGCAGTGGGGCTCTCTGAGAGATAGAAATAGATGAGGGCTGATGCTTGAATGGGCTGTTGCTGGCTGTAGACTTGAATGGGGTAGAGAGGGTAGGACGTGAAGGTGGAAGACAGAGGCACAATTTTGTGAATCCAGTTCACAGAGGCAGCGGACATTGGCTTAGTTATAGACAGCACGTGTTTGGAATACTGCTTTGCCGTTAAAAGTGGTCTGCAGTGGCGGGGAATGGGAAGGAAGATGGGGAAAACGCTTGCTATAGTGGGGAAGAAACAGGATATAACCCCAGTGCAAGTATATAACCTCAACTTTGTGAAGAAAAATCACACAAAGTAATGCACAAAGGTGCTATTGCTCTAGTGGCAAAAAATTATTTGTATTTATTTATTTATTGGCTATATTTTCTAAAGTGTGCAGTGAATCTATTTCTTTTAAAACTTTATGTGTAGGCTTTATGTTTTTGAATAAAGACTTGGAGAAAACTTGAGCAGATAGTACATATACTCCAGCACTAGTTTCTCCTGCTGACATCTGCATTGTTGTGCTACATTTGTTACAGTTGATGAATGAACGGATACTGATAAATCATTGTTAACCAGAGTCTGAAGTTCATTCAGCGTCCTTAGTTTTTGAATTGTCAGAACTCCTTGGGTTCCTCCTTGCTCTTTTCTCAGACGTGCCTCAGTGGTGGTTGTAGAGTACGACCGAGCTTCCACTAGAACGACACTCCTTTCAGCACCCAGAGCATGTGTGTGTGTGCGTGTGTGTCTCTTGTCTGTCTCCCTCTCTCCCTCTCCCTCCCCTCTCCTTCATTCTCTTTGGAGCAGACCAGGTGAGCATTACTACCTTGAAGCCTAAATGACTAAGAGCCTGAGTTCTTCTCAGAGTAGGAACATTTTACTAAGGAGCAGAACACCTTAGACTTAAGCCAATTGAAATACTAATGGTGGGTTTCTGGCCTGGGTTAGCCTAGGGATGAGAGCAAGATCAGGGATACATCCTGCCCTCATATGGCCTTGCCTGGGACCTGGAGTGGCCACTATTAAATCCTTGTTCCTGTCCGTGCAGTGGCTTCTACCTAGGGACCTTTTCCACGTCCCTCACCCATGGTGGGTATATGGAGCCTTTCACAAGGCAGTGAATAAACCACTGAGCATGCAGGCTATGGCTTGGAGCTGGATATCCAGTGAGATAATATGGAACAATGAAAAATTGCTTTCATTCCCTCAATTGTTAGGTTCTGCATTAGCATCCCAGATATGTTTTTCCCTAAAGAGGTAATGTGATCTGAGGTCTACGTGGCACAGACCGTGCTTGCTGTATGTTTGTGTCACTACTGTGTCCATCAGGTCCCAGCCGAGTACAGGCCCTACTTCAGTTCTCATCACCTTTCTCCCGCAGTCTCCTCTGAAGGCAGCAATGTGTTTACAGCCCACATATACAGGGGTCTGCTTGGCGGTCTCCTGCCATAAGCTGGGCTTCCAGGAGCCCCTAGGGCCTGGGAGCTGGGAGTCCTGGCTTGATAACTGGGCTGGGAGGAAGAGACTGGGCTTGTCTGACAGCTTTATGTGTTGTTGTAGGGCAGCCAGGGTGACAGCAAGAATGCCAAGAAAAAGAACAACAAGAAAACCAACAAAAATAAAAGCAGCATCAGCCGAGCCAACAAGAAGAAGCCCAGCATGCCCAACGTGTCCAACGACTTGTCTCAGAAGCTCTATGCCACCATGGAGAAGCACAAAGAGGTGAGACGTGGGGCAGGCTGCACTGCTGGGCCCAGCGTTTGTGCCCTTCTGGGCCAAGATAAAGGAGGTGGGTTGCTGAGAATCCACAGTCCTGCCCCTGGCCAAGAGGAGGGAGAAAGCGTGGGTGGCAACTCCGTTCGGTGCTCCCCATTGGCTGTGGTAGAGGACCAGCCCCTAGAAGGCTGAGCTGGCTGTTTGGGTAATGCCACGTGACACATCACCAACTCAGTTCAACCCCAGGGAGCTGGCCTTTTGACACACACCTGGGACAGCAGGTGCCAGGTCAGGCTAAGCACCATCTCGGTACTGCAAGCCAGGGTAGCCCTGGGCCTGCCAGGGCCAGCCCTCCTCAGTACTGCTCCCCTACTCTCCATGGGCTGACGTCACTCTTGCTGTTCTTCCTGCAGGTCTTCTTTGTGATCCACCTCCATGCAGGACCTGTCATCAATACACTGCCCCCCATTGTTGACCCCGACCCCTTGCTCAGCTGTGACCTCATGGATGGGCGTGATGCCTTCCTCACCCTCGCCAGGGACAAGCACTGGGAGTTCTCCTCCTTGCGGCGGTCCAAGTGGTCCACACTGTGCATGCTGGTGGAACTGCACACCCAGGGCCAAGACCGCTTCGTCTACACTTGCAACGAGTGCAAGCACCACGTGGAGACCCGCTGGCACTGTACCGTGTGTGAGGTAAGCCCATACCTCCCTCCCCGTCTCTGCACTCTGACAGAACTTCCAGCAGAGATGGGTTCCAGCACAAGTCTAGGGTCCCCTTGGCTGCTCTCCGGCCTTCTCTGGTCTATGCATTTGCATTTTAAGTTGAACTATTAGACAGTTGGCATTTCCCAGGGAGGAAGAAAACTGCTGGTTCTGTCAGGGCACTGTGGTTGTGAGATTATTATTGTTGAGTTCATAAATAAAAGGATCCAGCTCAGCATTGGTTGGGTTTCTGCTATGTGCCCGCACTAGGCTTAACACCAGACATCAATGGTAAAAAGCACCCAGTCTACCTTCATGGAGCATGGTCTGGTCCTGATCAAATTGAACATGATGGTGGGGCCATCGATGTGTGTTCAGAACACACTTGGACAGGCTAGTCTTCCAGGGGTCAGCAAGCACTAATTTGTCTAGGATGAGGAGATGGTCACAAAGCACTTATTATTTTGTTCCCTATGTTTCTTTAACCCCAGCTCTGTGTCAGGCACATCCACAGGTCTTGTGGCGCCAGGGCAGGAATGTAGAGAGAGCAGGAGAGGCACTGGCAGTGTTTTGGTCCTGCCAAAACTTTGTCTGGTTTTCCTTCCCTGTTGTCTGCCGGGGTCCCTGTGGTCAGGGGTCTGGAAAGCTTCCTGCCTTGTCTTGGTTGAGACCCTGTGACACCACCACTCTCTGGCTCCCTTCTGCAGAGGTCTTGGCTTCTATGTGAAGGGGCAGGGTCTGTCCCTTTCACAGATGGGTCCCTTTCATGGGGTAAATCAGGCTGTTGTGGGCCCTCCACCTCCCCACTGCAGATGGTCACAAACTCCCACACAGTCCTCCCCTTGTCTGCCAGTGTCAGCGTTTAAGACGGGGCTCTGTGATCTCTGGGGAGCAGAGCAGGGCCTTTATTAAGCCTTCATCTTTATTTTTTGCTTTCTCTAGCTTCCTTTTGTCCTCCTCCTCATTTGCTACTGCTGGGATTTTCATGTTCTTTCTATGAAAAGGTTATCAGTCTTGGTCATAGGACTCTGTTCTCTGCTCTAGCACTTCATTATCTCAGTCTCTAGATGCAGGTGGCTTTTAGAAACCTGGGAAGGGGAATTTTGTCACTGTAGTTTAGGTGCAAGGCTTTTCTCCTGGTGAATGCCTCTCAGCCCCAGTGCCCTGATGGGCTGCCCTGCAGAGCTCTGGGAATGCTTTGAAGACACCCAGTAGCAACCTTGCAGAGTGGAGGCCAGTCTCCAGGAACTGGGTCTGTCATACTTTAGACATTCACGTGGTGCTTGAGAGGAAATGGGCACAGCCTCAATCATTCCTTCACTGTCAGGTGTTCCAGACCTGGAGTGGGGGCGGGATGGCTAGGTGCCATTTCTGGGTACCCAGAGGAAGGAAGGAAAGGAGGCCAGTGTCCTGCCAACACACCCAAGAGCCTTGGATGAACATAAAGTCACACACTGTGTGCATATGTGAACCTATGTGCTCACTCATTGGGAAGGGCTGGTGGTGCCCCTGGAAGAGGGTGGAGTCAGAGTGAATAGATGGATCCCTTGGGCTCTGGATCCTTCTGGGCTGTAGGGGAAGTCCCAAGAGTGAAGGTTCCTGAGAGGGCAACTGGGATGTCTGGTCCCACTGGGTCAAGTGCTGACACTGGTCTGTCTCCTTTGTCCGCAGGACTACGACCTTTGCATCAACTGCTACAACACGAAGAGCCACACACACAAGATGGTGAAGTGGGGACTGGGCCTAGACGACGAGGGCGGCAACCAGGGTGAGCCACAGTCCAAGAGCCCCCAGGAGTCACGGCGCCTGAGCATCCAGCGCTGCATCCAGTCCCTAGTGCACGCCTGCCAGTGCCGCAATGCCAACTGCTCGCTGCCGTCCTGCCAGAAGATGAAGCGGGTTGTGCAACACACCAAGGGCTGTAAGCGCAAGACCAATGGAGGCTGCCCAGTGTGCAAGCAGCTCATCGCCCTTTGCTGCTATCATGCCAAACACTGCCAAGAAAATAAATGCCCTGTGCCCTTCTGCCTCAACATCAAACACAAGCTCCGCCAGCAGCAGATCCAGCACCGCCTGCAGCAGGCGCAGCTCATGCGCCGGCGGATGGCCACCATGAACACCCGCAACGTGCCTCAGAGTCTGCCTTCCCCTACCTCAGCACCGCCCGGGACCCCCACCCAGCAGCCCAGCACACCCCAGACACCACAGCCCCCCACCCAGCCCCAACCCTCACCTGTGAACATGTCACCAGCCGGCTTCCCCAGTGTGGCCCGGACTCAGCCCCCCACCACGGTGTCCACTGGGAAGCCCACCAACCAGGTGCCGGCCCCACCGCCCCCTGCCCAGCCCCCACCCGCAGCAGTGGAGGCGGCCCGGCAGATCGAGCGTGAGGCCCAGCAGCAGCAGCACCTATACCGGGTGAACATCAACAATGGCATGCCCCCAGGGCGCACGGGCATGGTGACCCCGGTGAACCAGATGGCCCCTGTGGGCCTGAACGTGCCCCGACCCAACCAAGTCAGTGGGCCTGTCATGCCCAACCTACCCCCTGGGCAGTGGCAGCAGGCACCCATCCCCCAGCAGCAGCCGATGCCGGGCATGCCCAGACCGGTGATGTCCATGCAGGCCCAGCCAGCTGTGGCTGGGCCACGGATGCCCAATGTGCAGCCACCCCGGAGCATCTCACCCGGTGCCCTGCAGGACCTGTTGCGGACCCTGAAGTCTCCCAGCTCCCCGCAGCAGCAGCAGCAGGTGCTCAACATCCTCAAGTCAAACCCTCAGCTGATGGCAGCTTTCATTAAACAGCGCACAGCCAAGTACGTGGCCAGTCAGCCCGGCCTGCAGCCCCAACCCGGTCTCCAGGCCCAGCCTGGCCTGCAACCCCAGCCCGGCCTGCACCAGCAGCCTGGCCTGCAGAACCTGAATGCCATGCAAGCTGGCGGTCCACGCCCTGGTGTGCCTCCACAGCAGCAGCCAATGGGAGGCCTGAACCCCCAGGGCCAGGCCTTGAACATTATGAACCCAGGGCACAACCCCAGCATGGCGAGTATGAACCCGCAGTACAGAGAGATGCTGCGGAGGCAGCTGCTGCAGCAGCAACAGCAGCAGCAGCAGCAGCAGCAACAGCAACAGCAGGGCAGTGCAGGCATGGCCGCAGGCATGGCAGGGCATGGCCAGTTCCAGCAGCCTCAAGGACCCGGAGGCTACCCCCCAGCCATGCAGCAGCAGCGGATGCAGCAGCACCTCCCAATGCAGGGCAGCTCCATGGGCCAGATGGCAGCTCAGATGGGACAACTCAGCCAGATGGGGCAGCCCGGGCTGGGTGCAGACAGCACCCCCAACATCCAGCAGGCCCTGCAACAGCGGATTCTGCAGCAGCAGCAGATGAAGCAGCAGATTGGGTCCCCAGGCCAGCCAAACCCCATGAGCCCCCAGCAGCACATCCTCTCAGGACAGCCACAGGCCTCGCACCTCCCTGGCCAGCAGATGGCCACGTCCCTTAGTAGCCAGGTGCGGTCTCCGGCCCCTGTACAGTCTCCGCGGCCCCAGTCCCAGCCTCCACATTCCAGCCCGTCGCCACGGATACAGCCCCAGCCTTCACCACACCACGTCTCACCCCAGACTGGTTCCCCCCACCCAGGACTCGCAGTCACCATGGCCAGCTCTATAGATCAGGGACACTTGGGGAACCCCGAACAGAGTGCAATGCTCCCACAGCTGAACACACCCAACAGGAGTGCATTGTCCAATGAGCTGTCCTTGGTCGGCGACACCACAGGAGACACCCTAGAAAAGTTTGTGGAGGGTTTGTAGCATTGTGAGAGCATCGCTTTTTTTTTTCCCCCCTTTCATGTTCTTGGACTTTTTGTACTGAAATCCAGGCATCTAGGCTCTTTTTATTCCTAGATGGAACTGCAACTTCCAAGCCATGGAAGGGTAGATTGCTGTTTAAAGAAACAATACAAAGAATATATTTTTTTGTTAAAACCAGTTGATTTAAATATCTGGTCTCTCTCTCTCTCTCTCTTTTTGTTTTGTTTTTTGTTTTTTTTTTTGTTTTGTTTTGGGGGGAGGGGGGTTTGTTTGGATTCTTTTTGTCATTGCTGGTGACTCATGCCTTTTTTTAATGGGAAAAACAAGTTCATTATATTCATATTTTTTATTTGTATTTTCAAGACTTTAAACATTTATGTTTAAAAGTGAGAAGAAAAATAATATTCAGAAACTGATTCCTGAAATAATGCAAGCTTATAATGTATCCCGACAACTTTCTGACGTTGGCGGGAAGATTTTTTCTATTGTGAACTCTGTGGGCGTTCTCCAAGTATTACCCCTGGACGATAGGAATTGGCTCCTGCGTGCACACAAGTACACACCCACACACATCTATCTATACATACTGGCTCAAGCCAAACTCTTGTCTTGCAGATGTAGAAATTGTTGCTTTGTTTCTCTGATAAAACTGGTTTTAGACAAAAAATAGGGATGATCACTCTCTTAGACCATGCTAATGTTAATAGAGAAGAGCATTCTTTTCTTTCTTCTATGTGAAACTTGAAATGAGGAAAAGCAATTCTAGTGTAAATCATGCAAGCGCTATAATTACTATAAATAAGAAAATTCAAGAAGATTCAATCACTGTATAGAATGGTAAAGTACCAACTCATTTCTTATATCATATTGTTAAATAAACTGTGTGCAACAGACAAAAAGGGTGGTCCTTCTTGAATTCATGTACATGGTATTAACACTTAGTGTTCGGGGTTTTTTGTTATGAAAATGCTGTTTTCAACATTGTATTTGGACTATGCATGTGTTTTTTTCCCCATTGTATATAAAGTACCGCTTAAAATTGATATAAATTACTGAAGTTTTTAACATGTATTCTGTTCTTTAAGATCCCTGTAAGAATGTTTAAGGTTTTTATTTATTTATATATATTTTTGGAGTCTGTTCTTTGTAAGACATGATTCTGGTTGTTTGCTCGCAGAGGAGAAGCGGGGGCTGAAGTCCCGGTGGCCATATGGGTGTCAGCTAGGCTCAGCCAAGGCCTAGAAGGTTCTCTTTCCAGTGGTGGCTGCATACATTCGATGGGTGGGGGGATTTCACCCACAGAGTTAGGGACACGAGTGGGTCAGAAATAGCACTTTGTCTCCCATCCACCTCCCCCGTCTTAGCCACCCTGCCACCAAAAACCAGACTAGAGAAGGTTCCCGCAATTTTTTTCAGCCCCCCACCCCAATCCCCCTTCCTATATAAAGATCTTAGAATTAACACAAAGGGTGCTTCAGGGAGTGGAGGTGGTTCATGGCCTCCCCCCAGAATTCTAGGTTCGGTAGGGGAGGATGCTAACCACACAGTATATCCCACCGTGGCCTCTGACACTAGGCTGGACAGAGCTCTGGCCCTTTGCTCTCCACCCTCCTCTAGAAACAGCAGTTTCTAGTGCTGCCCTGGAGGCTGCTGAGGGAAGACGCCTGGAGCTCTGGCCACCAGCTCTGCTGTGCTTGCAATCAGCCTCCACCTTCTAGGGATACTTGCCTCCTCTCTGGGTCCTATTTTAGGAGCCCTTACTGAGGGCTAGAGTGCTTTAAAAATCACATCTAAGAGAAGGACCACCCCCAAGAGAGCTAGTCTTCGAAAATGTTCCTTTTACAGGGCACCGGTTAACTGAGTCCTTTTTCTTTTATCTCTCGTCCCCCAACCAGAGGGTTGTCTAGGTCGGAGGTTGTGTTAAATTTAGAAAGCAGGATCCAAGTAGCTTCTCTCTTGGCCCTGTATTTACAGAAATATTTTCAAAATACTTGATTTGGGAATCTAAATTTGAGGTTTTCTAAGAAATTAGTTGTAGCACAGGACTTAGAATTTTGGGTTTTAATGTAGATTAAGCCAGGTAAGAATAAGAGCACCATCAACTAACTCCCATCTTCACTTCTCCCAAAAGGGAAAGCTAGATCACGACCCTCCAATGACCATCTGGCCATCCCTCTTCTACTGCTTGCACCCATGACCCTCTTGCTCCCCTGATGGGAATCCCTGAGCCCATGATCAGAAAGGGTGAGCCATCTGAGACCCGGAGGAGCAGATCCAGGCCTGTACTTCAGATGTGCAGCCCCATAACACCCTCAGTGGAGGGCATCTTTTTCAGGCCATCCTGGAATCCAGAATGTACCAACCTCATCTTGGAGTCACCTGCAATCCAGATGCTAAAGGATGCAGCTGAGGATGTGGTCTGTGGATGCCCATCCCGCACTTGTCGTAAGGAAACTTCTGTAAGAGCTGGAAAGTCCCAACCCTGTATCTCATGCTGTATACTTAGGATGAGAAGAAAAAAGTCCTATATTTGTGATCAAAAAGAGGAAACTTGAAATGTGCTGGTGTTTATAATAAAAGCTGGTAAAACTGCTTGGATTCAAAGATGGTTCCAGTTGGCTAATGACCCTTAGAATTAGCTTAGCAGCCAGTCAGCCTCAGACTGAAAGGGCTCATTTGAGTTTGTCTAGTGCATGTGTGTATGTTTTGAGAGTTTAGCATGTTAAAAACAGGGATAGAATGCAACTTTTGGAAAACCAGAGGTGGAGAGGCTCCTGCTTCTAAGATCTTAGGCTGAAGGCAACTTTCTCCTTTTGATTGCTCTAAAATAGTACCAAAATTTTTAAGCCAAAAAGGGCTTTTAGGATTGTATGAGAAAATAGGCTACTATTCTGACAAAGGAGCTGATTGCTGGGTGGTAGGTAGTACACCATAGCTAGTACACCACCAGGAAGTTCTTCACCCAAGGTCAATGCTGGGAAGTAGACACTGCAGCTATTCCTTAGCAAGTGGATGCACAGCAGCATGTAGGAATGGGGACAGGGCCCACTTGAGATTGTAAAGCCACATTGCTCCTTCCCAGGATGTCCCATGTTCATTCAACTGCATGACTTGTACAATTTCATTGTGCAAAATCAAGAGTAGGGAAGGGTCGGTTACTATCAAATTGAAGTGATTAGCACCCAGGCAAGCAGGGAAGACTGAGAAACTTTGGATGAGGAGATGAGAAGGCAAATGGTACTTTCAATGTGCTTGAGCCTTCCTATAAAGGATTTACCAGGATCTATTGGCCATGATATCACTGAGGGATTACTTCACTAATCTGAAAAGTTAAAAGCACTGACAATTTAGAACACCTTGATTAAGTAAATGGTGCAGATATGTTTGAGGGGATTCGGAGGAGACCAGAGTGAGAGATCTGATCATAGGAAGTGTGGGTCTGAGGCGGCTTCTGTGAGGCTGAGGGGTTGAAAAGTAGTACCAAACAGGGCAGCAGTAATGGCATGAGGGCCTCGTCCTCAACCTTAACTGAGCTCCCTAAATTCTTGTTTGAATGGAAGATAATAATAGATAACAAGTACTGTTTTAAATACATTAACTCCTTTGCCCTGGCCATGAGATAGGAGAAGGGAGGCAGGAACTTGTCTGATTAGTTCATGAGCAGCGAGGGCTGACGTGGGCCCAAGCCATGTTTCTGTGCCTGAAAGCTTTTCCTCCTGGCCTTGAGAACCGCCTTACATGCCTGGACTCCCCCACCCCACCCCCTGCCCTGCTGCCCCTTACTCCACAGATTCACCTTGAAGCCACTTTGGGGGTACCTTGGGGAGGTGATAACATCACATCATCACCCCTCAAACATAGCAGACAGTAAATGGTAACAGTGCTTAGAACTATGTGGGATTCACCTGTGTCTGTTGCCCACTGGTTCACTTGGCCACTACAGAAAAAGAAATACAGTGTTGGTCAGCCCTAGTGTCCACAGCTTTAGTCTCCCAGTGTGGATGACCTTAACCCACCTCCCACCCAATACCTGGAGAGGGCTAAGTGACTGAAATGGACTTTACCATCTGATCCTGCAACCCCAGCACTCTGGCCAGCAACAAGGAAGCCTTTTTGTTTGTTTGTTTGTTTATAAACCAATTTTTAAAAAATAATTACTCTACATAGGCATATTAATGAAATGCAAACTAAGGGGAGGTAAAAAGTGATGTTTAGAGAATGTTCCAAGTCAGGCTAAGGACCTCGTACCCACAGGTCCTTCAGGAAAATGTCCAGAGAGGATATTCTTGGAAAGGACAGGGGTGTGTCTGCATCTGGGCATGTGCCCCTGTAATGACAGAGCAAGGCCACCAGGTTTCTCCTGCCAGGACTCTTCCTTGTCCTCTCCAGGACCCTTCACATCTGGGCGCAGGTTGGGCACCCACAGAAGAGGGAAGGTGGGTTGGTTGTGTTGCTTTACAGGAAGTGGTGGGAGATCTACTGATGGATAGTCATGAGGACCAAATGCTGGCATCAGTGAAGCTGTGCTCCTGAAGCTAGCTATAGAGAAAGGGACAGAGAAACAGAGTAGACCTGGGGGCTGTGCAGGATGCATTCACAGTCAACAGGTGTTCAGAAGCCAGAACTGGTATCACCAGTGACAGCAAGTCTACAGGTGGAATCAGAAAGAACCCTCAGAGCTTCGAGGGAAGCCAATCCTCACTGTTCCTGACCCTCTAGACACTTGAGTTCTTAGCTTTTGTTTCCTGGGAAAGGAAAAGGGGTCCTTGTGTAAGAAGAGGGCAGCAAGTGTCAGAAATAGCAGGAAAGATGAGTGGGCACCGAGCCAAGGCCCCTTTCCCTCCAGAACCAGCAATTTCAGGAAGCCCCTCCTGACACCTTCTGCTTCTAGTTGACGTTCAAGTAAGCAGGCTTTCTCGAAGCACTGAGTTTGTTCACTGAGCAAGCACTGAGCGGATCCTAGGCCCTGAGATACAGCCCTTGGAGAACTCAATTACAGACAACTACTGGAGGAAGGTGTTAGATGGTGGTAGGACTCAAAGCCAGGGTACTGAACTTAGTTTATGCTAGAAACGAAGATATATTTTCATCAAGGCCAATAATTGCACAGTGCGCCATAGTTTAAGAAACACACATTCTCTTTGGCACTACCGTGTGTTCCTTAACACAGTGCTTCTGTGGCTCTAATGTGCATACGGATTATCTTGGATCTTGCTAAAATCCTGGTTCAGTATGTCTCGTGGGTGGGGAGACAGAGTTTCTGAGTTTCTAACATGCTCCCAAGTGAGGCTGCTGCTGCT
This sequence comes from Eidolon dupreanum, assembly GCA_028627145.1. NCBI lineage: Eukaryota > Metazoa > Chordata > Mammalia > Chiroptera > Pteropodidae > Eidolon > Eidolon dupreanum. The sequence goes on from CM053501.1 coordinate 10,677,621, forward strand.
AGCTCTCAGTCTACACTTTGAGGAGCAAGGCTATAGGAGACCAAGAACAAACCATCTTGACTTTAAAACTGCCTTAGTCTTAATGTTCATGATATATGTGGGTGTAGGGAGAGGGGCTTTGGTTAAGTGGTTCTTTGGCCTCTGGCACAACATTGTCAAGCTGGAACCACCTGTCTCCTTTGTCCTCGGCCTCCCACCCTCTTCAAATCCCTGAAAAAGTATGTGGTAGGACTACTGGCAGCCTGAGATCCTCTGGCCAGGACAGGAGGCAGACAGAACTGAAGCTTGAAGCATCCCAGAGGGCTTACAAGTATCCTATGTTTTGTTTGCCCTGGGACAGAGGTGCAGGATGCCATCCAGTGACGTGCATTTGTAAAAAGGCAGATTGTGAGGAAAATAAAGAAGGGAGTCACATCTTGTTTGTTTTTCTAAAGAAATAGGAGGGAAGCCTCACCCTGGCCAGTCTCCTGGGCACTGTGACCTCGTGGGGTGAGTGCCGGGTCAGTCCCAGTCTTCCTGTTTTTTGAGCTACAGGCACAGCACCCATCATCAGAAGAGACCTGGCTGACACCGATGGACCATGGTCCCCTCTCTCCTGTGCCCAGGAGGCATTGGCACCTTCAGAGAAAACATCAACAGTCTGCATTTCCATCTGATCTTCAGTACCCAGCTGGTGCAGAGTCCTGACTGAGGGGACCCTCTTCATACATGAGGAAACAGTCTTGGCGAGGGAAACTCTGTGAAAGCTGCCCACCTGCTCTGGCCTGATGCCAGATGCTGCTCAGGCTGCCACCTTGGCAGGGCCTCTGGCTCAAGTAGAGGCCCATGGCACCCAGGCAAAGAGCCAGTCCTTGAGGGATGCAGGGCCTCACTGGCACAGAGCACACATTGAGAGAGGAGCCCTGTAACCACCAGAGAGTCATGCTGAACAGGGAAAGGGGCCCACACACCAGGCATTTTCACACAGCCTCTCTGCTCCCTCCAAGCATCGAGGTAAGAAGTGTCTCTAGGAAATACAGGGCCATCAGCTTGGCCCAAACATACACATACACACGCATGCAAACACATAGAATGGGGTTGCTTTTTCACTCTGTAGAGTCTCTCAAACCAAGCCAATTCTCACTTGTCTTTCTTCCTGTAAGCAATAGACATAGTAGGCTTGAGATGTAGTGAACATTTTTGCTTCTAATGCCTCATCTACAAGCTGGGAAAAAAGTGTGGTCTGAGCTCTTTGGCAGGAAAGAAGGCATCTTTCGAAACATGCCTTTGAAGCCAGTTTCCTTGAGTGGTATCCCCCAGCAGAAGCTTCTGGGAATAAACTCAGGGAAGAGGTTACCACCTCCACCCAGCTTTCCCCAGAGCCAGAGTCACTCAGAAAAGGCTCCACCAGTGATATTTCATGGTTGTCTGGACTTATCTCTGTCTTCCATTTATCATGCTGGACAAGGAGGCTGGGAGCCCACCAGGATGTCCCATCCTGTCCCTCATGCACAGACATTCATAGTGGGAGGGAAAGGGGTTGACAAGGGTTACACAGCTAGTGGGTGGCCAAGAAGCCCCCTAGAGGGGCCTGGAATGACTACCGATGCTATAGATGATGAAAAGGGAGAAATGCCTCAGGTCCATTTACCCCTGAATGTGTGGGGTCTGTGCAATCAACTTGTGATATTCCCAGAGTCCTTGATGGTGGAATTAAAAGTGGCCACTGGCAAAGCAGAATGAGCCATTTGGAAATAAAGCCTCAGAGTCAGCCAGTGAAATTAGAAATGTTCTTGTAAGTTCCAGGCCAGGTCCTGCTAAGTGGCTACACAGGCCTCTACGAAGGGCCACTGGTCTTGCTTCTGGCCAAATCCCATCATTGGCATGTGTACAAGTGGGGGCCAGGTCCTGGGTTCCCACCAGATCTAGCTGTACTGCCATGGGAGGTCTCTGACATTTGTCTAACATAATAAGATAGTTGTTAAGTGAATCAGCAAAACACTAGGTTTCTGAGTTCCACCCCATGCTGTGTTGCATCAAGTCTTGCAAAGGGTGAGGAAGACTTTAAGAAATGCACGAAATCCTGTGCAGGTGCCACCTGGCCATTAGTTGTCTTCTCTGAATTTGAAAGTTTTGATGCTTCAGAAACCCAGGGATAATTACTGCCTCTAAAGCTGTAGTTAAAAGCCTCTAAGCTTCAGCTGCCCTTCTCCCAGACCAGGTCTGTATAGGTCTGTATCTGCTGGGGGAAATCCTTGCTCCTGAAGCCTGAACACTAAGACAATTAGAAAATAGCTTTCAGACAATACCCAGCATTTGCAGGACTGTCTGAGAGTTCCTCTCCTCAACACTCCCATTTTTAGCTTCAAAAAGTAAGCTGCCTTATGAGAGGATCCATGAAATTGGGGGTAAAAATCTCATCATTCCTGGGACCTTTCCAGGCCAAGAAGTATCCTTCAGCTACATCTTTTCTCGTCTGACAACTCACAGGATGCTGCCTCGTGAGAGGAGAAGCTTTCCCAGATGTTGGTTCCTTGAAAATAGAGATAAAAAAAGGAGGCAGTTGAATTTGGTTTTTCATTGCAGTGAGAATTAAAAAAATATATATATGGTAAAATATACACAATATAAAATTTACCATCTTAATTTTAAGTGTACAGTTCAGTGGTATTAAATACATTCATATTGTTGTACAACCATCACCAGCATCATCTCAGAAACTCTATTCATCTTCCAAAACTGCAACTTTGTCCCTATCAAACACTAACTACCCTTTCTCCCTCCCCCAGCTCCTGGTACTCAGCCTTCTACTTTCTGTCTCTATAAATTTGATGACTATCTACTTTATATTAGTGGAATCATATAGTACTTGTCTTGTTACTGGCTTATTTCACTGATCATAATGTTCTCAAGTTTTATTCATGTTGAAGCATGTATCAGAGTTTCCTTCCTTTCTAAGTCTGTATATTCCATTGTATATATAGACCATGTTCTGTTTATTCATTGATCTGACCATGGACATTTGAGTTGCTTCTACCCTCTTGCTATTGTAAATAATACAGTGGTCATTATTCATGACCCCCAGCTCACCCCAGGAGAAGGCAGTGACTTTGGAGAAGGAACAGGCAGCCTCATAGTGGCCACGGTGGTGGTCAGGAGACCCAGAGGGGTCTCCCCATCCCTTCCTTCTCCTGCTTCTTTGTCTGCTCTCCCCAAGCCAGTCTCCAGTCTTCATCAATTCAACTGAAGTACATCTGCATCTATTTTTTTCCTCCTTCCATTTTCCTTGGGTATATCAGGACTGTAATCTGCCCATGACTCCATCAAGACTTGACTTTGATCCCTATGAACCTTAAAAAGTCACAGTTCCCTAGGCTACCAGAGGATGCAGTATCACAGAGAACTGTGGTTGAGGGTTTGTCTTTGAAGGCCACAGGCCAAGAGAGGACAGAAGGCTCTGGTAAATGCGTCTGGAACCTGGTAGGTTTGCCCTCCACAGAGTCTTGGTTCTGCCTGTTTTGGCAGAGGTCCCTTATCTTTAACTAAAGTGTGGGCTTCCCTCTTTTTGCCAAATACTGCTCCCATTTCCTGAAATAAAAGCTAGATCTCTTGTCCCATAGACCAATGTGTCAGCTTACAAGAGATGATTTCCTAAGTGGAGTGAACAGCAAATGAAATTTGAGGCTGAGAGTAGCTACAGTGACATCCTGGTAATGGCTATGCCTTGGACAGGCTTGGTATGTCCACAGTGTGATTAGGGGAGGAGAGAGGCAGGGGAGGAGAGAGACAGGGGCAGGTTATGCAGAGCTTGGAGGCCGAGGCAGTAGGGGCTTGGAATTGATTATAAGTGTGCAGGGAAACCACTAGAGGACCCTAAGTGAGAAGTATGTGATCCAGCTTAGTGCAGAGAATGAATGGGGTGCTAGTTAGGAAGCTACTGGAGTTACAGGTAAGAGAACTGCTCTTTCATCCAAATTTGCCCACCTCTTTTATGTAACCCTTCTCAGTTCCTTCAGCCTGGAACTTGGGAGGGGGTCATCCTTGACACCTTCCACCCAGATGCGTTCTGCGATATCCCCTCCAATGTCCCAACTATGTCCAGGCCCCATGGAGGACACTGTTGTGGCTCCCGTACTTTGAAGCTTTTGTCACAATCTCTAGTAACCCCGTTTTTGTACAATTATTTGAAGGTGGCAGTGACTCTTTAGTGTGCCTCAGAATCATCTGGGGAGCCGCCTAGGCCCCATTTCAGGCTTGGGATTCTGTGAAAAAAGGAGTTGGTCTGAATCCCTAACAGCAGGGCGAGAGAAATGGAATGAATAGCCCAGTTTTGCTGCTGGGTGCTGGTTCTTGAGTTCCACAGTCTTGCTGTAGACAAGTCAAACCTTAAATTCTCCCTGTCACTTCTTTTAGCTATTTGGCTTGCCTTGGTTGGAAGAGACTGACTTCCAACAGTCTGGAAGAGTGTGGCCGAAGACTTATAAAGACCCGGGAGACGTTAACTGTTTCTGCCCGAGAGCCGCCCTTTCAAATCATCCCAAGTGGATGCGAGCATCTGCCCTACTTTAAGGATTCACAAACTGGGGCCCAGCTAGCCGGGCAGAGTCTAGGGTAGCTCTGTGCTCTGCCTGTCGCCCTTGACAACGCGACACAAGGTCACGGAGGTCCCGCCCCAAGACCCGACTGTCCCCCTGGTGCCACTGAGGTCCCTGCCCACCCGCCGGCTCAGGCAGCGGACTGGGCAGCCCGGCGCGCTCCGTGACGTCACCCACCCGCGTCTGGGGAACGCCCCGCCTCTGACGCACGCGGCTGCGCGGGGCGCTCGAGAGGACGGACATGGCGCGTGAGCTGCGGGCGCTGCTGCTGTGGGGACGCCGCCTGCGGGCGCCGGCGCTGGCAGCCGCACGGGCAGGTGAGGGCGGCCGTACAGGCGGGCGGGGGCGGGGGCGGGGGCGGGGGCGGGTATGCGTGACTCTCTGAGGCCCGGAGCCCGCTTCATTCTCTGAGAGACGGGAGTACGGCACCCTTTGCGTGGCACGGGAAACTGAGATTTATGCGCCAAACGCACGACGAGCGGCGAATGCCGAGCCTTCGGTGTGTCCTGGTTCCACAGGCCCCCGCGTTGCCCAGGTGTCCCCAGGAGGAAACGCGGTTGAGCCCCAGCCCATGTGACTACAGCAGGGGTTTCTCTTCGGGCCGGGTGAGGCAGAGGGGCCGCGGGCTCTTCTTTCCTGGAGCTGAAGAGTTTCGGAGAGTGAAATCCGAGGGCGCGTGTGCGCTGGGAACGGACTTCAGTAGGCTGATCACTTAAGTCCCGTAGTTGGGCTTTTCTTTCTCCCCGCTCCCCCAAGTTGTTTTATACACTAGTAATGCATTAGCCACTTGCTCCCTCGTTAATTCGACACACACCAGAGTGTCCACTCCGTCCTGCACGGCACAGTGCAGCGAACCAAACCGAGAACCGGCACCCTGGTCCCTGGGATTGGTAGGTGCTGAAATAAATGTTGAAAAAAAAAAAAAATGGCCATAGTCTCTTTCTCACTCCCCACTCGGAAGTAACCACGGATGAACGTGTTTTTTTCCAGGCTCTGCGCAGTTAACACATATATAAATACACGTGTCTAACTATTTTTACGTAAAAAGGCCTAAACCATATATGCATTATGCTACAGAATTTTTAAAGCTCCCACACATCTTTTCGTCAGTATGCAGCATTCTGCGGCTTTCCAGTGGCTGCATAGTATCCTATATTGTGGTTGTATCATCATTTACTTAACATTGTCTTATTCATAAACGTAATAAAGATTATTTCCGGGGTTTTGGGGGGATGATGGTTATTAATATTGTGTGGAATAGGCGACTATTTAAATCTTTTGCACGTGTGGTGTTTAGAATTACAGATTTAGAATTTTAGAATTGTTGGATTGAACCTGTGCATATTTGAAATGTTAGGTGATATTGCCAAATTGCTGTCCAAAAATATTTTATCGTTTTATGGTCCTCTTAGCAGGGAATAAGACTACCTATATCAAGGTGTCTTCTCCAACACTGTTACATCTTTTCTAAACCTATGGTTTATAGACTATTTTTTGTTTAATTTACATTTACATGGATACTACTAGTAAGAATGTTTTCATTTAATAGCTGTTTGTGTATCTTCTATGAATTTCCTTTTCAGAGTGTTCACAGTTTATTATCTGAGTTTTAAATTTTGGTGTAGGCTCTTTTAATCATGATTTTTTAAAATAACATGCACTAGCAGGTAAGACAACTAAGTTTTATCACTGTTGCTCATATCCAACATCTTTTTTGGATTTATTTTTTGTGTCATCAGTATATTCTAGTGTTAGTTCTGCAGAGAAAGTCTGTAGGTTGTAAATTTTCTAAGCCCTACCATATCTAAAAAGATTTTTATTTTGCTCTCATACTTAGGTGTTAATTTGGCTGAGTGTTGCATTCCAGGACAAAATAATTTCCTCTAAAGAGTGATACTGCTCTCTTGTCTTCTAGCATCCTTGTTACACATGAGCAGTCACATCAACTTGATTCTTGTTTCTTTAGTAGCTGATTATCTTTTTCCATTTCTCTGGTGGTTAAGATTTTTTTCTTTTTATTGTTCGTGTTCTAAGGCTGCAGTCTCCATCCAGTTTTTTTGACACCAGGGCCTTGTGCTCCTATGAGAATCAAATGTTTGATGATCTGAGGTAGAGCTGAGGTAGTGATGCTAGTGCTGGGGAGTGGCTACAAATATAGATGAAGAAGCTTTGCTCACTCGCCTGCCGCTCACTTTCTACTGTGTGGCCCAGTTCCTTATAGGCCACAGACTGGTACTGGTCCACAGCTTAGGGTTTGGGAGCCCCTGTTCTAAGGTGTTCTAATTGTGTGTTTGTAATTCATTCTTTTTACCACATAGTGTCACTTAACATTGGAAAGACACATCAGTTTTCAGTCCAGCCAGATTTTGTTTTCTGTTTTTTTTAATCCCTTTCCTTTAATAATCTATGTTCTCTGCTGCAGTTTCTATTGCAGTGGTTCAGACATTCTTTTGCTTGAATCTAAAATACAGAACCTGTTCTTGGAAGTCTTCTGTATTGCAGTTGCCCTTGACATTGTCACTTGTAAGGATAAGTATGAAGGTATAATTGTTTGGATTGATTGATTGGTGAAATTAGCCAAGAAAATATCTTATACAATGTGTGTAGAGGGTAACAATATAGTTATGAGAATTCACTTATGCAGAAAATTCAGAATTCTTCTGTATTCTTTCCTCTTTTCCTGGGAAAGTGTTGCCAGATTTTAGCATGCGCTTGGCTTCACACCTAGGACTCTGACCGCGTGTCACCATCATCCTAGTCTCTGTGGACTTTTTGTTTTTCATTTTGGTTTATGACATAGTTTATCAACAAATATATATATATATTTTTTAATTTTTTTTAAATTTTTAATTATTTGTTATTATTTATGACTACAGCACCTGGTCTTCCTAGGTGGTCTCCCATCCAAGTACTAACCAGGCCTGACCCTGCTTAGCTTCCGAGATCAGACATTGGGCTTGTTCAGGGTGGCATGGCCATAAGACCACGGACTGTGGCTCCTGGGATTTCAAAGACGACATTAGCCTTTTGTGTGGGTCATAGGTTAGTGGGAACATGTAGCTTCCAGGCAGTATACTGGGTTATGCTGGAGGCATGTGTGGAGTATCAGGGAGCACAGAAACGTGGTTGACTGCGTAAGCTTCACAGAAGAGAGCATATGTGGGCCAAATATTGAAAATTTCGGGCAGGGTAAGGAGGTGCCTCTTAATAATTTGGTTTGACAAAAAACTAGGAGTATATGGCAGTGAGGGTGAACGAGGCTAAAAATTATGTCCTTTCTCATCTGTTAGATGTAAACTTATGGGAAGGGACCACATCCTTCTGTAATCATCAGGATAGTCTCAGTGCCAGATCTGGGTCAGTGTTTGGAGAACTCATCTGCAATCACTGAGGTCCACACACACCTGACTTTCTACAGTACCTCAGGACAAGGTGGCTGATTACAGATAATTTCCTTTATTGTGAATCTTAAGTTGACTGGTAGTTGGGAATTAGCAGTATTACAACCAGCAAGTAATTCCTTCTCTTAAAATGTATATTCATGATAGGGAGCATGGATATGAGAGCCTGAGTTATCTGGAAAATGAAATGTTAATACTAAAAATATAAACTACTGTCAGATCTTTCACCGAAGCTCCAGCAAGTATCACAAGTAACTGATTTGCCGGTAGACAGATGATAAAGCTCTTTTCTAAAGAAGAGAGATGACCCTGAAAAATCAATAATAGATTTGGTCTCCAAAAGCAAATGTGATTGTGTTGTAAGGCAGATAGGCTAGTGGGTTGGTCATATCATGTGGCTAGGAAACTGCCATGGCCCCGCAGTCCTGAGCCCTATTTCTTAATCTCGCAGGATGCTCTTGTTCTCAAGGTTTGACATTACTAGAAAGAGATCATGAGGCAGTCACGGTGGAACGGTTGGTACTCAATTTAAAGTCTTATGCTTTCTTCGTTCTGTGTAAGCTTAGACCTTTGCTGGAATTTTCTGCCTTGGAAAAGGTTGAGGAGTTCGCTCCAAGCACAAGAAATGTCAGAAGAGTGGGGTTCCCCTGTTTGTTGGAGGGCTCAAGCATTGCATATTTGTTTTATTTCCCGCAGTGAACCCCACATAGACCTTATCCAGCTGAAACCTCCCTTTTAGAACTTTTATTCTTTTGTTGATTTAATTTGCTTCTTCCCTATGCTCTTTGGGGCACGTGCTGTTTAATTTCTACCCCTAACGCCTCTTGTGCTTCAGTCTTCACAAGTCTTCAGGCAAATTTCAGGTGTTCCCAGGCTATTTTTGTCATGAGAGAAGTAGCACTTGCTGGCCAGATTTCATGCTGTATCTCTGAGACAGCTGTTTATGCTGCTAATATGGCATGATGATATAGGTTTTGATCCTTAACTGCTTAGAGTTTGAATGATGTCATCTGTATAAACCATGGTGCTGGGGCTTAGGGCCAGCAGCAGGAAGATAGGTGACTCTGCTGCCCAGTAGGTACCAGGTGGGCCTTTATCATAAGGGCATGAGATGCTTGGGTGTGTGCATGGTCGAGGAGGGGGGAGGTTGAGTTATCTGAGCCATGTGCAAAAGATCAAACCAACCCAAATGTAATAGATTAGCAAAGGCCTTCTTAGTTATCTGCTTACTTGGCCAGAACTAAGACCAAAGAAAAATCTCCAGGTGTTTTGCTACCCCTGTGCAAGAAGAGAAGGAATGCAGCTCGAAGAAAGAGGTGGGGAAAGTCAGGTTTATGAGAAAACAGTGTAGGGAAATAAACATTTCTCAACACTCCCCCGCTCCCCCGGCCAAATGTCAGTCTCTGGGTTGTAAATATGGCAACGCTGATTTCCGTAAAGGAGATGGTTACTAAGGCCCGTGGTGGTGTTTATTGTCTCAGACCACAGCACTGATTCGGGATCAGTGAAATATATCCAGTTCACACTCAAAGTGAAATGCTTTAGGTTCTTGAATTGCATTTTGGGTGCCCTTACTGTAGCCAGCTAGATTTTTTCTTAAACACCATCCTGCTCAGTCTTGATATGGAAGACTCGTCTTTTCCTAGGAAGCTACTGTTTGCTTAGTCCACCAGGAAGTTCTGTAACATTTAGTAAAGATAGATTTCAGGGTGTTTATTTCTGGTATAGCTAGTTATTTCTGCTAAAGCCACTAGGAATTAGCTAGAGAACCAGTGTTTATTCAGAGACCTCATCTCCACTTGCTTTTTAACCAAGTGAATGCCCATAGGTGAGGTAAATTGAATAGGTGTAGCTGAGTCATGGGTGTAACTAATTTAAAAAGAATGGCTCAGTATGTAGCAGCCATATGATCAAGAAATGTGATTGGAATATAAAAAACTAATTTTCAGATATCTAAAATGAATACCATATTTTAAAAAAAGAGCAGACTGTATAGTCACACTGTTAAGAACAAATAGGTCAAAGTCTTTCTAGTGGAACTGGATATGTCAGGTAGCTGATATGGCACCGTGAAGGAGAAATGAAGAAAGCACATTGCCATTGTAGTTTGCTCAAATCAGTATTCTAGCATTTATAGGGAAAGGATTGCCTGAGTGAATTTTGCATGAAGCTTACTTTTAAAGTAGTAAAACATTTCGTTTTCATCATTATGATTAGAAGACTTCTAAAACAATCATTAGATGGAATATAATTGAAACTTTCTTTGATGTTTCCAGGGCCAAAAGTGTGAATGACGGTCCTCTTTAGTAATACACAGGCCCTCTGGGATATGATGGCTCTTGAAATGACATCTTGAGTATTTCTGACTTTTTAGCCTCCTTTACTCTCATTTAACTTGTCAGGCCTCCCTGGGGCTGTGTTCCCTCCTCCTCTCGCAGGTTTTAGATGTGGGCTGGCAAACTAGATGATAAAACTTATTAGTGGCACATTTTTTAAAAAGGATTGTGAGTGGGAACGGGAAGAGTCTTATGTGACTAAAGTTGGGGTATGGATTTCATGTACTGTATTTAGACTATTCATAGGTGCCCCTCTCTGTTTTTTGTTTTGTTTCTTTATATTCAGGGAGTTGATGTTTCTTGATAGAGTGTAAGTATAAAACAAATATAAGTTTATTAGAGAATGATCTCGGAACAGGCTCTGAAACATAGTATGGTTTAAGAAACAGTGTGTTAGAGAATTCCAGAGGTAAGAACGTAGAAATTTTTGAAGAAATGCAAATCTTTATTTGATATATAAGTGGAAAATGAAGAGCTTTCTGTCTACAGTATTGATATACTTAAATCTTATGTGAAATAATTATAGAACTTATGAAACAAAACGTTTAGAGAAATTTCAGATGTGAATGAGATAGCTAACCTGTGGTTTCTGGTTAAAATGGAGAGAATAATGAAACTGTCCAAGTTGACTTACTGAAAAGCAGAGAATTTCATGCTTACAAGCATAAAACTATAGTAAAATAATTGGAGGTGTTCTGGAGGGGAAAGCTAGAGGCTACATTCCAAAGAACTATAGTTTTCTCAATATAGTATTTCTGCTTTGTGGGAGAGCGTTAAATCTGTTTTTCAATGATCTGGAAGTACCTTTAGTTTACAGAATTTTAAACTTACAGAGTAAACTTATTTTTTTAAAAATGTTTTACTGAACCCAAAGCTTTAAAATTAGAAATGTATAGGCTGAAATTAGATGAGTGAATTTCAAACTTTTTTTCTCATGAACTCCCTGTAAGAGATGTATTCACATCATGACCTGCTATACAAGCATATATATATATATATATATATATATATATATATATGTATGTATGTGTGTATATATCTGTGTGTGTATATACATATATACACACACACACATATACTGTGCAAAATATATGTGTGTGTGTGTGTGTGTATACTGTGCAAATATATGTACATATTTAGCTGAAAGTTTTGTAAATACTCTTATGCTATGCATTCTTATGCTTTCATTTAAAAAAAAGGTTTTACTTTAACCCACTGAATTGATTTCATAGCCATTGGGTCACCGATCTTAACCTGTGGTCTGTGAAACACTTTGTTATGCGACTGTACCTTCTGAGAAAATAACCACATGTTTATCAAGGGTCTGCTCTGACACTAGCATCATAATGAGAACAGTCAAGACATGAGACAGTCAAAGGTTTAGCCTACTGGAACATCTACATAGTGTAGCAACATCAGTTCATTAAACAAACGTCTGTGGTGCCTACTGTGTGTCTGACACTGTTCTGGGTGTTATAGGATACTCAGAGGACAAAACAGACAAAATCCTGGTCCTGGATGGTGCTGGGGTGTAGTGGGTTTGGACACACAAGTAAATGCTATATGGATGTTATGCGAAAAGTTCTGTGAAGAAACCAAAGCAGGAAGGGGATCCCGATAGAAATAGGGTGGTCAAGGAAGGCCTCCATGGAAGGTGGTGTTTAAACAAAGCCTGGACAGAGGTGAAGGTGTCTGAAGAAGAGGATTTCAAGCAGAGGGAGCATCCCGTGTCAGGGTCTGGGGTGGTGTTTTGGAGGGACAGCAAGGAGGCTGGGGCTAGTGTCCGGGGTGCTCTTGAGCAGAGTTAAGTTAGAGTAGTGTGCCTCATTCGTCTGAGTGTGACTTTACAGATTGAGATTTGGTTGGTGGGTAAGACTAGGTAGTGAATTAGAATTAAAGCTAACTTTACAGTTTTCTGAAAAAAATTTGTGTTTTTAATGAGAAGGGAGTCCTGTTTTCCAGAACAAACTGCTGTAGTGAAAAATATCTTCTACCCTGACTCTCAGTGTACTGCCCTGCTATGCCAGAAAAAGCCTCTACAGCAACACGCATGTACACACCCACATTCCCTTAGAAAAGAAGAGAAACTATGCTACACTGGGACGTATCATACTATACTGTATCAAGGCACAGATTGCTAGTATCCCACAGTGTTGGCGCCCCTTAATTTATTCAACCCTCTCTTGATGGACATTTAGGTTGTTTCCAGCCTTTTTAAAAATATCACAGACAGCTCTGCCAACAGCTTTCTCACACCTTCACGAGAGTTGGCATAACAAAATTTGAAATATTTGTCAGTCCGATAGTGAAAATACTATCTTGTTTTAAAATTCATTTCTTTAGTTATGAATGATGTAAAGCATTTTTTATATGATTCAGAGTCATTTATAGTTCTCTTTTTTGTGAATTGCCATTTTTCTCTTACACTGTTGGCCTTTTTCTTATAGTTCTGTAAGTGATCTTGCTATGTTATGGAAACTATCCTTCTGCCACATGTTTCAGATATTTTTCCCTAGTGTGTTTGCATACTGACTTTAATTTTTTTGGTAGTATGGTTATTGTTTACTTTTAAATTTTTTTATTGAGATATAACTGGCATGTAACAGTATATCAATTTCAAGTATATAACAATGATTTGATGTTTGTATATATTGTGAAATGATCACAGTAAGTTTAATTAATAATTAACATCTATCACCTCACATAGTTACACATTTTTTTTCTTGCAGTGAGAACTGTTAGAATTTATTTACTTTAATTTTTATGTGGCCCATAAACTTACGGTTCGTGGTTATGTGTCTTGTTTAGAAAGATCTCAAGATTATTAACATCATTAATTGTTGGGGAAAAGCAAACCAAAACCACAGTGAGCCGCCACTTCTCACACACTCGGGTGGCTACAATAAAAAACATAGGCAATAACAAGTGTTGGCAAGGATGTGGAGAAATCAGAACCCTCATATAATGCTGGCAGGAATGTAAAATGATGCAGCACTTTGGAAAACAGTCTAACAGTTCCTCAGATGGTTAAACATACAGTGACCACTTGACTCAGCACTTATATTCCTAGGTATATACCCAAGAGAATTTAAAACATGTATTCACACAGAAACATGTACACCAATATATATGTAGCAGCATTATTTATAATAGCCAAAAACTATAAACAACCCAGTTATCTATCAACTCATGAATGGATGAACATCATGTAGTCTATCCAGATAATGGAATATTTTTCATCCATAAAAAGGAGTGAGGTATGGTTACAGCTCTCTTTGCTGAAAACTTGTTTCTCCTTTGTAGTGTACTCTTATCTTTTCACTTCCCAGACTTCACAGGGCTACAGCCTTCCTTAGTGTGGCCTGCCTCCTTCTAAAATATACTTTTAATAAATATTACTTTTTCTAAAAAATAAGGTGAGGTATGAGAAGTGGTACATTTTGGGTGCACCTTGAAAACATTTTGTTAAGTGAAAGAAGCCAGACACAGAAGACCATATATAATGTGATTTCATTTATGTGAAACGTTCAGAGCTGGCAAATCCATACAGACAAAGTAGTTGGCAGGAACTGAGGGGCAGAGGGAATGGGGAGTGACTGCTAATGGGTATGGTGTTTCTTTCTGAGGTGATAAAAATGTTCTAGAATTAGATATTGGTCACGGGTTTTACACAACTTTGTGAATATACTAAAAACCATTAACTTGAACACTTGGTGAATTATATTAATGAAGTTGTTTTTAAAAATACCTTATGTTTTATTACAGTGCTTTTAGCTTTTCACTTTTAAAGTCTGGAATTTGTTTTGATTTAATAAGTGAGGCAGGAAATTAATTTTAGTACTGTAGCTGTAATGTACTTTAATATTTGATAATAGTATTTTCTCATACTTTCAAAAATTTCTTTGCTATTTATGCACACTTATTTTTTAAATGAATTTTAGAATAAGCTTGACTAGTTCATAAAAATTCTGTTTGAGTTTTCATTGGGATCATGTTAAAAATATAGACTAATTTAGGGAATTGACATCTTTAAATATTTACTCTTCCTATTCAAGGACATTTTCCCAAGCTTTTTATATCCCTATGTAAATGTGTTTCATGCCCCTAGTAAATTTTTCTAGTGTGTTTTGTAATTGGGTAATTTTTATAAATAGGTTATTTTGGAAATACGTTATTGATATACATAGCACAAAATCCAAAAGATGCAAAGGTGTGAGCAGTGAAAAGCACGTCTTTCTCACCGAAACCCTCAGACACCAGTTCTTCTGGTGGCAGCCTCTGTAGCCAGTTTCTTGAGTGTTCTCACAGAAACATGCTTGGCTTATGAGAATAGTTTATGTGTATGTGTACACACACATATATATTTAAACACCATGGTAGCACATGCAGACTGTTGTTCTGAACCAGGTTTTTTTCCGTAATATATTTTAAGGATATTGCCTTCCTCTGAGCTCAGCAGGCTGTTTCCTGCTGTCCTGAGTGGTTTCCATACAGGGTCACCAGAAGTACTGTCTGAAAGTTGCTCCTGAAAAGAATTCTGCGCAGTTCTTTTGGCATCTCTCCCTTCATTTGAGCTGGTAAAGATTAACTATAGTGTGAACTGGAGCACAGGGCCAAAGAGAGGATCTGAGAGCAGGGAATATTGGTTGCATTGTGCTGGGCTTTCCAGGGCCTTCCCTCTTCCTGCAGCTGTCTTCATTTCATACCTGCAGGCCCGGCTCCAACTTGGACTTACACACTACTCCAGGTGGACTATAAGGTGATCCAGCCCCCCAGCCATGTTATATCCCATAGGAAACACCTCTGAGAGCTCCTCTGCTTATGTCAGGCTAAGTTCTAATAGGCTATGTGTACATATTTTTGCAAGTTTAAAGTGACTCACAGGGTTTGAAGCTGGTGGCCAGCCCCCTCCCCTGCAAGCTTTATTTTCTTTTCGTTCTTCCTCCTCTTGCTTTCTACCTAAAAAGGAATACATATAATATGTACGTTCAGTTTTGAAAAGAAATGTAAAATAAATACCCATTACCTAGCTTAAATAGAAATTAAGAATCCCTTGACCCTTCCTCCCCGATGCATCCCCGTCTCTTTCGCTGACCTGAATTTTCTGGTTTCTATTTCCTTGCTATTCTTTATATTTCTATACATATGTATATGTATACACGCACACACACACACTTGAAATCATATTGTGTGTTCTGCTGGGACTTTGCTTCTTTGGGTCATTATGTTTTCTTAGTGTTCTGCATGATAATGGTGTAGTTCATTAGTTTTCTCTGCTTATTCTGCTGTGTTAACATACTTTCATTTCTTTATGTATAATTCCTGACATATACCTAAGTAGAATTGTTGTGTCATTTGGCATGTGCCAAATTATTAAGTAAATTAAAGTTATTTTCCAAGAAGAGTTGTAACACTGTATCTTCCACCAGCAGACAATGAAAGTCCTCTCCACACTTAATCCAGTGTTTGGTAGTCTCAGATTTTTTAATCTTTGCATATCTGATGAGTGTTAAATGGTATCTTGTGTCTGTGTTTGTTTGATTTTAAGATATTCATCAGAAAGTACATACACTACATGTACAAGTCAGTGGAACAGTATTACCTGTCAGGTTTATCCATGTCATTGTTTTCTAATAGTCCATCATGTGAATATATTGCAGTTTATTTCTCCATTCCAGATACAGCCTTTTGGGTTCTTTCCGTGGGGCTTTTGTAAATGAGGCGGCTGTGAATTTCATCATGCAGGCATCCTGCCTCACAGATGCAGGCATTTCTTTAGGGCAGCATTCGCCAACCTTTTTGGCACCAGGGACCCGATTTGTGGAGGGCAGTTTTTCCACAGACTGGAGCAGGGGGGCAGGGGATAGTTTTGGGATGATTCAAGTGCTTTACATTTATTGTGTACCTTATTTCTATTATTATTGCTTTGTAATATATAATGAAATAAGTATACAGCTCACCATAATGCATAATAAGTGGGAGCCCTTAGCTTTTTTTTCTGCAAGTAGACATTCTCATCCGAGGGTGATGAGTGACACTCAAAGTGTATTGCTTAGGTCTAGTCTACTCCATAATCATTTTCGTTGCTGTCACTGCAGAAAACCCTGCTTCACAAAGATAGGATGTTGGAAATAGAAGCAGACTTTTCAGTGCTTTTGTGTAGGGGTCTCCAGCCCCTAGGTCTCGGGCTGGTACTGGTCTGTGGGGAGTTAAGAACCAGGCCGCACAGCAGGAGGTGAGCGGCAGGCAAGCAAGCGAAGCTTCATCTGTATTTGCAACAGCTCCCCAGCGTTAGCATCATCGCCTCAGCTCCACCTCAGATCATCAGGCATTAGATTCTCATACAAGCACTGGTCCCTGGTCACTGGTCCCTGCTGCTTTTGTGGCAGTCACAATATTCCACCTTGACTTTAATCTAGAGTGTGTGAAGATTTGAAGTTGTCTCAAACATACTTTTAAGGCCACCGTCATTTGTGATCTCAAGCAGTTGATCCTCTTCTAGCATGGACAAAGTCGATTCACCTGGCTTATACACAAATGGGTCGCAGAGCCATTCCTTCCCAGTTCAGGGGTCTTTTGTGGTTGGGAAGTAATGGTCAAACTCTTTTGAAAGCTGAAATAGGTGATCATGCACCAGCTGGGAGAAAGAAGGCCCTGGCTCAGGGTCTTTCAGAATCTCTGCTAACGTTTGAAATGTCAAAAATCCCAATGGTCACTCATCATCCCGATAATTCCAGTTTGGCTTTGAATGCAGCCACTTTACTGACTTGAACACTGTTTTCCCCTGAAGTGACATTTTGATTTAGGGCAAGGTGAATATGCCACACAAGTAAGCAAGTTTTGTGACCCATTCTGTGTCACTGAAATGTGCTGCCAGTGGTGACTGTTTCTAAAAAATCTCTGGCGCTACTCTTGTAACTCAAAAACTGGCCAGTGATCTACCTTTAGAAAGCCATATCACTTCTATGTATAAGAGAAAACGTGTGTGCTCTGCATCCATCTCAGACTGCGCGAACAGATGTTAGTTAAGGGCATGTTCTTTAATGTGGTTGATCATTTTAATCATATCTTGCAAAACGTTAAGTTCAGGTGACATTTTTTGGCTAGCCAGCTTTTCTCTATGGATGACAGTACATAGACTCACATTCAGAAGCGACCTCTTTGACCTGAGTAGTGAAACCAGAAAGCCATCCAGTCATGGCAGCCGCTCCGTCTGTGCATATACTGACACATAATGACCAATTCAATTTTTCTGATATGTAATCATTCAAAAACTTGAATAGTTCTGCAGCTGTGGTGTTGGTTGGCAACAAAAGTGCACATAACATGTCCTCGTGAACATTCTCCTGAAAAATATATCGCAAAGAAACAAGCATTGTTACCTTGTCAACATCTGTAGACTCGTCAACCTGGATTGCATGCCACGGTGACTCATTAATCTTCTCTAACAACTGTGCCTCAGTATCCTCTACTATTTCATCAATTCGTCTAATTATGGTGCTAGCTGAAATAGGAACACATGCCACCTTTTGAACTGCAGCCTCTCCTAAAAGTTAATGACAAATGTCCTTCATAGCAGGCAGGATCAACTCTTCACCAACAGTAGATAAAGGGCTTCTTAGCTTCAGCAATGCGGTTAACCACTAAGAATGATGCTCTCAGTGCAGACACATTTAGTGAAGTGTGGCCTTCAATAATTTCTTCTGTTCTTCATGTTCACATTTTTTTTTCTTTTGAAAAACTCTATAAAAGACTTGTCTTTTAGTTCAGGGTGCTTGGTCTCCACATGGCAAAGTAATTTTGAAGGTTTCATGGCTTTGTTGGATAGCCTGTCGCCACATAGTATACAAAGCGGGCTTGGAGAATGTGAACCACCTGTTGCAATGAACCCATAATTTAAGTAGGACTTGGTATTTTCTTTTAAATGCAGCTTTCTTTTGTTGGTAGTCTTAGAGTCTTCTGCTGTCTTACCATTGGGTCTTTCCCCTTTTTCAAAGAAGCTCTCCAGGGACATTAATTTTTCACTCATCTTGGCTAGGGTTAGCTTGCAGGCTTACCCAGTCTGTGACTGAGACAAGTGCGCAGTGTGGTAAAGAGGCGCAGACTGAGCTGGTAAATAAGTAAAATGATCTGGGCCAGTCACGTGTGGACTAAACTAAGTGTCGGATTCTGACTTAAAAATGTGGCTGTACAATTGAAGTATATCAACTCACTTGCCACTATAAAGCCTGCCACCAGATGTAGCTTAATTGTCACTTACTGATAGGGTTTTGATATGAGTGTGCAAACATTTGATTTGGTCTCTGTATAGTCAAACCTCTCTGCTGATATTAATCTATATTTGCAGCCACTCCCTAGCACTAGCATCACCACCTCAGCTCCACCTCACCATCAGGCATTAGATTCTCATAAGGAACACTTGACCCAGGTCCCTCGCGTGTACAGTTCACGTTAGGGTTCGCACTCCTATGAGAGTTTAATGCCTGATGACCTGAGGTGGAGCTGAGGCGGTGATGGTAGCCCTGGGGAGCAGCTGCAAATACAGATGAAGCTTCATTTGCCTGCTGATCACCTCCTGGTGTGTGGCCCAGTTCCTAACAGGCCATCCACTGGTACCCGTCTGTGGCCTGGGAGCTGGGGACCCCTTCTCTAGGGTATGTAACTAGGAATGGGATTGCTGGGTTTAGGGTATGTGTCTTTAGTATATAATCGTGATTTTCGCAGAGTGGGTCCTGATTTACATTCCACAAAGTCTGTGAGAGTTCCCTGTGCATATCTGCGCTGACACTTGGGATTTCCAGCTGTTTTAAATGTTTGTCAATTTGATGGTTACAAAACGATGTTTTACTTGGGATTTTAATTGTGTTTTAATGGATTACTAATGAAATTGAACATCTTTTATGTATGGCTTATTGGACATTGTTTTGTCTTCTGTAAACTGCTATTTATGTCTTTTGTCCCCATTTTTTTCTGAATTTACTATTTATTATGTATTTTTGTATATATTGTTTATGGGTACTAATCTTTTATTAATTATTATTTTGTCGATTAATAATAATTGTTGCAAATATGTTCCCCCAGTTTGTGGCTTGCCATTTCACTCTCATCTTGGTGTCTGGTGGGCTTTTGTTTTGTTTTGTTTTTGATAAACAGAAGTTCTTAATTTAGTCAAATAAACCCATCTTCTATGGCTTACCCCAAGGTTCTTCAAAGGCCTGTGGGTCAGATCAGGCTTTTGGCCTATTTCTGTGAATAAAGTTTTATTGGGACACAGACATGTCCATTCTTTCACATGTTGTCTATGACCACTTTCCTGCCATATGGCAGAGCTGAGCAGCTGCAAGAGGGGCCACAGGGCTCGAACAGTCTAAAATATTTACTGTGTTCCTCTCACAGAAGAAGTTTGCTAACTTCTGTTTACCTCAAAGTCATAAATATCATCTATTTTTTTCTATAAAAGTTGTTCTCTGATGTATTTCTACCAAACAGGAGTGTGAGCCTCTTTTTTGTAGCTTTACTCTATTTCTCTTTGCTGGTAAACTTTCTCATGGGCATTATTTTCCAGATTAGAAAGGAGTTGCAAACTAGCAACCACAAGCTAATTTTGTCTAAATAAATTTCCTTTGGTTCAAACACTAAAAAAGCAATTGCAAACATTTAAAATAAGATTTCACATAATTATTTGAGTTTCTTATTTCTTTTGAAAAATTGAAAGTTCTGAGAGTCTTGGTTTACATTTGACAGTGGTGACAGTCTTTTAGAATATTGTAGCAGCTGCTGCATCCTACAGATGGGCCTGCCCGCTACAGTTTACTATAGTACCTATACTCTCATTTGCTCCTTCCTTCTGAGCCCATTAGTGCCATTTCTTTTGCTCTGTGTGTGTGTGTGTGTGTGTAGTAGAGTTAATTATATTGATTGATTGTGTAGTGCTAAACTAGCCTTGCATCCCTGAGGTAAACCTACTAGGTCATGATACAGTATCATTTTTACATATTTTGGGGTTTGATTTGTTAATATCTTATTCAGGACCTCCCTGTCTGTTCATGTGGTATATTAGCCTATTATTTTTATTGTGTGTGTGTGTGTGTAATGTCTTTGTCAGGCTTGATATTAGGGCTATGCTGTTCTCATAAAACTGATAGGGAAATATTCCCTCTTTTTCTATTTTTGTGAAAGAGTTTGTGTAAGATCGGTATTATTTCTTACTTATGTGTTTAATAGAATTTACCAGTAAAAATTCTGGGTTTAGAATTTTATTGTGGAAATGTTTTTGAAAACATTCAATTTCTTTATTAGATATAAGGCAATTCAGAATTTCTGTTTCATCTTCTGTCACTCTGGATAGATTTTAATTTTTTCAGGGAATTTGTCCATTTCACCTAAATTGTCAACTTTCTTGGCATAAATTTGTTCATAATCCTCCTGATGTCCGTAAAATTTGTAAGGAGATCCCCATCTTATTCCTGATGTTGATAACTTTTATTCTTTTCTTCAGTAGTCTAGCTAAGAGTTATCGGGTTTTTTTTTTATCTTTTTTAAGAATCAACTTTGGCTTTGTTAATTTTTCCATTGTCTGCCCCCCCTTTTTTTTTTTTACTTTATTGATTTCTGTTCTTTGTTATATCCTCTCTTCTACTTTGGGTAGACTTTGTCTTTTTTTTTTTTTTCCCCCCTAAGGTAGAAACTTAGGTCATTGATTTCAGTTTGTCATTTAGTATTTGTCCCTTCTCATTCCCCGCCCCCCTTCTTCCTTTTTTGCTTTCTTTTGGATCAAGTAAAATTTTTAAAAATCTATTTAAATTTATCTAATACTTTTTTAGCTATACCTCTTTACATCATTTTTTAGGTGGTTACTCTGGTGGTGAATCTAATGTTTAGCCTTAACTTTTAATAGTCTATTTAGAATTAGTATTATAGCACTTTGTATAATGTAAAAAAACTTGTTACTATGTAGGTATATTTTATTTCTCCACCCCATATGTTATATGTATAGCATGTACATATGTTATAAACCCACAAGACAATGTTTTAATTTTTGCTTTAAGCTGTCATATATTTTTTAAAAAGAAATTAAGAGAAAAATACTTTTATATTTACCCAGGTTACCGTTTCTGATGCTCTACCTTTCCTCTTGAAGACCTAGGTTTCCATCTGATATTTCCATTTAGCCTGAAGAACTGTAGCATTTCTTTTAGTGCAAGTTTTCTATTTAAGACTGTATAGATGAACCATTGTCTTCCGGCCTCCATTAATTCTGCTGAAATGTTAGCTGTCATTAAAATTATTGTTCTCCCATGAAATATGTTGTTCTCTCTGAGTGTTTCCAAGATTTTCTTTTTATTTGGTTTTCAGTAGTTAGACTATGATGTGCCTAGGTGTTTTTCTTTGAAATTATTCTGCTGGTGGTTCATTGAGCTTTTTTGAATCTATAAATTTATGTATTTGACCAACTTGGGGGGAAATTTTCAGTCATGAATTAAAAATTTTTTTTCTGCCCTATTCTGTTTCTCCTCTCCTTCTGGGACTAAAGTTACATGTTTGTTAAACTTTTTTCTGTTGTTCCACATATACCTGACACCCCATTTATTTGTTTTTAATATTTTTTCCTGTTTCATGTCAAATAATTTCTATTGCTCTATTTTCAAGTTCACAGGCTTTCCTCTCATGTTTCCATTCAGTTATAAAGCCTTCCAGTTAATTTAAAAATTTCAGATATTTTTTATATCTAAAATTTCCATTTGGTTCTTCTGTTATTGTTTATGTCTCTGATATTTGCCACCTTTTCCGTTTTAAGCATATGTTATGTCATATTATATTATAACAGCTGTTTTAAAATCCTTGTCTTCTGATTCCAACATCAGGATCTTCTTGGCATCATTGTCCATTGATTGACACTTCTCTTGAGCTGGGGTCACATTTTCCTATTTTTCTGTATATCAAGTAACTTTTTATTGTATCCTGGACATTGTGGGTGTTACCTTTTGGAGTCTCTGGATTCTGTTATATTCCTCTGAGGAGCTGTTGTTTGTAAGTCAGATCTCAACTGCAAATACTTTCTCTTAGGCAGCAGTTAAATTCTTATCCTTAGCTTTGTTGCTTGCAGTTTGCCCCACATGTGCGTGATTTAGGTCATTAGAGATTTAGAAGAATTTATTCACAGAATTTGGGGTTCCCTTTCTCTGACTCTCTGCTTTCTGGGTCCCTCCCCTCACTTTTCATGTTCTGTGGTTACCCCAATCTCTCCTCTGGTTCTTCAGGCTAGAAAAAGTATACATTGTATATATTTTCTCTTGAAGTTTTAGCCACCCTTTACTTAACCTGCTTTTGATTCTGTGATGTTGGCTTTTTCCCAATGTGGACTCTTTTCTAGAAACTGTCAGCTTTTGTTGATTCCCTAGGGCCTTCAAATAGTCTTTTCGTTGATGTTCCTAAGTTCATAGTTGTTATACACAGGAGGTTTGGTTAGTAGGTTATATCTCAGCCATACAGGAAGTAGCTCTTCTGTGTAGTAGAATTAAGACAAAAAGTGAAATAGTTCTTATTCACATTATATACTTGGTAAAATGGAAGATTGTCTGATCGTGATATTTGTTCCAGAAAATAATCAATGTCTTTCTTACAGCTTAAAATACTGTATGTGTATATCTAAAGCAAATAACTTAAGATGCAATTATGAAACACAACCATAGTAAGAATTATGGCTGATTAAAAAAAAAGCAAAAACAGCAAGTGTTGACGAGGACGTGGAGAAAAGGATACCCTCATACATTGTTGGTGGGATTGCAAATTGGTACAGCTGCTATGGAAAATAGTATAGAGGTTTCTCAAAAAATTAAAAATGGATATACCTTTTGACCCAGCAATTGTACTTCCGGGTATTTATCCAAAAAAACCAAAATAATAATTCGTAAAGATCTGTGCACTCCAATATTCATGGCAGCACAATTTACAGTAGCCAAGATATGGAAGCATCCTAAGTGCCCATCAACAGATGATTGGTTAAAGAAATTATGGTTCACATATACAATGGAATAGTACTCAGCCATTAAAAAAATGAAATCCTACCATTTGCAATGACATGGATGGACCTAGAAGTTATTATGCTGAGTTAACTAAGTCAGACAGAGAAAGGTAAATACCATATGATTTCCCTAATATGCAGTATCTAGGGAACAAAAAGAACAAACTGATCAAAAAACAGACTCAAAAATATAGTGGACAATTTGGTGATGAACAGAGGGGAGGGCAGTTGGGAGGCTGGGAGAATGGGATGAAGGGTTAAAGAAGTATAAATTAGTAGTTAATAGTTGGGCATGGGGAGCATGGCAGAGGGAATGCAGTTAGCATTAATATGCTGGCTAAGTGGAGGGCCACGGGAGGGAGGGAGCAATTGGGAGAATCGTTTTATGAACATTATAGGTGTCTAACCAATGTACTGTATACTTGAAACTAATTTAAATAAATAAATTATTTTTTAAAAAATAGCAAGAGAAATACCCATTGTGTTTTGACTCATTTGCCTTACTTGGTAGCCCCTGTGGACAGTTGCATCTTTAATTGCTGCTTATTAGTCAAAAAATGGCCTTGTAGGACTAATAACGCCATCTATTGGCTGACTGAATGTTAGTGTGAGCATAGTGATGTTTATGCTGATAAAAAGTTTCATGATTGTAAAAAGAGCTGCTTCCCCATAGATTCTTTGGCATCTGGAGAAATATGGACGTTCTTGCTTTCATAAAGTTTAATACTAAGAAATATAAACTTGTTAATTTGGCAATAAATTTCGTAATTTGTTACACAGTAACAAAAAGTGAATAGAAGAAATGCCATAAACTGGCTTATAACAGGAGTTTCAAATGAGCAGCACAGAAAATAAGTGCTCTGACTTTATAGTATGGAGAGATTATTGTGAAGTCAGTACAGGAGGCTTGATGGAAGAGAGGGCTTCATGCTGGGTCCTGAAGCAGTTCAGATGGAAAAATGGGATGTGGTTGCAGGTGAAGGAAAGAGCATATGCACTGGCAGAGGTAGGTAGGGTAGGGTGGGTAGGTGTGTGTGTGTGCGCGTTGTGAGATTCAGATTATTGGTGCTTCCCATTTTGTGCGACCCCAAACCACTAAATAGATTAACACTGTGACATTGTAGCCTGACACTGAGGTTTGTGGTTTCCCCATAGGGTGTAGAGGAAACATGAAGACAGATACTGTGCAGACAGTGTGTTTGTAACGGGTTCAAGCAGATTTATTGCATTATTGGTTTTGTTCTTAAAGCCATTGTAGGAAGTTCAGTTAACCTGAAATCAAATCTGCTCTTAATAGTGCTCTTGACTAATGTAATCTTGGAATTATGTTGGAAGTCCTTGTTGGGAATATGGATTGCTTATTTTTTCCCCTTTTTAGAACTGTGAAGACATATTACTTCCATTATAAACAACATATTAAATCTTTTCAAACATATTCTGAGTACTGAGTGGGAAAAAAACCAGAATAGGAAAAATAAAACATGAGAAAATAGTTTAATCTTGGGATGAGGAAGGCCTATCCAGACAAGACTTATTTTCTAATATATAAAGAGCTCTTATAAATCAATAAGAAAAAGATAGAAAAAAGTAGAGAAATGATCAGAGGATATCAACAGTCCATTAATAAAAAAAGAAATAGTAAGTATTTTAAAATATGGATGGATGCTCAATATTGTTCATAAGAGAAATGTAAATGAAAACTACAGTGAAATTTTTACCTGATTGATAGGCTAAGATCCGGAAGTTTCGTAACAGTGTTGACAGGAGTGTGGCAGTGACACACTCTTATGTGTTGCTGGTGGGGCTATAACGTGATTCATCCTCTCTTTAGGGTGACTTGGCAGCACTGACCGCAATTTAAACGGACATAACAGTGGACCTGGACATTTCACTGCTAGATATATGCTAGGTTGTATACTCACACTTAAGTGAAATGACACATGTGAAAGAATATTCTTTAAAGCACTCTTTTTTATTTCGAAACATTTTATTTTGAAACAGTCTCATACTTTACAGAGATGTTACAAAAACAGTGCTCTGGATTCTCTTTCCCCCTCACCTAGTTTCCGCTAATGTTAATATCTTACGTAACCATAGTACAACTATTGACAACTGAAATAACACTCATACAATACTGCCAAGTAATCTCCTGATCTTATTTGAATTTAGCCAGTGTTCCAATGGATGTACTTTTTCTGGTCCAGGATCCTGCACTGAACACAGTTGTCTCCTCTAGTCTGTTCAGTCTGCTTGTCCTTCAGGACCTTGGTGCCTTCGAATAGTACTGGCCAGTGTTTTGTTTTGTTTTTATCGTGGCCAGTTATTTTATAGGTGGTCTCTCATTTTGGGTTTGTCTGATTTTTTTTTTTATGATTAGATTTAGATGCATTTTTGGCAAGAATGTGGGGCCGTGGCAGAAGGGAGGCCATGCCCTCTTCACCACACCAGGAGTTGCAGGATGTGTGTTTACACAGGTAGTTTATGTGGGTCTCAAAGTACTAAGAGCTGTTAGCCTCTAAATTTTTGCTCTCACATGATTTCTGGTTTCTTTTGGGGTAGGGGTGGTTTTTTAGCTGAGAGAGGCAACAGGGGAACGCAGCCTGTTCTTTTCTGAGAGACCAAAAGACAAATGGCAGGGAAAGGACTCTGTTAGCAGAACAAAGTGGGACAAGAAGTAAGGATAAATGATCAGTTTAGTAAATTCTGCTGCTTTTATGCAAATGGAGTGGATCAAGAATAGTTTACTCCAAATGAAATTCACCAGCAGGGAAAACCATCCTTTCTTGAGGGCGTGATATGTTATATGGTGTGTGAACAAGAACTTATGAAGCACTCCCCTCTATGCCAAGACTGAGTTTGATGGGCTAGGGAGAGAGGGGCAGAGGCACCCCAGTGTTGGTGACCATGTAGGTAGCGGTACAAGGGGCATCAGCAAACCTGTTGGTCTGGGGCTTCTGGAGCGAGGTAGGATTCCAGGTTTGTGGGGTGGTTTGGTGGCAGGCCAAGAATGCCCCCTGAAGCATTTAGAGTTGATGAGGCTGCGTTCAGGAATAAGTCCTCCAAAATTGGAGAAATAAAATGGAATTGGTGTCAGAAGATGAATATGTAGAAATTTAAGAGATGGATTGGCGAGAACAGTGCTTCATGAGACCAGCTCAGAGTTGTGCAGGGACAAGGGACTGGAAAAGTGAGGGCCATGTGGCTGGAGGTGGGGCAGGGACCATGGTAAGTGCTACCTGCACATCACTGCTGGAAGACGACTCCAGAAGACCACACTTGTGTCCTTTCCTGCGGCCAGGTAGAACGGAGTGGTCGCTGGGTGGCATGTGGTAATAGGAGTATTAGATGAAAGAATGTTTAAAATGCTGTCATCATTTGTGGAAGCCGGTCACATGAAGACGTCAGGAACCCCACCAATCTGTGATTGCCAAGCTTTCTACTCATCTCTGCTGCAGAAAGTCCTTCACCCTCCTCATTCTAGTGGCTCAGATGCTTACACTCCTGTCGGTCTGCAGTAGTATTGTTCTTTGTAGAATTCAAATCTAGATCCTGTCCTGATGTGAACTTGGGCCTCACTGCCCTCAAAACAGCTCTCCTTTATCTCACTCACTGGTTTTGTCCCTGAAGTCCTACAGTGCCTTAAAGCAGAGGGGTCCCTCCTTTGGTGGGGAATGTGCTTATGTTTCCAAATGTGCCTGGGTGGGGGGCTGGCTGGGAGCACAGGGACATCATTGCTCCTGGCCCAGTGTAGACTGTTCAGCCCTCTAATCAAATATTTAATTCCAGAGGAAATGCCCCAGGCTTTTTGTTTTGCTTTGTTTTTAGCTGTATGGGTAAGGTGAACACTGCAATTAGGCACAGAGAATTAAATACTTAGACTGTTTTGAAGTTGAATATTTTCTGAGTTGGGAATGGCTGCATTTAAGGTATTCTGCATAGAGGTAAAGGCTAAGGTCCCTGCAGGGATAAGCTTAAAGAAAAGGCAGGTTTTTATACCTCATAGGCATGTGGAAGTTGACGTGTTGATTTTTAAAATCGTAAGGTTGTTTGTGGACATTCTGAATCACTCCTGTCCATTCCACAGTGTAGTACATACCAGATGGTGCAGTTGAGTGAGGCCTAGACTTTCACAAGGAGGGTCTTGTTTGTCTGACTAGTATCCTTGAAAGGATCGGGCATGAAGCTCGTACTGAGGCCAGTCTTCAGGCTGATTGTCCTGGAGTTGGTGCGTGACACTGTCCTGAGGGGCTGCTAGCAAAGATTGGTTCCTGCTAGTTACACTACTGATGTCTGCATGTGTTTGTAGCATCTGAAGGCAGAGGATGCATCTGTCAGCTAGAGTGGGGTCAGCAGCCTCAAATGGACAGGTTTCCCATCTTCCCTTGCAGTGTTCTGGCTCCTGCCTGCCTCCCGCAGCTCTGCCCCTGAGTTCTGATACTTTCTTGGTACTTGACATATGTGAAGGTATGTTACCAAATATGTTTGTGAATAAATAGGGTATTTTGTTTCCGGTGACTCTCCTTTGTGCATGTTTGTCTTTTCAGAAAAGCCAGTTCTGTGTCCTTGGAGGACCCCTATTCAGTCCAGTTGCCCCAGGCAAAACCTGGCTTCGGGCTTCCACGCTGGCCGGCTCTTCAGCTCGCAGGCTGCTGAGGATCGCGAGGAGGCCCTGCACTCCATCATCAACAGCACGGAGACTGTGCAGGGTACCACTTCTGCCGTGTTGGGTCTGGGAAAGCTCTGCTTGTGCCTGGTTCTCGGGGGAGGTTTTTGAGGTAGAAGCAATGATTGATGGAGCCACCCGCTTGCTTCAGAGGGAAGGTCTTGGTTGAAGGGATGGTTCCCTGAAACAATGAATGTATCCGTTCCTGTCTTCGCAATGAACTTCTGACTTCCATCCTAGTGTGTCTTGCCCCCTCTGGTGGTCACCCATGAGTTTGCAGCATCTTCCAAGTGGTGATTCAGGGTACATCTGCTAACAATCATGCAAGTAGGCCGGAAACTCAGTATTGGCCCTGCCAATGCGGGACCGCACGCTAAAGTTATCCTTTTATTCCTAAGAAGTATAGAGAAGCAGTCTCTGGAGCCAGTCCCAAAGTAAGTCCATTTCTGGCTTTCAAATGAGACAATAGAATCTATGATGTTTAGGTTAAGGAGAGAGTGAGGTTTTCTTGTTCTTTTGCTTTCTAAGTAATTAATTTGGAAACCACTGTTTTGAAGAATAGAATTTAAGTTCTGGTTGGTGGAGCCAGCCTGATTCTTATGATGGGACACTTTGGGAAGTGCCAGCCTCTGCAGTCCCTTGAGGTAGCCCAGAACCCAGACATGCAAGCCTCACCGGTGGGAGGCAGATGAGGGCTGTACTCCCCTTCGCCCCTTTCTGTGGAGAGAGAGGGGAACCGCTGGGTTTGTTTTGCTCCTGAGACCTCCTGTCTGAGAGCCCCAGAGAGTTGGTTTCTTTTTGTTCACTGCTTTGAAAAATGTTTAAAAATTATTACCTTAAACTTCTTTTGAATGTAGCATAGCATATTCTGTGAAAGTAGAAATTAAACTTTATTGGTTGTGTCTGTGATTTGTTAATAGGTTCTGTTTCCAAACATGAGTTCCAGGCTGAGACAAAGAAGCTTCTGGACATTGTTGCCCGTTCCTTGTACTCAGAAAAAGAGGTACAGTACCTGTGATCACTCCTAGCGCTAGCAAGGTTTCCTTTGGAAAGCTGTTTTTCTGTGTTCTGGGGAAATGCCAAATGATACATTAGCTACGAGAATGCATTAAATTTGGACAGGTCCTGATTTTAGCTACCACCAGCAAGAGTATTTTTACCAAAATCTGTTTGGATTTCATGGATAAATATATCCAGATGAGGCTTTGGGCCAGATTGCTTCTGGGAACTAATGAATTTCAATGATGATTTTAAAGTTCCCCAGAAAGGTGTGGGAGCCCTTCCAAGATTAATTTCTATGGTTGTCAATTATGCTCTCAGGCCGTGTCTGTCTTGTCACCTGGCATAGCCATCTGCAGTCTAGTGGGGCTGTCAGGCTGGAGGAAGAAGATGCTCTTGCCTTCTATGGGGAAGAGCAGGAAGGAGCTACCAAGGACCTTTCTGAGAAGATTAAGACCGTCTACGGGTGACAGGCGATAGAAAAAGCAAGGAACAAATGGACTGTTGTTTCCGTGTTTATTGCTAGAATGCAATATTTTGAAGAAGAGTAAAACACCAAATTCCAAAGTTAAAAGAGACTTTTCAGGAATTATTTCCAGGTCTTGTGCTGTTAAATGTTATATTCACTTATCCTTATGATAGCCAGCTCCTCTTTCCATGGGGGTCAGATTAGCCCACTTCCTCCCCTCACCTATGTGCTGGTCTCACTGTGAGTGAAAGCTTTGTTGGAGGTAAAGGTGCTTTTCAGACACTGGTAGATAATTAGGCCTGTGGCCCTTTTTTCTCCTTAGCATTAGGTCTGGTTTTGGATAATCGTACTAGACCAAATGAAGCCAGAGAGTCTTTTGTTTTTTTTTACAGAGTAGGAGAAAAAGATGTTTTGGGGATATTTCGTCATCCCTGGGTAAGAGTTAGGAAAGAAGTGGTTTCTCCACTTCTTAAATTTTGAGTTAACTAAACAGATTGATACCTAACTTTACGCTTGATTTTCAGGAAGGAACAGTAGAATTAGAATTTACTACATAAGGCAGTGTCAAAGAGAAATGATTGCTTTTAAACATTTTGTGACCTGTCCTGGAGAAAGTGCCTTTGAGTGAAGTAGAAAGTCTTTATGGTTAAAAAACTGAGTATTTTGTGGCTCTTCTTCCCTGAGTTTTAGCAGTTGATAACCAAATGGTGTTAGCATCTTATTTCCATTCCTGTAGGTATTTATACGGGAGCTGATTTCCAATGCTAGCGACGCCTTGGAAAAACTGCGTCACAAGCTGGTGTCTGAAGGCCAAACATTGCCAGAAATGGAGATTCACTTGCAGACTAATGCTGAGAAAGGCACCATCACGATTCAGGTACCTCTTCCTTTGTCCTAATAGGCGACATGCCTCCCTGCCTCTTGTGCTGGTGCTAGCACTAGTCACGGCAGTGACCAGGCAGGGCCTGCGGGCAGCAGCCCTCTTCACATGCTGGGACAGAGAAGATAGACCTGCTTCTTGTGTCTCGAGGCCCTAAGTGATGCACTGACCATCTCTACTGTTACAGTAACTCTTGTTTTAAGGCATACTATAAAGATACACATTCAATGTAGACAATTTGGAAACAAGTAAGAAGAAATGAAGAAAATTTAAAATCACATTATTAAAAGATAACTGCTGTTAACATTTTAGCATCTGTTCATTTAGGTTTTTCGTATCTGTGCATTTATTTACATATCTAAACATTTTTAAACTATACATTATTTTTAAGGTATTCGTATTTTTAACTACTTTCTCCCTGTAATGCATATTTCCCCATGATTAAATATTCCACGGTACTATTTTTAATCTTAGCCTGCTGTTTGGATTAATAGTCTTGATTTAGATGAAGTAATAATACTTTTGGTTGCTGTTGTAACCTTTTGAAATTTTTAAGGTTGGAAAGACAGAGGGGATTCATCAGGCAGTGGCCCTGAGGGGGACATATGTTCCCAAGACAGCTGCTCCAGGACCTGTTATCCCAGGGTCATAGGTAGAATTGTGGGGTGTGCGTCTCTGCAGGGGTGGCAGGGTACACCTCAGTGAGGCTCTGAGCAGGCATTTTTCATTCAGGCTTCCCACTTCTACCAAGTACACTGGTTTACCTGCTCAGGAATTTGCTATAGGGAGTCTCTTGTGCTCTCTTATTCATTCATTCTTTCTGGTCTGTGTATGTGTATGCCTTTCTTGATTTATAATTTACATAAAATAAAATTCACCAAGTTCAGATGTACAAGTCAGTAATTTTTGACCAGTGTACTCTTTTGGGATTGGTTTTGTCTCTTTGGTCTACATGTCTATTTCCTAGTGAGGTTTTCTCTAGTGAGGCCCAGCCGATGTGATTAGAATTAGTCTTTTCTGACAACCATGTGGCATTACTTCTCTGGACCCTGCCTGGCAAATGCCACTTGTGCCCCAGGGCTGTTCGTACACCATGTCCCATCTCCCAAGGTGCTGGCACTTTGGCACTTAGAGTGTGTCTCTCCTCAGGACACTGGCATTGGGATGACACAAGAAGAGTTGGTGTCCAACCTGGGAACAATCGCCAGGTCAGGGTCAAAGGTAAGGCCCCCACTGCCCCTTCCTCCCTTTCCTTAAAGGCAGCTTCCGACGGAGAAGACAGGTCTCAGCACTCTCTGGACGCCAGCTTCAGTAGGAACATTCTCAGGTGCGAGCTCTGTGTTGGTGCTGTGGGAACACCATGGGACATGATTTCACTGTATTGTCACAGGGACCTCTGAGGAAGTTTCTGCTATTTTATAGACTAAAAGGCTGAAATAAATACTTTGCCCTGAGCTAAAACTTGGCTGACCTTAGGTTCAAAGCCCATCGGTCTGAGTCTGGAATATGCCATTCTGCCTCCTGAGCTTTTCTCCAAGGCATTTCTTGGCAATTATTTGAGTTGCGTAGGCTTGAAGCAGAGAGGGTCGGCAGAGTTAAGTCCTTCTTCCCCTCAGACAACACAGTTTACCCCATGATGTCTGCAGGTTGCATGGTTCCTCAGAACCCCTCTGTGGAGATAGCGGCCACCAGTGGTGGCGGTTGCTAGTGAGAGGAGCCTGTGAGGGGAAGTGTCAGTGCTTAGGGTGCCCGCGGCATCTGTGCCAGCCCAAGACTAAGGCCGGTGGCCCTTGGCTATTTTTGTGCCTTTCCTTGGTGACCAAATAATTGTTTTTTGTTTTTGTGGACCTACATGGTGCCTAAAATGGCACTTTGTGCCAAGTGCTTGAAAATAGTCTAATTGTTGGTCCAAAGCAATTTACAGAAATTTCCACTTCTAAAAAACTTCTTTACCATACTGTTACTCCCCGCAGCATTACATTTTTTGTTGTGTTTTTATCAAGGAAAGTCTGCTGTCTCATATAGTAGCCACTAGCTATGTGTGACTGTTTGAATTTAAATTAGTTAAAGTTAGATACAACTTAAAATTTAGTTCCTTGGTTGCACTAGCCACAGTTCAAGTTCTCAATAGTCAAGTGAGGTTCGGGAGTTACCATACTGGACCATAGAGAACATGTCCGTTGTTGCAAAATGTTCTGTTGGACAGTATTCATAGCAAAGAATGTGTTAACATTACTTGACTTTTAATCTCAGGAACTTTGATAACGTGTTGTAATAGTTAAGTGCCTTGTGATACCGTATAAAACACGTGCTTGGTATGTACCATTTCCCCATGAAGCTTAGAATCTAGAAGCACAGAAGACACATATAGGCATCCCCACCCTTCACATGCTGAACCCCAGAGGCCGCCCCAGCCACGAAGCTGCCGAGCTGCTCTTTCCTGAGTGGCACGCA
The DNA here is from genome assembly GCA_028627145.1 of Eidolon dupreanum. Taxonomy (NCBI): domain Eukaryota; kingdom Metazoa; phylum Chordata; class Mammalia; order Chiroptera; family Pteropodidae; genus Eidolon; species Eidolon dupreanum. The sequence continues at coordinate 10,710,421 of CM053501.1, forward strand.
CGCATGCCTCTTCCTCACACTTGCCTGTGGTGTGTGACCCACAGGACTTCAGCCAGCAGGCAGGGTCACAGGCCCTGTGAGTCAGATATAGGCCCCATCTCACTGCTGCCCAGCCAAGGGTCTTTGGACAAATCCCTTTACTGCTCTGTGCCATTGTTCTCTGTGTAAAATGGAGTGAGAAAGTATTTAGTGTGGTTGTCTTGAGGATTAAGTGCCATCTTAGCCTGTGCTAGAGGAACATAGGGAGCAACAAATGGCAGTTCTCTCCAGGGAAGGGGGTGCCCTCCCTCTGACCGGCCTTTGCCACTGCAGGCCTTTCTGGATGCGCTGCAGAACCAGGCGGAGGCCAGCAGCAAGATCATTGGGCAGTTTGGAGTGGGTTTCTACTCGGCTTTCATGGTGGCCGACAGAGTCGAGGTCTATTCCCGCTCAGCTAGTCCAGGCAGCCCTGGTTACCAGTGGCTTTCAGATGGGTAAGTGAGTTCCCCTGTCACACACAGGGTGTGTCCCCCTGCCCTGGAGCCACTGCAGCCAAGTCTCAGCTGACTGCAGAGTGGATTTTGGAAAGTTAGACTCTCCTCAGAAAACACCAGTGGGCTGTCCTGAACCTTTTACAGGGAGCCCAAACCTCACACTTCGGGGAGCCAGCTACTTCCCACTCCCACTTCCTTTCTGAACCCCGCTTTTCTGACAGAGCCTCCTATCGGAGTAAACTTGGGCTGGAGTATCAATGAGGTATTGACCTATCAGGGGCACGTCCCCTCCTCTTTTACTTCTGAAACAGTTTCTCTGCTCTTAAGGAGTCATATGGCCTGTGCCAGAGGCTCAGAAACACACAGAGTTAATGCAGGAGGTGGGAAGGTCTCCAGGACTCTGCCCCTTTCCCCCATTGTCTGGCACCAGCCTGACATACAGCCCAAGAGGAGCTCCTGATGGGCAGGGACCGTCCTGAGGGAGCAGGAGAGCCCCATACCCCACACCTCAACAGTCACTGTCCCTGACAGTGTTGATAGCTGGGGGGGCTCAGCAGAGTTCAGAAAAAGTGGCACTTTGCCTTTTCTTTCTGTGTGCCAGTTTGGGCTCTGCTTGTGAAAATCCCAAGAAAGAGAAACTGCACCTGCCATACAGCCTTTGAAAAACAGTGATGTGTGGAACTGGCTTTCTCTCTTCCGTGTGTGTCTTAGCTCCGGGGTGTTCGAAATTGCTGAAGCCTCAGGAGTTAGAACTGGGACCAAAATCATCATCCACCTCAAATCAGACTGCAAAGAGTTCGCCAGCGAGGCCCAGGTTCGAGGTGCGTGGAGCCTGGGCTTCTGGAGGCATGTGACTGGCAGCACCGAGTCAGCGAGGCACCTCCTACTGTGTGTTTTAGGAGATTCGGTTTGGAGGACATAGGCAGAGCTGGGGGTGGGGCGAGGGGTCTTCCTGGGGTTGGCAGCCCAGGCCCACTAAGGGCGATCCCTGCTGGTTTCATGTGGAACCAGGAGGCGAGGTTTAGCCTCCAGAATGTTGGCAAAGTCAGGTTTGTTTTCTCTTCCTCCCTTTAGGCAGTATTTTGTCTTTAGTCACTTGGGGGGTGCACAGTCCTGCCTTCATTGTCATATGTGGCTGGCCTGCCCACCTGGCAGGCCTGAGCTCAGGCTGCACCAGGAACCAGGGCGGGTGCTTCTGTGTGGGGGTGGGCTCTGTCCGTGTCTTACTAAATGCTTATTGAAGGTGCCAAGCGCTTTCCAGGGTTTACTGTTCATAAAACCATATTTATGTCACCAAGACTGTGGCATGGTCTCATTGTGGCCTGGGCCTTTGAGACATCTGGTTCTAGTGTAAGCTTGGCAGGACGTATCCCTGCTGTGCACTGGCTTCTCACCTGTGACATGGGCATGGCACTAATGAGTCCTCCCTAGCCTGCTGGGTTACCCCTGTGGCAGCTTCCAGAGCTTTGATTTCCAGAAGCTTCCTGTAGTCATCACTGTCTTTCTTGTCTCTTCCAGATGTGGTGACAAAGTACAGTAACTTCGTCAGCTTCCCCTTGTACCTTAATGGAAAGCGCATTAATACCTTACAGGTAAGACCCTCAGCTTCCTGCAGGCTCAGGCAGCTGTGGAGGCCCATTGATATGTTTCGGATCGGGATGGGCTGAGATGGGACTGGGTGATGCTGTCAAAATCCAGAAGCACTGTAGTCTTTGTGGAGAGGTGAGATCTGTGATGCACAGCACGGTCCCACCCCTCACACACACCCCATCTCTGCACCAGGTATAAGGCACAGCGCACAGTTCACCGTTTTATAGTGTGCAGGTCAGTGGTCTTTAGTGTATTCAGTCATGCAGTAATCACCGGTTAATTTCACAGCATTTTCATCACTCCAAAAAGAAACCCTGTACCCATTAGCAGTCATTTCCCCGTCCCCCTCACCCAGTTTTTGGCAACCACAATCTACTTTGTCTCTATGGATTTGCTGATTCTGGACATTTCATATAAATGGAATCAAGCACGATGTGGCCTTTTGTGTCTGGCCTCTTATCACTGTGTTTTCAAGGTTTCGCTCCATGTAGCACTTATCAGTGCTGAATTCCTTTTTATTGCTGAATAATACTCCATCACATGGCTAGACCCTTTCTCTATATCCACTTGCCCGCTGTTCGCTACTGTTTATGAAGTCGTGTGGGCACGTTCAGATCCCTCCTCCTGGCTGGCCCTCTGGACACACTGTACTGGGGAGGGTGTACTTGTTTCCAGAGCCTTTTGTGTGTCTGTCTATGTGGGCGCCCTTACCCATCCAATCTGGGATACCTCTTTCCCTAGCACTAGAGCAGAGGGGGCTGGTTAGAGAGAGAGGGAGAGGCTTGTATCTGAGGCCACTGTCCTGATTTGTCCCAGGAGGCTGGCTGGTCCTCTGTTTGCCAGCACCCAGACACCATGAGCTCCCCAGCTCAGCTCCATGCAGTTGTTTGGAGAATCTGTCTTAAACATAACATCCCCTATTAATCTCCATTTTCAGGCTGTCTGGATGATGGACCCTAAGGACGTGGGTGAGTGGCAGCACGAGGAATTCTACCGCTACATTGCACAGGCCCATGACAAGCCCCGCTACACCCTGCACTACAAGACAGATGCCCCTCTCAATATCCGCAGCATCTTCTATGTGCCAGAAATGGTGAGCACAGGACTGAGCAGCCACCCCCAGCGTGCTGAGGCTATGAGTGGCTTGGCCGTAGCTCCTTGATGGAGGCATCCCCAGTGGCGACAGTGTTTTCCATCACCAGAGACACTTTCCCTGAATGGGAATAGCTCAGCACAGACATCACAAAAATTAACTTGGCAGCATCAGAGTAAAAGAAAAACCAATGCCTCTGGGGGGTGAGGGCAGTGAGCACAGAGTTGTTCTTTTAAGTTTATTGGGGTAACATTGGTTAATTATATAATTTTTAGGTGTACATTATCATTCGACATCTGTATATTCTATTGTGTGTTTACCATCCAAAGTCCAGTTTCCTTCAGCTACCATATATTTGATCCCCTTTACTCACTTTACCCTCCCCCTACTCCCCTATATTTGACCCCCTTTATCTCTTCCTTCCTCCCCCACCCCACTAGTAACCACTACTCTACAGTCCTCTGATAACCACTAGTCTATAGTCCATGTCCATGAGTCTCTGTTTGTCCTGCTCATTTGTTGCTTTTAGGTTTATATCCCACATATAAGTGATATCATGTGGTTTTCAACTTTTTCAGTCTGGCTTAATTCTCTTAGCATGATTATTTCAAGGTACATCTATGTTGTCGTAAATAGTAGTATTTCATCTCTTCTTATGGCTGAGTAATATTCCATTGTATATATGAACTACAGCTTCTTTAGCCAGTCATCTATCTTAGGATACTTTGGTTAGCAGAGTTTCAAAGGGAATGAGTGAGGGAATGTTTTACATGGCTTCCTGCAGGTGGAGTGGAGACGTTCGTTTGGCCGTGCAGGCTTCAGCTTTTGTAGACAGGGTGCTGGCTGGGTACCTGCAGGAAGGGTCCTTGGAGCAGTCTGAGGGCTTCATCTGTCTCCAGGCAGTGCCTTCCCTAGCTCTGCAGTGGGATGGGGTTCTGTGGTGCTCAGATGAGTGTGCTCTCTCCCTCCATCTTCCATTTCCCCCCAAGACTTCCCTGTTCTAACGAAGCCTGCAACAGGGAGACCTGCTCGGGTTGGACCCAGCCTCTCCTGGTGCCCTCTTAATGCCCACAGCTAGTATCTGCTTTCGAGAGAGCTTTTCTCCACCCTCATTACCGAGTGTGCTCCACAGACCTGCAGCACCAGCATCTCCTGGGACTTGTTAGGAATGCAGAATCTCAGGCTCCCCCCTGGACCTGAATCAGAGTCTCCACTTTAACAAGATCCTAGCATGATATGTATGCAAATTGCAAGTTGCGAAGCAGTAGAAGCACTAGTTTAGAGGAAGGATAGGCAGACATTTCTGTGGAGGGCCAGGTAGCAACTGGTTTGGGCTGTGCACACCACACCTGGCCAGGGAGGTCTGCGCTGTGGTGGTAAAGCACCGTAGACTGCACCTAAACCAGTGAGCGGAGCTGTGGTCCAGAAAGCTGTAGACACTGGAATTCATATTTCACATACTGTGAACTATTCTTTTGTTTTTCTACCACTTAAAAATGGGAAAACCATTTTAGCCTACACAGACCAGGTGATGAGCCAGATTTGGCCTGTGGGCTGTAGTTTGCTGACCTCTCGCCCCTGGCAGGTTTGGTTTTGTTTATGGGGACATCAAGTCTTCCTTTTTTATATCCAGGGGAGTGTACATTTGGGAGGGCAGCGAATGCCCAGAAAAGGCCCCCTGAGAACCGTTATGTAGGGGTCCTTCCAGGCTCTGGGCTTCTGAACAGACAGACATGGATGGTCTCCTGGCCTATACCTGCCTCTAGATCACCAGACATCCACCCCACAACTCCCAGTCCAGGGCCAGCGTTGGGAGGGGGTTTCTTGGCGTTGTCATCAGGGCTCCCTCATGATCTTGTAGGTTCTGCCTCCATGGGGGCAGCTTACACTGCTCTTTTCTCATCCCCAGAAACCATCCATGTTTGATGTGAGCCGGGAGCTGGGCTCCAGCATCTCGCTGTACAGCCGCAAAGTCCTCATCCAGACCAAGGCCACAGACATCTTGCCCAAATGGCTGCGCTTCATTCGGGGTATGTGGCCGATGCCTGTGCTCAGTGTGTGGGCTGAACGTAGCCCAGGGACAGGAGTGGTTCCCTGAATTAGAAGGAGCTTTTTTATTTTTATTTTTATTTTTATTTTTATGAGTTTATTTGAGCCAAACTGATGATGTATGTTGGGGAGCAAGGTCTCAAATACTCCCCAGAAAGAGCTCATCTTTAGTGACCATGGGGTCAGGGAACCCTCCCAGGAAGCTGCCTACCTCTAAACACTGGTCTTAGTTGATTTAGGAGACGGGGATGGATGAACATGTTTAAATTATTTAGATATTACATAAGTTTCAGATTTATACATGAATTGCTTTGCATTTGAGTGAGATTATAGTTTAATAAAGAACTCAGCATGTAAATCTTTGTATTTTTCATAGCACACAAAGGTGCATAATACTCACAACCTATTTATGACTTTGAACATAAAATCCAGGAAGTGGTTTTCAGAGTGTCAGACTGGTCCTGAAATCTTAGAAACTTCCCTGGCAAAGGCTCTGGCCTTGCCTGCTTTTTTTCTCATCACATCGTCCTGACCTAGGCTGTCTGCATAGATTCTGGGACATCTGAACCTGCAGGGGTTGGGGCAGTGGTGAGTCTCCTGTGGGCTGTGAGAGAGAATGTGGAGGCCTAGTGAGGACCCCACGGAAGAGCAGGCCAGAGCCTCAGGCACCTGCAGGGTCCTAATGGGCATGTGTCTCACCAAGGTGTGGTGGACAGTGAGGACATCCCCTTGAACCTCAGCCGGGAGCTCCTCCAGGAGAGCGCTCTAATCAGGTAAGCCGCCAGGGGAGTGAGGGGAAGTGGGTGCCTGCCAAGATGAGGGCTTCACTGGCTTACCTTGGCCACCAGAGGGCCCTGGAGACTCAGAGCAGCCAAGAGCAAAGCAAGGAACTGCAGTGAGGCCATGCCAGAGGGGCCGCCTGTGTGCCTGGAGAATGCATGCAGGTCATGTGTGCTTTTGCTTCACGTTTTTATAAAAAGGCCTTGAGGACTGACCCATTGAGGAAAATTATTGCCTGTGCTCGGAGATGTTCCTTTGTTTGGCCAGCCTCTGCCACCCAACCCCAGGTGGGCACAGTTGCGAGGAGGCTAGGCATACTGTCTCTGGGGCAGAGAAGGCAAAGGGCAGTCACAGAGCCAGGATTACCTCTGACCTTGGTCCTGGAAGATCACTGACGGCACGAAGGAGGCAAGGGTTGGGCACTGGACCCGCTTTTGTAGTAGCCGCTCTTGGAATCCCTGTGGCCTGACATGGCTGCAGTTCTCATGTCACATTCCTGATGGTAGCAGTAGCTACTATTAGTGTTTATTCTCACCCAGAACTTTATTGGGCTTTCAAACAGCACTCTAAGGTGGGAACCACTAGGTCCTGTGTCATGGCTGCGGAAACTAGTTAGTGAGGTCACGCCAGCCTTTGCGGGAACCTGTATCTGAGAACTCACGTTTTCTGACCGCAGGCACATGCTCTGTCTCCAGCACCAAGGCTGCAGGCAGGGTGTGTCTGGCCATTTTGTTGCTGCTTGTGGTTTTCATTCTCAGATTGTCAGTGTGAGATTCATCTTGACCAGGAAAGTCAGCTTTAACTGAAGTATTTGAAAGAATCATAAATTTATAAAAATGGTGGAAACATGATACAAAGTATATTTTCCCCTCTGAACCCTTTGAAAGTAAGTCGTCTGCCTGATGGTCCCCAAATATCTTAGTGTGTATTTTTTTTCTTAGGGTATATTTCTGACAAAAAAGGATATTCTCCCCCTAACCATAGTACAGCTTCCAGTCAGGGAGCTGACTGATGCAGGACTACTAACCATCTTGGACCGATTCACATCCCACCTCTTGTGCTGTCCTGTTCTTTGGAGCGAGAGGGTTCAGTCCAGTCACAGGTGCTTTTAGTTGTCTCATTAGCCTCCTTCAGGCTGGCTGAGTTCCACAGCATTTCCCTGACTTTCATGAAGATTTCAGGCTAGTGACTTTGTAGATTGTCCCTCAGTTTGGGTTGTTTGATGCTCCCTCAGGGTTAGGAGCAGGAAGAGCATGAAATGACTGCATCCTGTCAGGTGGGGCCTAATTTTGAGTTGTTCTTTACTGGTGATTTGCATGCTGACACTTGATTTAAGGGGGTACCTGCCAGCCTTCTCTGTGAATGTACTTTTCACCTTTATAATTAGTACATCATATGTGGAGTGGTATATTGCAGCTTTGTGAATAGCATGTTGCTTCATCAAATTTTCAATGTATTCATTTATGTGTTATTTTTTAATATCTGTAATTTGTATGAACTGATTTCCTGTTATTCAGTTGTTACTGTCATTATTTTGATTCTCAAACTGTTCCTGATTTAACCAGCGGAAGCCCATTCAGGCTGTCTGCTGAGCCATTCATGCTTTGAGCACTTCCTCACTTCTGGCACAAGATGTCTCAGGCTCCCCTGTGTTTTGAGTTTTCATGCATCATTTTCCAGCCCTGGAATTACTCATTCCTCCAGGGAGCTGGGGTTTGTTTGAATGGAGAGTGGTATTAAGAAGCCAAGATCTGGGTACCGGAGATGCCACTGCTGTTGGAGTGTCACTTCTCTCAAGCCCTCTTAGTGGATAGATTGGAGGACTATGAGAGTGAGTGTGTGTGTGGTTTGTACATATCTGCATCCATACCTGTTTTTGTATCTACTGAGTTCACCCAGTGCTACCTGGCACCACCAGGAATTCTTAGTCTTGCTCCTTCCCTGTTTGTCCCCTTTGATGATGAGAATTCTGCCTCTCATTATCCTTCCTGTATTACCTTCAACCAGTCCCCCTCCATGTAACCTGTCTGCTGCCACTACTGCCCTCCCCCAGCTTGGGTGCCCCCTTCACCTGCTTGGGCTCTGACTCCACAGAGTGGGCTGCCTGCCACCCTCAGCCCGGATGCTCCCTGTCAGACTCCTTACACCCTGGCCCTTAGGGGACTCCCTCCTGGGGCTCTACGCCTAGTTCTGGTCACTGTGGCTCTCCTGCCACAGGTGTGGGTGCTGGCTTGTCCCATTCCATCCTGGCTGAAGAACTGAGTCATTCTGGATGGGAGTGGAAGAGGAAAAGATTAAATAAATGTTAAATATTATTGCTTCCCTATCCTGGATTAAGGAAATACATGATGATTTCACTTTTATAAAGGAAAGTCAAAATATTAAGTAAGTAAAAATACCCCTAATCCCACTAATAAAATTGCTTATAATTTAAAAAAAAAGTTTTGGTGGTTTTTTTATTTTAACTTTTTACATTGAACATAATTGTTTACTAACATTTTAAAATTTCAACTTTATGGGAGGTTTAATTGACATAAAATTATAAGAGGTTTAAAGTATGCGTCATGGTGAGTCGACGCATGTACACATTGTGAAAGGATTCCAAGTTGCTCATAATTTTATGCTGTAGTAAACACTCTGATCTACAAAATTCCAATCTGTAGAATTTGTGTATATAGCAATGTCCAGTATAAACCCCAGTTGTATATATTGTGTATACAGTATTGATTCTAATTATGAAAAACTATTTCATATAGGAAGTGGTATAAATAGTCTGCATACATATGTACTATAAGTACACTGTAATTTATCTATATTGGGATTTTTCTGGGATTTTTCAGTTTGACCTCCTGCCTCTAGGGGGCTTGTGTCTTCCTACCTAGTTTTTGCCAAGGGTCGGCTTTTCTTTTTGCTTCATCTCTTTTAGTTTGGCCAACATGGTATGTTTTTTTCACTTCTTTGATTATAGTGGAGCTGAACATTTGTCCTTCTGGCTGTTAGTATTTCATAAAAGTTGCTTGTTCATGATAAATGCATTTCTGTTCTGCAGGAAACTCCGGGATGTTCTGCAACAGAGGCTAATAAAATTCTTCATTGACCAGAGTAAAAAAGATGCTGAGAAATATGCCAAGTTTTTTGAAGATTACGGCTTATTCATGAGGGAGGGCATTGTGACCACTGCTGAGCAGGAGGTCAAGGTAGGTTCTGGGTGTCTGTGCCTTTCTCTGTGCTGCTTTAGGCTGTGGAGGGAGCTGGAGGGGGCCAGGAACCTACACTTCCCAGAACATAATGGCATAGCTGGACACCCCAGCCACTGCTGCTCGGAGGTCAGTAACATGTGGCCTCTGGACTTCTGCTGGTGACTGCAGTAGGCTTAGCACTGTGTTCAGGAGCATCATGAGTCTCATCTCCCTTCATTCCCCTTGCCTGAGGCTAGAAGGAAGTAGGCACACACTCTTTCTCTTCCCACAAAGGTTCAGGGGGCTCCGGAGACCACAACAGGCAGGGACAGGGCCAGGTACTGATTTACCGGGGCAGGGAAGGGCAGGTACAGTTGTCATGGTAGAAATTGGTAGAAATTATTTCACTGGAGCCAGAGTTCAGTTCAGCATTACTGAAAAACGATATGATTGTTCCATAAACATTTTTTGGCCATTTAAAAATTGCAACATAATTCACATACCATAAAATTCATCCTGTTAAAGTGAATGATTCAGTGGCATGTACTCCTTTCACAAATTGTGTAACCACCACCTCTGTCTAGTTCCAGAAAATTTTTATCACCCCAAAAAGACAACCGTCCTCACTGAGCAGTCAGTCCCAGTGCTAGGATTTCATCTTTTGCTCCAGAACAGCAGCAAGGAAGGAGGGCGACCAAATATCTGGGGTCCCCAGGGGTGGTTCTTTCAGCTCTGGGAGAGGATGGGCCCGGGGCACCGGGCATGCTGAGGCTCCCAGTCTGCGTCTTCTGTGGGCTTTCCAAGTTCCTGGTGGCTGGCAAACAAATTCATTTGGCTCCAGGCATAGGCCTATAGTTTAAACTCTCCCCTGATACGCATTTATTGTATTTTTGGTTAATAGCACCTCAGTGGTGTTTACTACATGCCAGAGGTTTGTCTGAATGCTTTATAAATATTAATGCAGTGTGTTGGTGTTTGTTAATGGGGGCCTAGAATGTGTCCATGAGCATAGGCTTAGCATCTGCATCAGAGCATGACTCACCAGATGGGGTCCCACATCCTTGCTTTTCCCCTTTATTTGCCTTCTCTTCACCTTTCCCCTCCAACATGTTACTGTTTCATTTGAACCTAGCCTTCTGGGTGCCCTCCAGGTCTTTCCCTGTGTCCCAACTGCTTGCTATGTTTGTTGATGAATCAGTGGTGTAGAGAAAGAAGAGTTTATGTCTCAGGTTACATCCAGGCTGGTGGCATCAGGATCTAGGCCTCCAGCTTGTTGCTGCTCCTCTGTCCTCACCAGGTAGCTCCTACCAGGAGTCAAGACAGCAGTCACATTGCATTTCAGCTGACAGGAAGGAGGACAGGTCCCTCCTTTAAGGGCCCATTTTCCAAGTTGCACACTCCACTTGTACCCACTTGGCCATAACTACTCACCTGGTTGGAGGAAGGCTGGGAAATGTGGACTTCACACTGTGTCCATGAGCCCAGTGTGACTAAGGACGGAGGGAGAACGTTGAGTCCAGGAGCATTCTCTGCCATGGGGAGAGTCTGGCTACTCCCAGGATTTGCATGGCTTTACCTAGAAAGCCCCAGGGGTGGAAGATGCTCTCTCAGGTCCCCTGAACTTTTGATGTAGGGCCTACTGGACACACTACCATGGCTACCAAGGGCTGAGTCAGTCTAGAGGCCATCTGTGGGCCAGGCCTCTTCACGAGCTACCTCAACTGAAGAACGTGCTAGGCCCACCAGCAGGGGGTGAGGCCAGCAGAGCCTCTTCTTCCTCTAGCCACGGGCTTCCTGAGTCAGTGCCCAGCTGCTTAGGAGGCTTTCGGAGTGATAACCTGGAACCAGCAGTGACCTGCCCTTTGTCTGCAGGAGGATATTGCAAAGCTGCTGCGATACGAGTCCTCGGCACTGCCTGCCGGGCAGTTGACCAGTCTCATGGACTATGCCAGCCGCATGCAGGCTGGCACCCGCAACATCTACTACCTGTGTGCCCCTAGCCGGCACCTGGCTGAGCATTCGCCCTACTATGAGGCCATGAAGCAGAAAAACATGGAGGTAGGTGAGCGACGGGGCAGGTTCATCCCCCACAGGCTGCCAGAGCCGGGTCAGAGGACAAGATGGTCTGAGTACCCAGAGGTGGTTCTCTGTGCTTAGTAGAAAGTGGCTGAATGTGCCCAGGACCTGGGAGAGCCATGAGTCAGCGTCCAGGGACAGAGGCCCGGGCTGAAGTCTGCCATCTGGTTTGTATCTCTGTAGGAGGTAACACAGGGATTTCTCTATTAAGTAGAATCACTATTTCTACTACTAAGACATAACCAGAACCTCCCTCAGCACCATCTGGTAAACTGCCTCATCTACAAAGCCCAGGAAGCCACAGCATCTGGTGTGGCTCTTCTAGGACTCGGGGCCCAGCCTGTAGCCTTCACTCCTGCCGCCCTCTCTCTGTCATGGGCAAGTCTCTGGGCCTGATGGACCTGTTCTTGGGCCTTTGCAGGTTCTCTTCTGCTATGAGCAGTTTGATGAGCTGACCTTGCTCCACCTTCGTGAGTTTGATAAGAAGAAGCTGATCTCCGTGGAAACAGACATCGTTGTCGATCACTACAAGGAGGAGAAGTTTGAGGACAGGTCCCCAGGTCAGTTCTTTCCTTTCTGTCAGGGCACAGATGTGTGGGTGGTGGCCTGGGGGTGCAGGTGAGGTTAGGACAGGCCCAGGGACTGATAGCTGACAGCTTGCTGCAGGGCCTCTTCCTTCTCACAGTGTGGGTTTATAGGGATTTTCAAGTGTCTTTAGAGTCTAACAGAACTATATGGGCCTCAGGGGAAACAAGTGTCTTTCTGAGGTCCAGTTTAACCTACTGAATATTACATGAAAAGCATCCTTCATGGTTTCTTTGTGCCAGTGACAAGGGTTGGGGGTGGGGATGAGCCCACTATAAATTTGGCATTGGGACATTTCGGGCCCCCAGTGGGAATGAGGTGGGAGTTGGAGAGAATGGCCTGTGAGCTCACTGACTTCTCTTCTCAAGCTGATGACCGCCTGTCAGAAAAGGAGACAGAGGACCTAATGGCCTGGATGAGAAATGTGCTGGGGTCTCGTGTCACTAACGTGAAGGTGAGGCCTTCTGGAGACAGGCCGCCACCCGGCCCCCATGGTTCCACTGACTATACGGCTGGCTTTGAGTTGCTGGCCTGGTGGGAGTTCACCCAATATTTGGGTGTCACCAGGCTTGTCGCTGCTGCTTCTGAGTGCACACTTACATATGTGTAGCTACGTGCACCCAGGGGTGTTGCTGGGGCAGGACAGGCAGGCTCAGCTGGGTCATTTCCTCCACTTTAGAGAGCAGTGAGCATTGAGAAAGCGAAAAGTATACGGCCAAGGGCCTGGAGGGCAGATAGAAAGAGGGATCCCCAGCTGGCCACCCTAGAGCTGTCCTTTCCAGGCCTCAGAGGAGCTGCAATGGCCAAGGACATAAGGGGATCCCCCAAACCTTGGAGAGGTTATGGTCTAGCTGGAGTTTTAGTGGGGGAAGGGGCTTTAGAGAGTTAGGGACCAACTGGTCCAGCTCTCAGCTACAAGAGGAAGACAGTCACCAGAGAACAGGTGTCCAGTGCAAGGTCACTGGTTCAGGGACAGTCCAGGAGTGGCCCCATGGGACAGGCAGGAATGCAGGGTAGGGATGGCCAACAGCAGAGGCGGGTGGACTCGGGTGGCTGTGTGTCAGGTAGCAGCAGGGCACAGGTTGAAAGGGGAAGGGCTCCCGGCAGGAAGCATCAAGAGCCAAGGTGTGTAGCCAGGGTTTCTCTATGTAACTTGTTCACTGTGTCCATTATGTCATTATGTTGGGGACTCAATTTAAGCCTCAGGTGACTGATGAGGGAGGTAGAATCATCTCCGTCCTATGAAGGAAAGGCAGAGTGCATCTCCAGGTCACATAACTAGGACATCATGGAGCTGGGATTTGTTGGAGCTCAGGTTCTTGGTACCATGCTACCAGGGCATGCAATGGGCCCAGCAGGCCTAGTAGAGTCTCTGCCACAAGTGAGGAGGCCCAAAGCCTATGGGGTGGGCAGAGGAGAAGGTGGCCTGACCAAGGAGTGGGGGTTGTGATGCTTACTGAGAAAGTGTATTTGATTAAATCAGGCCAGAGGGAAACAGAGATGGTGAGATCTGCAAGAAGGATGGGATTGCGGGAAAGGACTGCAGACAGACCTGGGGAAGTGGAGCGTCTAGGCCTAGGGAGTCTTAGTCACTGTACGACTTGGCAGTGGCCGGAATAAGAGAGAGAGAGATGCAGGTTAACACCAGGCAAGATGGACCTTGGACAGTAACTGATACATTAGAAACTGGTGGCTTTCGGAGACAGAAGAGGGAGTCCCCAAACAGGATGTTGTTCTAAGAACTTGGTTTGGGGCAGCAGTTCAGGCTCCCTTCTTGTTCGTGGGTGATTTGGGAGGTGGAGGTGGGCATTGGAGTCTGTGAGAGTTTGTCCCTGGAGACCTGTGTTCTGCATTGTCATCTGGGGAAGCTTCACACCTGGTCAAGACTGCTGGCTCAGGTTCCCTCACCCCAGGGTCCCCGGCCTTGTTTACAGGTGACTTTTCGACTGGATACCCACCCTGCCATGATCACTGTGCTGGAGATGGGGGCTGCCCGGCACTTCTTACGCATGCAGCAGCTGGCCAAGACACAGGAGGAGCGTGCTCAGCTCTTGCAGCCCACGTTGGAGATCAACCCCAGGTAAGGCTGCCAGCTAATGCCCAGAGAACAGGCGTGCTGGTTTGACCTGCCACCTAATCCTTTAAAATCGTGTGTGTGTTTATTCTTAACACAAAGGAAAAGTGCATAAAACTTATGAATATTTATAAGGACAGTACCCGTGTAATTAAGCTGTTCAGTTTAACTTTGAGCCTTGTTGATCCTCAGATGTTCCCATTTTCTTTCCACTAGAATTCTGTTCCTCTCAGGTAATCACATGATTACCTGATTATCACAATCATTTGTGATAAATGATTATTTTGTGATAATCATTTCCTTGCTTTGCTTTATGGTTTTACCATGTTTGTTTATTCCTAAATACACAGTTTTGCCTGTTTATGTGAAGTTTTACTTTCTTCATTCAGTGTGTGAGACACTGTCCCTGTGGAGGGTGGCTGTAGTTTGTGTTCACAGCTGAGTAATATTCGTGGGTTGAATCTGCCTCAGCACAATTATTTATTCTAATTAGATGGCCATTCCAGTAGTTTGTTTGGGGCTATTGAGAGTAAGTTGCTCTGAACATTCCTGTCTCCATGTCTGATGCACATGGTGCATGTGTGAGCTTCTTGGGTTGTGCGCCCAGGCGTGTAACTGCGGTGTCCTCAGCTGGGCTAGGCCATTCCCAGCTGCTTCCAGAGTACTGGCACCAGCTCCCCAAAGCACAGCGTGAGAACCTGCAGGTTCCTCTGTTTACTTGAGGCCTTGGCTTTCTCATGACATGTCTTAAAAGACTTTTTCTTGTTGGATTCTTTTTTAAAAATCAACTTGTAGCTCTTATATATACTTTATCAGCTGCAGATTTCTCTTTCTTCTGTTTTTTCACCTGCCTTAAGATGTCTTTTGATGAGAAGCTCTTAATTTTAATATAGGTGCTTTTTTGGGTCTTAAGAAATCTGTCACCAGAGTTATGAACTTACTCTGCTTCCTACCCACCGATCCCGTTGCCTTTTCTGTCGCGTGTCCGGCATCTGTACATGTCACTCTTTCTGGGTAACTGCGCTGTTAACATTCACCTTTCTCACAGTTTCTGTATTCAGTAAGCAAGTTCTCTTATATTCCTTCAAGGATGTCTTGGCTACTGTAGGTCCTCACTTGTGTATAAATTAATTTCGGAAGACTTGGTAGCTTTATATCAGTTCTTTCCATCTGTGAACGTAATATAAATTTACTAGGTACTTAATGTCTTATGGTAACGTTTTCTATAGAGTTCTTATACATTTTTTAATAGTTTTTGATGTTGTAGATTTTGTAATTTTATTTTCTAACTGTTGAAGGCATTTAAATGGAAATTGATTTTATATGCAGCAATTTTAAAAATGGAATTACATAAACAGTTCACCAAAAATGCTGAAGAAAAAACCCATGGCTCTGCCCGCCACCAGTCAGTGTAGCCAATTTGGTATATGTTCTTTTGGACTTTTACTTCATATTTTGTGGGTTTTGTTTTTTAATATATAGTACATGTCTAACTTTTTTCATTTATTACTTTATCATAATTATTTTTCCATGTTGCTTTATAACTATAAATTTTATTATAAACTGCTGGGGAATAGGGGAGGTACCTTTTTCGTTTTCTGAGTCAAATTACTAGACATGGAATTCTCGAGTGAAAGATGTTAAATTGGCTAGTGGCTAGTGATGCAGTATGTCAGACACCTTTCTAAAAGACCTGTACCAGTTTGCATGACGTGCTTCCCTCTCTGGGCGGGAATGCAGCTTCCAGCTCTGAGTCCTTGACGAAGATGGATGCTGATGCCGACGGGATGCTCACTCGATTTAATCAGTTCTGGCACAAAAGTAGTTTCATAAACTGTGTGGAACAGCTCATTTCTATTGCCAAAAGACTTATTTTTTTAATGCTGTTTGTCTTTAAAATTAGCAATATGTTCACATGGCTTATAATCCAAAAGAGCCAAAGTTTATAGTGAAAGTTCTTCCTACTTTTGTCCTCGATATAGCCTCATTAGGTTTCTCATGTATCTTTCCAGAGATACTGTATTTATGTAGCTTTCTGTTACACAACCGGTAACTTGCTGTGCAGTGTTTCTGATTATAAATAGTGCTGTGAGGAAAGGGAATTGCTAAGTCTCAGAGTACTGTCCATGTTTGACTTTTATAGACCCCAGTTGACTTTTAGCAGTTAGACAAATTTGTTTCCCCAGTGCCTTCAATTTTATCAAATGTCTCAATTTTTTCCATTTTCATGTGAAAAATTAAAATATCCATTTTTTTTTTATGAGTAAGGTCAGACACTATAGTTACAATAATTTTTCCTGTGCAAAAAAAATCAGTTTTTATGTAGTCAGTTATATCATTCTTTTTTGACTTCTGGGTTTGTATTTTGCTTGGAAAGCCTTCCCTTTCTGAGATTATAAAACTTTTCTTCCATTTTCTTCTAAATTTGATACCAATGCAATTTACTTTGGTCTGAGGCATCAGATGGGAATCCAACTTTATTTCCTGGTTGGCTTGCCAGTTATCCTGTTTCATTCTTGTGGAATGTTGTTTTTAATCAGGCATGAATGAAATTCCCAAATGCTCTGTGTGGGGCTCTTTATACGTTATCTCCTTTTTTGCACTGAGTTGTTGCCTTTTGTAGAACTAACCAATTTAATTACTAGAGCTTTATGATATATTTTAACAT
The DNA here is from genome assembly GCA_028627145.1 of Eidolon dupreanum. Taxonomy (NCBI): domain Eukaryota; kingdom Metazoa; phylum Chordata; class Mammalia; order Chiroptera; family Pteropodidae; genus Eidolon; species Eidolon dupreanum. The sequence goes on from CM053501.1 coordinate 10,726,988, forward strand.
CTGGGACTTCCTCCTCCAATTTCTGGACCTCTTCTTCCATGTTTTATTTATGAATTTATATTAGATTAAGTATAAAATAAAATTTTTAGTATAAAAGAATCATATTAAATGTATGGGTTAATTTAGGGAGTTTTACTGTTAATTACAGTCTGCTTATCCAAGAACCAACATATGCCTTTTCATATGTTTAGTTTTGGTACTCACTACATTTTCTAGTATCAAAATTCTTGACTGTTGGGTCTTGGGTTTTCTGGGTGTGTAATCATATTTATCTGTCAGTGATCATTCATGTCTTCTAATTTTTATGTGCCTTTTCTTTTTTATACTGGACTGTCCTATTACACTTTTTTGAATATTCTGATTATTCTCAAAACCTCAGAAATTAGAGGCCCTTGTGCTGGGTGCACAGTTATGGGAGAACTTCTGGGGGTTTCTGTTGCAGGCACACACTGATCAAGAAGCTCAGTCAGCTAAGAGAGAGCGAGCCTGACCTGGCCCAGCTGCTCATCGAGCAGGTGAGTCTCCTGAAAACAGGCTGAGAGCAAGAGAACAGAGGCCCCGGGCTGCCAGTTCTGTGAGCCTGCGTCTTCCTTTAAGGTGGGACAGCCCAGTTTCCTCTAAAACCCTGTTTTTAGAAGGAGCAGCTCTCTTCCTTTAAATGCATTAAAATGTCCCAGAGCTGGACCTAGGACTGGACCGCACTCCTGTAAACAAGGTTACCATCCTGCCTTTCAGATCTATGAGAATGCCATGATTGCAGCAGGGTTGGTCGATGACCCCCGGCCCATGGTGGGCCGCCTGAACAACCTGCTTGTCAAGGCCCTGGAGCGACACTGACAGCCAGAGGCTGGGCCCTGTGGTCCAGGGTTGCAGCACAGCAGCTGTGAGAGCCCCAGGGGAAGTGATAATGGAACCTGTGCCTCTGCTGTGGCAAGAGGAGCCGGAGACCAGCTGGGAAGGAATAACTGTCACCACCAACAACAGCCCCTTTTGAGTTTTATTAAATTAAAAGGTATTTCTTCATTTAAATGTTAGATTTTTTGTGCATACTGACAAGGTAGGTTATTCTGGTGACACAATCCCATGCTTAGGACAGAAGCTGAGAAAAAGCCTACATTCCATCCCCTTCCTCAAGCTGGGGGTGGGGAAGGGAACAATGGCCCCGTGGCCAACTCCATTCCCAGAACCTGAATATGACAACAGGATCAGCCGTCACGTGCAGGTCACCAGGACCCATTCCTATCAGGCTCTCTTCAGTGTCACCTCCACTGGATAATGGTCACTGATGGCTTGGGCCTGTGGAGGAACACGGCAGTGAGCACAGGGATGCCCATGCGACAGTACTCCCTCAGGGCCAAGAATGGCCCCAGGCATTGTTCTCTGTTCATATCTGCCTAGGAAGAGATTCCCAGGGCCACACACAAGTGGCTCTTTCAAGTCAACAAAAACAGTGATTGCTAGTAGTCTAGATCTCACTCCTTCCCTATGTCCCAGGCCCCCATTAGAGTTACAGCCTGTCTAAAGAATAGTCACATACAGTCCGGTCACTCAGTCCATATGCAGCTTGGAAGTCAAAGGGAACAGCTGAGTTGAGAACAATGGCATGTTGGAGGAGAGTTCCAGCAACCACGATCCTGTAGTGCCAGACATAAGAAGGTTTCCCTGAGCCCACTGGTTCCTCACACTTAAACCTCAGATCCCAGCACATCCCCCCAGCTCCTGTCTGGCCTGCACAGCCCCTGGTGTCACTGCCCACCCTCCCTTCCCTCACTGGAGCCTGAATCGGCCAGATTCAGGTCTGTGTATGCCCAAACTATACCATCAGCTAATCTGTACACCTAGATTGTTCAGAGGAGAAAAACTAGCATCATGTTATCCCTAAATGTGCTTTTCCCCAAATTAAAGACTGCTACTTTTTATTCTACTTCCTAAGTGGACTGAAGCTCAGGAGGGGTGAGTGTCTCCTTAAAAGCCCTGGAAACCATTTCTGAAGCTGAGCCTAGACAGAAGTCACAGCCACTCATGGAGGTGCCCTCATCCCTACTCTGAGCCTGCAGAACCCACTGGAGGCACAGACCCTACTAACCTGTCATAGGCGCAGTACGTGGATGTAACCGTGGTGTCAGCAGTGTCAGGAATCAGCCACTGGAAGGCGGGGCTTGTGCGCAGGCGGATGGACGACCAGTGCGAAGGGGACACGTAGCTGCAGCCAGCATTGAAGTCGCCCATCAACATGATGTCCTACCAGGAGACACGAGCCATTTGGCCAAGTGACAGAAAAGGGGCCTCTAGAGCCCAATCTGTGTGAGGGTGGAGGGAAGCGGGGCTCACCTCTATGTCCCACTTCTTCCGGACATCCATGTAGACATCATAGAGAGAGTCAATCTCAGCCACTGCATCTGACGGGGCCGCATGCAGGGGGACGATGGCAAACTCCTTGATCTCTGTGGAGAAGGCGATCATACTAAGTAAGGTGTTGAGGAGCAGGCTTGGTCTGAGGGTGCATCAGCCCAGCTCAGTCATGTGTTTGGAGCTGAATGGAGGACAGAGACAGTCTCCGAGAGGTGGATGTTTTCAAAAGTAACTTTAACATAAGACCAAAGCACTAGGCATAGGGAGGCAGCAGGTTATGTGGTCCTCCCTGGGAAGGGTTAGCAGGGACCGACTTGTTAGGCAGGGCAGAGGATCCTCTGCAGTCCAGCACTCACGGGTGAATGGGGAGAAGAACTTGACAATGGCTGGCTCTCGGCTGAAGGTATCATTCCCACAGGGCTCACAACCATCGTCATACTGGTAACTGTCCACTGCTGACACCTGGTCAGGTCTGCAGGAGGCCAACCAGAAGGTGGTTAATCTGGGCCTGGGGGCACTGCTCCTTCTCACGAAACCCACTGCTGCAGGCAGGGGGCCCAGTCTAAGCTCAGGCATCACACAGCAGGGAAAACTTAGACCCTGTTCTATGTCCTCCAGTTCTTGTCTCCTAAGACTGCTGCCCCCACACCTGGAAGAGGGGCTCATGGGCTCTCTAGATACCTCCCCGGCCTTCTGTTGGTTCTCTTGGAGGAGGTGGCCCTTTGTCTTGGTGCCTGGGCTTTACCTGAACACAAAGAGGTAGCGCTCCTTGTAGCTGTTGCGTCCCAGCGGCTCACTGACTACATAGTGATAGGTGTTGGGGTCATCCCTGGATTGAGGAAAAAAATGTCCTAGTTAGGACAGTCTGCTTCCTACAGCAGGGCTCCTTACCCACATCATTGTCCCTGGGGCCTAGCTGAAGTAGCACTGTGCACTGAAGCGATGGTCACCGTCCCTATGTGCCTTCCCAGGACCCTGCCACTGTTACCCACTGATTGAGTCTGTCCAGCAGCTTCCCCACGGCTGTCAGGTGGCTGTCTCTGACCTCCTGGACCAGGGCGATGTCATAGCGATTCAGGATCTGGGGAAGAGGCCACAGCACTGCTGAACAGGGGTGGGATGGTTGGAGATCTGGGTGTCTAGGCCCTGCCTACTTCAGGAGTCCTGGCAGGAGCCGAGCTACTGTTGTCCAGGGTGCTTTTAAATCAGTTTGGCTTGCAGCCTGATGCTGTTAGCCATGCAGTGCCAAGGGCCCTGTCCCCCTGACTGACTGGAGAGCTAAGAGCAAAGGCCTGAGTCTGATTACCCTCAGGACTGACCACTGATCCAGTGTTCCCAAGGCCCAATAATCCAGTGCTCCCAAGGCCCGATAAAGTACTCCTGCCCCTGGGTTTCTTGGGGACAAGCTGACATGGACCTACCTGTACAATGTAGGTAGAGAGGGTGGCATTGGACATCTTGGTCTCCCCAAAAGTCTGGATGTTGAAGGCTGCTATTCTCAGGGACAGAGCTACATGCAGCACAACAGGCATGGCAAGCAGCAAGCCCATCAGCCTAGTACCCTTCATTCTGGAGGAAGGATACTACATGTGGGTCTGTAGCAGAGACAGTACCCCATCTTTCCTCAGAATCCACTAGGGTGGAGCCGGGAGAGCCCAATGCTGAGTGACTTGTCTGGACCGTGCTGAGCAGCCAGGGTAAGCCTCAGCCCTCTCACCAGCATCCAGAGAGCTGAACCCTAGTGCCAAAAAAGGACCCCAGGGTCTCCTTACCCCTCCATCTGCCAGAAGACAAGACCCTGTGAGGGTCACCAGCCTAAGGAGGCCCCTGGCACTCTCAGGTCGTGGGACTGTGGCTCGCTGCCCTCCCTGCTCTACCCAGTAAGGACTGGCCAGGGCTTTTCCTAGCTTGGCCACAATCGCCCAGCTCTTGGGGCACCAGGCACACTCACCTGAAACGTGACTTCCACAAAGATGGAGATTCTGTTGATTCAGGAGTTGATGTTCCTCGATACTTTCTGCCTTTGCTGCCTTAAAAAAAAAATTTACAAAGGGAAGCCCATTAAGGAACACGGTTGACAGGCTCATGCAGAGCTGCTGCAGCTTTGAATCCTGCACAGAGAATGCCCGACCCCACTAGGGTTTTAAAGGTTTATGCAGCTGTGACCTTTCCTGGGGTATCACCTGGAGGAACAATGGTGCTGCCTGTGTGGCTTTCCCACACAGGTGAATGGTTGGCATGTGTTTATTTCAACAGGCACAGATTCTTGCTGCTGTAAAAAGAACACCTGATAACATCTGCACTTGGTTTCATAAAGTCTAACAGGGCCAAAAGTTCTTGTGTCCTTCACAAACATTCTCCCAGGGATGGGGAGCAGGTGTGGGATGGGGAGCAGGTGTGCGCTGCAGGGCAGGGCCCTGGCTGCACTCCTGTATGCAGGACTTGAGATGACCTTAGAACTAGTGGCCAAGGCCAGAAGTTGCATATTACACTGTTGCCAGCGGAGCCCATGGTGGCTGCTGTGTAGCTCAAGACCACACCAGGTCTCACTAGTCCCAACCCCATTTCTAAATTGATCAGCTGTGAGGGCTGCAGGCAACTTGGCTAGAAGCTGGGGCTCTCTACAGTGTACATGTGAGCTGTAGCACTGGATGGTGCAGGGCTTGGGTGCCAGGAAGGGGTAGGGACTGCAGGGCCCACCTCAGCCACCAGCAAAGCAGTGGTAAGGGGCCTTCTTGAGGCAAACAAAAGCCTGTGCAGTACAGGCACAGGTGACCTAAGTGACCGAGTCACAGGACACAGCAGAGTCCATGACAGGCCTTGGGTCCAGTCACTTCTTTTTAGAATCCTTGACTTCCGCATTTGTATTCATTTCCTGTGACTGCTATAACAAGTCACCATTAACTTGGTGGCTTAAAATGACATTTATTCTCTTAACAGTTTTCGAGGGCAGAGTCCGCAATCCACTTCACTGAGCTGAAATCAAGGTGTTACAGTGTCATACTTGCTCTGGAGACTCTAGCGGAAGGTCCTTCCTGCCTCTTCAGCTTCTGAGGGCTCCTGGTGTTCTTGGCTTGTGGCTGCATCACTCCAATCTTTGCCTCCATCTTGACATGGCCTTCTCTTCTGTGTGTCAATTCTCCCTCTGCCTCCCTCTCATAGAGATATAGATGAATGAATTTAAGGTCCTCCTGGATAATTCAGGACCATCTCCCCATCTCAAGATCCTTAATCACGTATGCAAAGTCCTTTTTTTGCCTTAGCCCTACACACATCAGGCTTCTTTTGAAGCCATTTGTTTCTAGCCTCAGTGCTTTGAGGACTTTTTCTTTATCCTTTCATTTTAGGCTCTGACTTTGTTGTGACATGCCATTACCCCTTCCTGTATCTGGAGCAGGTTTAGTTTAACCAAAGAGGGTAACAGACGGTCAGGGTTAATGTAAAAATGGCTCACCCTGATCAAAGGAAGTTGTCTGCTATCAATGCCCATTTTCCTGATGAACTGACTTTGAAAAATGCAAGAAGTGTCGGGCTTTCTTCCTTTGCCTGGTACCCCTTCTATGTCTGTATTGTGGGACCCAGCACAGGAGGAGTGTACCCCTGGCTCCCTACTGTTGGTGTTGGGCTTGGCCCTTGCTGTTTGCTAGGACAAGAGAATGTAAGAAGTGGCAATGTGCAAATTCCAAGCCTAGATCTCTGGAGGCATCGTGTACCTCTGTTTACCCCTATGGAACTTTTTACCTTCCATGTTAGAAGAGCATACCCTGAGTAGCTAGCCCCTCTAGCCTGGCCCCAGAAGAGTCCCAGGGAGCAGAGCTCTCCCAGCTAACATGCAAGCCTGTGAGCAAGAGAAAAAAATACATACTGTTGTATACATTGAGTTTTGGGACTGCTTGTTACTCAGCAACAGCCGACTAATACAAATGGAAGAGTGATAGAAATATCAGAGGGTTACTGTTCTTCGGGATAGATGGATTTTTAAGATGTTAAATTATTCTGTGGAATAATGTTATATCTATTGATCCTTAAGACACACCTAAGAGGAAAGCAGTGATGGTTTTGTCCCCTTTTTATAGATGAAGATATTGAGGCTCAAAGAGGTTGAAGTCGCTGTGGATGAACCTGCTCTGGGCCCAGCTCTTCCCCAGGGTCTTCCCTAGGCTGTGCTGCCTCTCATGCAGGTCCAACTCTGAAGGAAGCCAACATGGCAACTGAGCTTGGCACTCTGTAGTAATGGGGTTGCAGTTGGGACCTTTCTTCTGATAGGTCAAGGAAAGAAGGCAGGGACTGTCGCTGGGAGCTTTCTAGAGCAGAAGGGTCAGTATCTGGTTGAGGGGAGGACAGGGGTGCTGGCAGACAGGCACCAGTGCCTCATGTGCTGAGAACTGGAAGGCGGGGCACCCATGGTGTGAACTACAGCTATGCCACCTGTGGTGTCATGTGTCTGGCCAGAAGCTGGACCAGGAGCCTTCCTCTAGATTTGCTCACATGTTCCCCTCGAAAGGTCTGGCAAGTGTGTCCAGGAAAGAAACCCATAAAAGAAATCTAGGCTGACAGTTTTGCTTGGTGGTTGGGGATCTGAATTTTGACATATTTGAAGCTGTCCCAGCCTCAGGGATTGAAAACGGCTAAAAACAGCAATTAAACCTTTTCAAAAGGCTGAGATTGGGCTCCTGGCAGCTTGAGGATCAGGCCACCTGATTCCATCTTACAGATACCATATCAAGGGACACATGAGCTGGTTAGTATCAGTGCTGACAGCCAGAGCCATCCATCAGCTTGTTTTCATTACTTTAGGAGGTTTGGGCCTCTGAAGTTAGTTTACCTAATGAACTGTTTTTAATCCCCTCTGTATCCTCCTGCTTCATGATCAGCTGGCCTGATCTGTGGCTGGCACTTTTGTGACTTTGACCTTGGTCCCTGATTGCTGACCCTCAAGCCACCTTTGCTCCCACACCTCCAGGCCCCCATATTCCTGCACCCACACTGCAAACCCTCTATCCCAGGGAGGGAACCAGCCCTTCCCACATGGGGCAGAGCCTCCTTCAATGGGATGGTGGGCTAAATCATGCTCCCCACCACCCCCAAAAGATCCATGTCCTAATTCCTGGAACCTATGAATATTAGCTCATATGGGGGGGGAGGACTTTGCAGATGTGATGAAGGATCTTGAGGTGAGAAGATCGTCCTGGATTATCCAACAGTGAGTGACACGAGAACTCATGACCTGTCCTTAAGAGCTGCAGGAGACTAGGGTGACTAGCTGTATACTATGTGGCCCGTGGGGGAGGACGTAGATACTTCACAGTTTCAGTATTATATCTTGCTACATCCCTATCCGTTATTTCATGTATTTGCAAAGTTAGGTTTCTGGCAATCATTGAAAAAGCAATTACTGTGTGAAATCAATGTGAAACAGGAAACAAGGGTGGCAGCATCTAATCTGATTCCAAGATTTAAGAAATACCAGACAGGTACACACATTTCATTCGTGAGAAAGTATGGTTAAAAATGAATTGAAAAAAATTTTTTTTTTAGTGTGTGTGTGTATGTGTGTACAGACACTTAAATTTATATGTATAGACATTTTCAAAATGTCATAAGTTGCTAGGACATAAATACTAAGTTGTTTGGACTTACAAATATAACTGTTAGGTATTCCTTTTGGCCTAGGAGTCCCTCGAAATAATTATTGAGCCTTAAGGAGGAATGCTCTGAACTGAGAATGTCTGGGAGCCTCTGATTCTAACATAAAGGGGTCTGTCTGAGTTACTAATATATCTTTTCTGGCCCTCGTTATTTACAACATACTGAATATGCTGTCACAAAGAAATTTTCAAACCTACAAACTGCTAATGAAATGAATAATTGCAGTAGATTAAACATCTCAATTGTGTTTAAATGTATGAGTTCATAAGAATATAAAAAATTTATCAGTCACCTTTGGGAGCTGCAAGGGAGCCAATTTGTTATTTCGCAAACTGGCAAAATTAAAGAATTTTCTTTACCTTTCCTGTGTAAATGGTATCGCTGAGAGGAAATTTCTCTATGTATTCCAGTTAAGCAATGAGGAAAGACTGCTAGAATTTGAGACTGCAATTTGCAACCCTTAACGTAGGCACTGATCATCAATGGCTACTAACTCACAAAAAACAACCAGCCTCCAGGTCAAAGAACACAACAGCACTTATGAAGAAGCTTGCCAAGATCATCCTGAATCTGATCAAACCTCTAGATCTAAATCTCACAGTCACCAGCATTTTGGGGACACAGTACAATCCAGACTGTGGGAAGCTACAGGACAAAGGATGGTCTCACCAATACATTAACAGGAAAAAAAAAAAAAAAAAAAAGAGGAGGAGGAACTTACAAATTAAAAAGAAATGAGATATACTGCTAAATGCAATATGTGATTCTCATCATGATCCTATGAAACAATAAATTCTTTAATCATTTAAGCAAACCTTTGCTTAACAAACAAATCATTTATGAGGACAGGGAAATTAGAACACTATTCTGGTATATAATGAAATTATTAGAGTTTTAGGTTTGATAATGATATTATGGTTATGCTTTGAATGATCCTTAGATTTCAGTGTCACACCAGAATATTTAAGGATGAAATGATATGATGTCTGGGATCTGCTTTAAAATGCTGGCCCTGAAGCTGGGTTGTGGGTACATGAAAGTTCATTATACTGGTTTCTACTTTTGAGTATGTTAAAATTTTCCATGACTTTTTGAAATTCCATAAATGAAAAACTTTGCAAGCCACACAACTGAATATATAATGCATCATCGAAAAATGAAGTAACAAAAAATATTAAAAATGAAAACTCAAAATACTTTAACTGCCCAAGTTTGCATGTTAGAGCCGCTGGTCTCCATGAGGAACAGAAGGGATGACAAGGTAGGGAGAGAGCTGTGGCCTTAGGACAGGAATTGGTGGCAAATTTGATGTGGAAGGTAAGAAAGAAGGATTCAAGTTGTCAGAAATTGTGGGTTGATAGAAAATTATCAGCTCTCAAGTCCTGCAAATCTGTGGTCTTCTACCTGCTCAGGAAATACTGACTTTCCTCCGAGGTGAAACTTTGTCCCTGATTCTAGCTGCAGCTGGGACACTTCCACTTGGCTCCAATGGGCTTTTTAAACTTGCTGCGGCAGAAGCAGACTTCAGACTGAGTCCCTAGTTATACCCCCATTGTTGCCCTGCCTCCATCACATCATCTGGGTCCCCCTTCCCTTAACTCTGCCCCAAATGCAGGAGTCTGCACTTTCCCCTGGTTCTGCAGCCGCCACACTGGTCTGACCCTGAACACACACAAAGCCTGCCAATGGTCACCCAGCACATCTTGTGACCGTGTAATCAGATCATGTGATTCCCCTGCTTAAAATCTGCCATGTTTCTCATTGTCCTTGAGATGACAGCTGGTACCTACCAAGACCTGTGCAATAGCTCAGGGCTTCTGCTCTGTCTGGAGAGCCTGGGCCAGCTTGTCATTCCCATTTCCACTCAAATGTCACCTCAGGAAGGTCATTCTCCTCCAATCCACAAGTGTCATTTTCATGACCCTTATCACTTCCTTTGTTTTAATGTATATGCTCTTACTTGTTTATACTTGTTTAAGGCCCACCTCTGGACTGGAACACAAGCCCCACGGGAGCAGAGACCTTGCCCATCTTGTCCATGAAACTGCCCCACACTTAAAACAGTGCCTGGAACACAGGAGGTCCTCCAGACAAAAGCTGAACATGACAGCGCTACATGCTGACCTCTTGTTCTCCACCTTCCTGGGTGGCCTTTCTGGCTGCATAAACTTCCCTTCTTCACAAACCTTCCTGAGAAAACACAGCAGAGCCTCCTGTCCTAAAGCACAGGGACTGCGGGGCATCCAGGTGGCCTCTGGGCACTTGGCTGGAGCTGACCAGAAGCTCTCAGGAGCCTATGGCTGTTGTGGCCTCATGGGCATGCCTCCCTTTGGCCAGGCTCTACCCAGGATTCGTCTCCCCAAAAGTCAGAAGACATGTCTGCTAACCCCACAGATAATGTTTTAGAGAGCAAAGGGGCTTCTATCCTTTACTACAGATAAAAGGCTGGTATCTGCAGTGATATTGCTTTTTTAATCCATGTCAGTCTCTGAGGGTAAGCAGTTATCTCTCAATTCAGAACACTGGCTTTGGCCCAGGACCCAGCCACAGCTTACCATCCCTCATGAATTTATTTCTGCTCATTATAAAGAAATCATTAACTCAGGATGGAAAATTTCTCAGAACAGACATCTGGATCGCTACAATCCAAAACAGCTTCACAGTCACACTCAGTAGCAGTGCCAGCCCCTGCTTCCTCACTTCCAGCCACGCCCATCGTGTCAGTAGAACAGGCAGCACTTGAATTCCACAGAACGTGAGGCCTGAACAACAGTGTATGCATCCCCTTTGCAAACCCAACCAGCCTCCACTGGTTCCCCAAACCCTTGCCCCCATATGTTCCTTTTCTGTACTTTGCATTCGAGAGAGAAGCAAATGAAAAGGCATTTTCTAATTTGTGTGTTGGAGAAGTTAGCACACCTTTAGCTGGAGTCCATGAGTATAAACACACTCATGTCCCTGATGATGAACCCAAGGCCCTTAAGATTTCATTAGTTACAGAACTCTACTGACTATACTCCCAATGTGCTAGCAATGTTTCCAACAAGGATACAGTGGAAAACATTCTCCAAATTCCCAAGTCCTTTCAGTCTCTTCCCAAGCACCATCATCCCCTCCTCATCCAACACAGAGGGTCTACAGAAGGGGCAAGCAGAGCCCTGAGGGTCAAGGGCAAGAAAGTTCACCAGATAATGCAAGCTGGTTGCACTGGTGTTTGCAGGAATGTTTGCTATTGATCTATCTTCCAGTTCACTAATCCTCTCTTCAGCTGTCACTAAGTGCTGTTAAATTCACCTACTGAATTTAAAATTTCAGTTGTCATACTATTCTGTTTTAGAATTTTCATTTAACTTTTAATTCCGATTCTCTGTGAATTCTCCATTCTATCTATTTTCTTTAATATATTAACCAGTTATTTTGAAGGCCATGTCTGATAACTCTGATATCTTAATCACTGGTGGGTCTATCACCTTTTCCCCTAGTCCTGTTTCTCAGTATGCCTAGTAACCTGAGTATCAAGCATTGTGTATGACAGAATGGCAGAGAGTCAGGATGGTGTCGGCCTCCAGGGTGAGCAGCAGAGGGGCAGCCACACAGGCCAGCTGGGGGCTCAACTGAAGCTGAGCTCGTCTGCAGTCCCTGTAAAGTCCAATCTACCTGTGCCTTGCCCCCACTCCCATAGTGCTCCCCAAGGGTGCAAGCCAAGATCCTGGGGTATTTCTTAGGGCCATTCCTCCTTGACAGGCTCTGAACTCTTCCCTAGCATCATGAAACTACAAAAAACCCTGCTCTGCTTTTCAGCCACTTTGCTTCTTGCCTGAGCAGCTTCATCAGCAAATGCCTCAAGAGGAAACTACTGCTGAGTGTCAACTCATTTCTCTGGCCTCCTTCCTCTCAGGAAGCTTGGCCCTCAGGTCCTGATGCCTCAGTAAGCCCAAACCCCCAGCTCAGTCTCCCCAGCTCTGTGAAATTGTGTAGCACTTCTCTGGCTACTCTGCCTCTTAGCAGCCACCTGTGCCCAACCCCTAAGAGAAAAGCCAGTACAGGAAGTAGGGCTCACCTCCTCAAGCTCCCTTCTAAGTTGTGGCTGCTGGAGTGACAGACCTCCGAGCTGATGCCTTCTGAATTATGGCCAATTCTTTGAGTCCTCAGCAGGCATCAGTCTACTACAAGCTACTCCATGGCCAGAAGTCTGTTTTTGTTACCTGGAATGAGTCACTGAAATAGAGTTGGAAAGGACGTGGGTTTATAACTAGGCAAGCTAGTCCTACTAGCATAGGTCACGTGGACATCTCTGAGCTACAAATATTCTGTGCAGAGATATACAGCCAATGAGAAAGCCCGAAGGGACCCAGGCCATTCCCCTCTGTCCAACCAAGAGTCTGTGTGTTCACTCGAATCCTATGATATTTGTCCTCAACAGCCCAGTCTGTAAAGTAAAGAGAGCACAGTGCCAGGACATGGCAATTCTACATTTTAAAAGTTCATCCTACGGTTCCTCAGAGAACATGAACATCTGTCCTCAGCCCGCGTCTATTACCCCGCTCTTGGATAAAGAGTGCTGGGGCCTGTGGACTGCCAGTGCTAGGGCTGCATACTGTCTGCCCCCTTGGCCAGATGGGCAATGCTGATTTCGGACGAGAACTGAAAGTTAACTGGTGTACTTCTTGCCCAGAACCAGCCATGGGGTTTATCTATAGTTTGTTTCATAGTGACAGTTTGAACCATGTTTCCCAAGCAGGCTCCTGCCTCATGGCCTTCACATTGTTCCCCTACTTGAGCACTCTGCCTCCAGACAGCCATATGTTTGTCCCTCCCTTCACTCGGACTTCTGCCCAGATGTCACTCTACCATAGCATCCCACTTAAAGTAGCATGTTTTGTCCCACCACTCTATCTCCTTTATCTTTATTTTTTTTCTTACCAGCAATCTAACGTACAATGTTACAGTCAGTCTTATCCCACTGATCATAAGTCCCATGAGAGCTGGGACTTATGTAGCAGTACCTAAACAGGGCCTGACCCCTTAGCGAGTGCTCACCAAGTACTTGTTGAATGAAAGGATGAACGTCAGACGGGTATTCATGACAGAACAACAGGTTTAGATTCTCCTGACCCTCTTCAGCTGGGCTGGCTGTCCCCATTTAAGTCTATCTCACACAAGGGGAGCTGACTTGGTTCTCTGATGAATGAGTGAAGGGACAGGCTTCTGTCACCGGGCCAGGCTCCTCAGCCTCCATGTCCTAAATCTTGGGGGAACAGAGGCTTGTAACTGAGGGTGATAGGGAGCACCAAAGCTACAGGTCCTAACAGTAGGGGAGAGAGGTTCCCCGTGGGCTAAGGAGCCCTCAGAGCATCACTCTAGTAAGGCCTGGCCAGAAAGCAGAGTTCAGAACCACTCTGCCTTGTCATGGAGGTCCCAGGAGAAAGGTTGAGGACTGCTGGACCGGAGACCTTGGAGAGGAGTTGGGGTCTCCGTGGAGATTACAGAGCCAAAAGGCCCCAGGGGCCAAAACTTGTGTGATGGTGTTGCCCCACCTCAGTTCTCACTACGAAGCTTCACACCTGAGTCTCAAGTGTCTTTTCCAACTCCACCTACTCCTTCCTAGATGGGCCAGCTGGGGAAGGCTGGTCCCACTGTCTGCCCCACATCCCTTTGTCACCATGTCCATGCGCCCCTCACCCTCTGCTTACCTTCCATGCTCTGAGCATCTTTGAGCCTCAGAGTCCTGGACACAGAGGCGATGTAGCCCTGCCAGTAGGGAAGACACTATAGTCCCCAAGCTTCCTTGAATGCTTCTCCCGCACCACCATGAGAAATCATAAGCTGCACTATTCCTATAGCTGAATTCTTTTGGAGGTGGCGATGTGTGCAGTGCAACCCTGTGGGGAGCTCAGGTGTGTGAGGAGGAAGGCTCTGACTGAACCATCTTCCCCTAGTGCCTCAGCCTTCCCTCTAACTATCCTCTAAGACAGTTGCCTTGTCAGGCCTATAGTCAGTGAAGGATGCTGTGTTTATCCTGCCACACGAGGGGGTACCCAGAAGGCCAGCTTGTGCTGAGCCTCCAATTATGGGCAGACGCAGGGCCCTGCCTCCATTTTCCTCTCAGAAGCCTAGAGAGGGGCCTAAGGTACATGGAGTCTCAGCTGTGGGAACAAGAAAGCACCCCCAGGAGAAGACAGGAAAAGTAGCTGCAGAGACCTCAACTTCTTTGGGAATTTCAGGCTCTGGGAAACAGCACTGGTTCTCACCCCACTTCTATACCACTTTAGAACACTCCACTTACCTTGTGAGGCTGGCCTTCCCTCCTGGCCACCCGCATGGTAGCACAGCTGCCAGTAACAGGTCAGCACTCCTCCTCAAGTGCAGAGGTGTAGCAGGGCAGCACTGGCCACCGCCAGCTACCTCGACCTAGCTGTAGTCATGGACAGGGCCTCAGGTAGGAGAGGTGGCCAGAGGCCAGGGATAGGTGGCCTTGCTGGTCCAGCTCCCTGTCATCTGAAGACTACTGGAGTCATCGTGGGCCATGGAGGCAGGGCAGGGCTTTGCCTATGCCAACTCACAGATGATCGGTTCCTTTCCTCACATGGCTCCTGTCAGGAGACACTGATTTTCGCAGGCACCTCAGTCCACCAGTGACACAGCCACAGAAGCTGGCAAAACACGAGTCTCTGGGGTAGGGAGGGCAACAGCAGGCTGCCACCACGTCACTGCCTCACAGCCTGTGCCATCTTGCTGATCCTGCTCACGCCGTGACTGGTTAATAAAAGAAGAAAAAAGGGAGTGTTAACAATGTCAGTCAGCTTAGCCAGAAGGTATCACCTGCTCTGAAACTTCACCAAACTCCTGACAGGCTGTTCCATTTGTTTGTTCACTTGTTTATGCACTCATTCACGATAGAGTACAAGGGATCCTGAACAATGGGAAAACCGGACAAGAGATGATGTGATGGTTTTCAGTCGCTGGACAACAGTGCAGGACAGTGATCTCCAAGAGAAGGGAAACTGAGAAACTGAGCCCTATGACTATAGCACCTACGGCTGAGGCAGTTTCCAAGCTGCAATGCAAGGAGGGGAAACTCAAGACAGACCCAGCCATCTCCCTGAAGGAGGAGACAACATTAGGTAAGGGAAGCCCAGGAAGCCCAAAGTGTTGGGGGAGCACAGACAGCAGAGCTCCAGGATCTGCAAAGGGTCCCCCTGAGTCTTCAGCTGAGGACAGGTCTGTACACGTGTGAGAGAAATTACGCGAGGAGGCCAGGGCAAGAATCCCTAGAAAAGAGCAAAGAGAATAATCCTCAGAGCTCACACAGGGATGAGAATATTTTTGTTCCCACAAGCCATGTGGGAGACCTCCTAATTCACAGGGTACTGGGTAGAATCTTCAGAAGGGCATCACCCTTAGTAATGGGGCTTAAATTGGCTGTGGACCAAAGGCAGCTCTGGACCCACCCTAATAAAGCTCAGAAGCAAGCCTATAGGGATCAACTGATGCCAAGGAACTTCACTGTATGACAGACCAAGATCAACACTATTTGAAGGAATATAACAAAACCCAGCAGCCAACAACACATATTCACAATGTCCAGCATCCCATAAGAAAATGGCCAGATCTACCCATCAGAGTCCAGCCAAGAGACAGAAACCGCATGGTATTTTAAACAAGGAAGGTTTAGTATAAAGAATTATTAACTATTTACAGAAAATTATCTAAATGGGAACAAAAGAGAACTCTACAAAATACACTAGGGTGAAGAGAAGTACCCAAGTGAAGGATTCTGACCTGGGATATGGGTGGTCACGGCCCACTGGATGTGAAGTTCACTGGGCTCTCCTAGGCCAAGACTGGGGGTTGACAATCATCTACAAGGATGTCAACAAAATTATCCGGGAAGCTGTCTGCAGAGAGTGCTGAGAAGCCACCAAGATGGCTTACTACCACAAGGTGGAGGTGCTGAGGAACTCACCAAAAAGCTACCAGAAGGTCAGTGGGTGTTCCTGTGAAATGTGCCTGGCAGTGCCTGCCCTCTTCCAAATATATAAAGGACCTCACTGCTGGCATCTATGGGAATGTGCTGCTGACTTTGCAGCTATGAAGCTCCCTGAGAAGGTATGAAGCTATGAAGCTGCCTCAGTGGGTGTGAGTGCCCCTATGTGTACCACATGCCAGCTCACATCACATAACAGGAATGATCAAAGCACCTAGAACCCGGAAAAGAGACTCCTTCTCCTCAACACCCTTCGCTGACAAAGATTAGCATCAAGTTAGCTGGCAAGGGAGAAATGTTCTAGTATTATAAGCAAGCAATAAGGGTGAATTGATAACTGCTTTATCAGGCATGTGAAAAAGAAAACGCGACCTATGACCATAAAAAAAATCAATTGATAAAAACTGACCTAAAAATAATAGAGATAAAGGAACAAGCAGACAAGGACAATAAAACAGATATTATAAACATGCTTCATGTATCCGGGAAGGTAGACGGAAACATGAATTTGGTTTAAACGGAAATAGAAAATATTAAAAAGACCCAAAGGAACTTCTGGAGATAGTAAAAACAATATCTGAAATGGAAAAAAAAAACAAACAAACACAGTATGGGATTAATATCATAGACACTGAAAAAGAAAAGATCAGAGTTCAAAGAAATAGTGATAAAACTATTCAAATAAAGCATACGGGGGGAGAGAGGCGGGGGGAGAGAGAGAGAGAGAGAAAGAAAAGCATCAGACACTACCAAGCAGTGCATGGAACTAGGGTCCCAGAAAAAGGTTGAAAAGGAAACAAACAATATCTGAAAAAATAATAAGCAAAATCTCACAAATATGATGAAAACTATATATTCACAGACCCAAGAGGCTCACTAAAATCAAAGAAGAATAAACCTCAAGAAAATACCATCAAGGCAGATTCTAATCAAGCTGTTAAAAACCAGAGTTAAAGAAAAAAATCTTAAAAGCAGCTCGGCTTAAAAAAGCACATTATGTGCAAATAAATTAAGATAAGGATGATAAGTAACTTTTGGTTTAAGTCAGAGACAATAGAATGACATCTTAAAGTACTGAAAGAAAAAAGATGTCAGCTGGAATTCTTTTTATTCCACTTCTGAGTATTTACGTGAAGGAAACTAAAACACTAATTTAAAAGGATATATGCACCTCTATGTTCACTGCAGCGTTATTTACAACAGCCAAGATATAGAAGCAACCTAGTTGTCCATCGACAGATGAATGGATAAGAATACTGTATATACACACATACATATATGTGTGTGTATGTATATATATATATTCACACACATTTATATATGACGGAATATTATTTAGTACAAAAAAGGATGAAATCTTGCCATGTGTGACAAATGGGTATTATGCTAAGTGAAATAAGTCAGAGAAAGACAAATACCATATGATTTCACATATGTAGAATCTAAAAAAATAAAACAGAAACAGACCCACTGACACAGAGAACAAACTGAGGTTGCCAGAGGGGAGGGGGATTGGGGGATGGGTGAAAAAGGTGAAGGTGAATAAGAGGTATAAAATTCCAGTTATAAAATAAATAAGCCATGGAGATGTAATGTACACCACAAGGAATATGTCAGTATGTTAACTTTGCATGGTGACTGATAGTTACTAGACTTGTCAAGGCAATCACATTATAAAGTATATAAATGTTGAATCACTATGCTATATACCTGAAATTAATATAATATTGTATGCCAACTGCACATTGATATTTTTGAATGGACAGATTAGCTAGCTAGGTAGGTAGGTAGGCAGGCAGATGGATAGATAGAGGCAAGGCACTTCCATTTTCCAGTCTGGCATGTAAGGAGCTTGAAAGTTGTCACTACCATCCTTACAATAATAAAAAAAAAAAAAGCTGAAAGAACTGAAAACAATTCTTTTTAGATCTGAGAATTGAGGCCACAGGACAAAACACTGCCTGAACAACTGGAGAGACAGACAGGCAGACACAGAGAATCACAGCTTACTGGAGCAGACCCCAGGGAAGAAGTTGGGGTAGGAAAAATGAAAGTATAATTGATTAATTGAAGGAGGCTCAATGTGAACAAATTTGAGAGTTAATAAATCTTCAGGAAGGCCCATTCTTAGGGGTACCCACACACTTTTGTGAGTTTCACCTCCAGGAGCCCTACCGGGTTCTCAGAGTGAAGGTTAGAAAAAAAAAAAGATCTTGTGCTTCTGAGAAAGGAAGGGGAAAAGCAGACACATTTTTGAGATAACCAGAGTATTCTATTCTTAACAAGGCCTGTCCTCAAGGGAAACATTTACCAGAGCCTAACTTATTCAGGTTCTACCAGAACCTAACTGACTTAGAGAAAAAGAAATGTCCAACTCTAGCCCCCTCTGCCTTTCTGTTTCACATAAGGAGAGAAAAATCCAAACAGAAAAGCAATTGTTAAGGTCACAGGCTTACTTAAAGACCTAATCACAGAACTACAGAACAACTTCTCTTCCTTACTACCACATCAGTAGGGCTCCTGTATAATGACAGGTGAATACAATGCAAAAAACTGCACTTCTCAGACCTAATTTATCTCTAGGAAACCCCAAAGACAACAGAGGAGACAAAAACAAAGACACCAGAAGAAATTTTGGCTCTTATACCTATGGCTACAGCTACATTTTTACAACAGTAAAAATGGCCTAACTTCTAGTCAGATAAACATAAAACCTCACACTGAAGGCCTACTTTTCCCAGTGCATCATGTCTAGTGTTCAGGAAATTCCAAAGCATACTAAAAGAAAAATTAAGACTTTGAAGAAAAAGAAGCATCAGATCCAGATTCAGAGGTGTCAGTTATAATTATTAAATTGGGAATTTAAAGCAACTATGATTGGTATGTTAAGGGCTCTAAGGAAAAAAATGTGCAACATGCAAGATCAGATGGGTAATATAAGCAGAGAGATGAAAACTTTAAGAAATAATAAAAAAGAAATACTAGCAACCAAAAAGTTGTAACAGAAATGAATACTTCTGAAGGGCTCATCAACAAACTAGACGGACACCCCAGTCGTAATCAATGGTAGAAGAACAAATTCAAAATTGTTTGTCCAATTAGCCATTTAAGTATAATAGTAAAAGACTATTTAATGATTACAATGCATCCTAAAACCTTTGGAAAGAAAGGAGCATCTTTTGTGGACCATTTGGGTTTGTGTGTGACAGTTTTTAAGTTATTAGTTTTTATTTTTAATTAATTTAATGGTAACATTGATTAATGAAATCCAGTAAGTTTCATCTATACACATAAACAGTAAGGTATGTATATGTTTATACTGTGTTCACGTCTCATAGTTAATTTCTTTCTGTCACCACATATTTGACCCCCTTTACCCCCCCATCTTCCTCCCCCCTTCCCCATCCCCCTCCCCTTTGGTAACCACTAGTCTATTGTCCATGTCCATGAGTCTGTTTGTTTGTCCTGTTCATTTGTTGCTTTTAGGTTTCCATCCCACACATAAATGATACCATGTGATTTTCAACTTTTTCTGTCTGGCTTATTTTGCTTAGCATGATTATCTCAAGATCCATCCATGTTGTCGCAAATAGCAGTATTTCATCTCTTCTTATGGCTGAACAATATTACATTGTATATATGTACCACAGCTTCTTTAGCCAATCATCTATCACAGGACACTTCAGTTGCTTCCATGTCCTGGCCATTATGAATAGTGCTGCTATGAACATCAGTGTGCAAATATATTTTGGGATATGAGTTTTCAAGTCTTTGGAGTAATACCCAATAGAGGGATTGCTAGATCATATGGTAGATCAATTCTTTTTTGAGAAACCTCCATACTGTTTTCCATAGTGGCTGTATCAATTTACAGTTCCACAAGCAGAGTATAAGGGATCCTTTTTTGCTGCATCCTCTCCAACATTTGTTATTACTTGTCCTGATGATTATAGCTATTTTAACAGGTGTGAGATGGTATCTCATTGTGATTTTGATTTGCATTTCCCCAATAGCTAGCTAAGTTGAGCATCTTTTCATATATTTGTTGGCCATTTTATGTCCTCTAGGGAGAAGTGTCTGTTCAGGTCCTCTTCTCGATTTTTGACTGGTTCGTTTGTTTTTTGTTGTTATTGAGTCTTATGAGTTCTTTGTGTATTTTGGATATTAGGCCCTTATCAGAGGAGTTGCTTGCAAATATATTTTCCCATTTGGATGGTTGTCTTTTTACCTTGTTGACGGTTTCTTTTGCTGGGTAGAAGCTTTTTAGTTTGATCTAGTCTCATTCATTTATTTTTGCTTTTACTTCCCTCGCCTTTGAGGTCAAATTCATAAAATCCTCTTTAAGTCCCAGGTCCTTGAGTTTAGTTCCTATGTTTTCTTCTATGCATTCATTTTATTGTTTCAGATCTTATATTCAGGTCCTTAATCCATTTTGAGTTAATTTTGGTGTGTGGTGATCAACAACAGTCTACTTTCATTCTTTTGCAAGTGGCATTCCAGTTTTTCCATTTATTGAAGAGTCTTTCCTTTCTCCACTGTATGTTTTTGGCTTTGTTGTCAAAAATTATTTGCCCATATAAATGTGGGTTTACTTCTGGACTCTTGATTCTGTTCCACTGGTCCATGTGTCTGTTTTTCTGCCAGTACCATTCTGTTTTGATTACTGTC
The DNA here is from genome assembly GCA_028627145.1 of Eidolon dupreanum. Taxonomy (NCBI): domain Eukaryota; kingdom Metazoa; phylum Chordata; class Mammalia; order Chiroptera; family Pteropodidae; genus Eidolon; species Eidolon dupreanum. The sequence continues at coordinate 10,747,644 of CM053501.1, forward strand.
ACTTTGTAGTATAATTTGAGGTCAGGCAAGAGTGATGCCTCCCGTTCTTGTTCTTTTTTCTCAGGATGGCTTTGGCAATTTGGGGTCTTTTGTGCTTCCATATAAATCTAATGTTTTTTGTTCTATTTCTTTAAAAAAATCCCGATGGGATTTTGATGAGGATTGCATTAAATCTGTATAATGCTTTAGGTAATATGGTCATTTTAACTATGTTGATTCTTCCAATCCAAGAATATGGAATTTCTTTCCATTTCTTTGTATCTTCTTCGATTTCTTTTAATAGGGTCTTACAGTTTTCATTATATAGGTCCTTCACCTGTTTTGTCAGATTTATTCTTAGGTATTTTATTCTTTTTGTTGCAATTGCAAAAGGAATTATTTTTTCCACTTTTTCTGACACTTCATTATTAGAGTATAGGAATGCTATCGATTTTTTAACATTAATTTTGTATCCAGAAAGCTTACTGTATTTGCTTATTGTTTCCAACAGTGTTCTTGTGGAGTCTTTAGGGTTTTCTATATAGAAAATCATGTCATCCACAAATAGTGACAGTTTGACTTCTTCATTTCCTATTTGGATGCCTTTTATATCTTTCTTTTGCCTTATTGCACTCGCTAGGACTTCCGATGTTATATTGAATTTATACTGATGATAGTGGACAGCCATGCCTTGTTCCTGATCTTAGAGGGAAGGTTTTAAGTTTTTCACCATAAGGTATAACTATTGGCTGAGGGTTTGTCATATATGGCCTTTATTATGTTAAGGCACTTTCCTTCTATACCGATTTTGTCAGGTGTTGTGATCGTAAATGGATGCTGTATCTTGTCAAAGGATTTTTCTGCATCTATTGATATGACCATGTGAGTCTCATTTTTTAATTTGTTTATGCAGTGTATCACGTTAATCGATTTGTGTATGTTGAACTATCCCTGTGCCTCTGGGATGAAGCCCACCTGATTGTGGTGTATAATCTTTTTAATATGTTGGTGTATTCAGTTCGCTAATATCTTATTTAGGAATTTTGCATCTGTGTAATACAGGTCTGTAGTTTTCTTTTTTTGTATTATCTTTACCAAGTTTTGGTATCAGGGTAATACTGGCCTCATAAAATGAGTTAAGAAGTATTGCCTCCTCTTTGATTTTTTGGAAGAGTTTGAGGAGAACAGGTATTAAATCTTCTTTGAATGTTTGGTAGAATTCATTGGTGAAGCCATCTGGTCCTGGGCTTTTACTTTTGGGTGATTACCTTTCTGATGATTGCTTCAATTTCCATACTGCTAATCAGTCAATTTAGATTTTCCAGTTCTTCTTGATTCAGGAAGGTTGTATTTTTCTAAGTACTGGTCCATTTCTTCTAGTTATTAAATTTGGTGTTATATACTTTTTCATAGTATTCTTGTATGATCCTTTGTATTTCTGCAGTGTCTGTCATAATTTTCCCTCTTTCGTCTCTGATTTTATTTGTGTCCTTTCTCTTTTTTCTTTAGTGAGTCTAGCCAGGGGTTTGTCAATTTTATTAACCTTCTCAAAGAATCAGCTCTTTGTTGCATTTATTTTTTCTATTTTTTTTTCAATTTCATTTATTTCTGCTCTAATTTTGATTATTTCTTTCTGCTGACTTTAGGGTCCATTTGTTCTTCCTTTTCTAGTTTTTTAAGATGAAGTGTTAGATTGTTTATTTGGGCTTGTTCTTGCTTTTGGAGATAGGCCTGTAATGATATGAACTTTCCTCTTATGACCACTTTTGCCATGTCCCAAAAGTTTTGATATGTTGTACTATCATTATCATTCGTTTCTATGTATTTCTTGATCTCTTTTTCTTTTTTGACCCAGTTATTCTTCAGTAGTATGTTGTTTAATCTACATATATTTATGGTTCTTCATGCTTTCTTTTTGCTGTTGATTTCTAGTTGCAAAGCATTATGATTAGAGAATATGGTTGGTATGATTTCAACCCTTTTATATTTGTTGAGGCTATCTCTACGTCTCAGTATGTGGCCAATCCTTGAGAATGTTCCATGTGCACTAGAGAAGAATATGTAAGCAGCTGTTTTGGGATGGAAGACACTGTAAATGTCAATTATGTCCAGCTGGTCTAATGTGTCATTTAAGGATGTTATTTCTTATTGATTTTCTGTTTGGATGATCTGTCCATATCCGAAAGTGGGGTATTTAGGTCTCCTACTATGATAGTGTTTTCGTCTGTTTCTCCCTTTAGTTCTGTTAGTAACTGCTTTATATATTTTGGGGCTCTCTGATTGGGAGCATAGATATTAATGTGTTATGTTTTCTTGGTGCATAATTCTCTTTATCATTATGAAATGTTCCTCAGGATCTTTCTTTACCTTTCTTATTTTTAAGTCTATTCGGTCTGATGTTAGTACCGCTACTCCCACTTTTTTCTCTGAATGCCACTCGCTTGAAATGTCATTTTCCACCCTTTCATTTTTTTTTTTTTTTTTTTTTTTTAGGCGAGGCAACCCTTAATTGACCTCACAGATTGCAAGGACCTTATAAGCTTACAATCCCTTTTTTATGCCTATAGAACCTGGTCTTCCTAGGTGGTTTCCCATAGAAGTACTAACCAGACCCAACCCTGCTTAGCTTCCGAGATCAGATGGGATTGGGCTTGTTCAGGGTAGCAGGGCCATAGATCCACCCTTTCATTTTGAGTTTATATTTGTCTTTGGTACTGAGATATGTTTCCTGGAGGCAGTATATGGTTGGGTTTTGTTTTTTTATTCAATTTGTAACTCTGTGCCTTTTTATTGGTGAGTTCAGTCCATTTACATTTAGGGTGATTATTGAAATATGAAGTCTTCTTATTGCCATTTTATCTTTTGCTTTCTGGTAGCTCAGTGTTTCCGTTGCTTCCTTGTCCTTGTGTGTGTGTGTTTTTTTTTTTTTATTTTGGTTAGCTTTTGTGGGTTTTCCCTCTGGTCCTTCTAGTTTTATATTATATACTTTAGCTCTGAATCTTTGGCGTGTGGTTACCATTACGAATATGTAAAGGATAGTTATGTATATATACACAGTCATCCATTTTCTTCTGTGCGTGCCTTATAGACACTCCCCTTTGCAAATTTGGATCTTTGAATCCTCCCCTTTTCAGTCATTGTCTCAATTTGTCCCTATGTACGCTGAACGTTCATTACTAACTTGCTATAGCAAATCTCTTCTTGTTTAAACTTATAATACCCTGTTCTTAGTAAGAGTTGCACTCCTCTGCTTCTATCTGCTTGCTAGTTGCCTTACTCTTAGTTATGGATTTCCTTCATCATTTTGTTTTAGGTGAGATGACCCCTTTCAGTATTTCCTGCAATGCAAGCCTCACAGTGGAGAATTCCCTCAATTTCTGTATGTCTGGAAAGGTCTCTATTTCTCCTTCATATCTAAAGGAGAGCTTAGCTGGATACATTATTCTTGGCTGGTATTTCCTTTCACTTAATAGTTTGAACATCTGATTCTACTCCTTTCTGGTTTGCAAGGTTTATGTTGAGAAATCTGATGATAAACTAACGGGTTTTCCTTTATAAGTTACCATCTTCTTTTCCCTGGCTGTCCTGAGAATTCTGTCTTTGTCACTGATTTTTGATAATTTTAATACAATGTCTTGAAGGCTTTTTTTTGGGTTGAGATAATTGGGTGTTCTGTTGACTTTCTGAATTCCAAACTCCAGCTCATTCCTTAGATTTGGGAAATTCTCATCAACTATTTGTCTGAAAATGCTTTCTAATCCCTGCTACTTTTCCTCCTCTTCGATAATGCCCATTATTTTTACATTTCCTCCCCTGATGGTATCAGCCAGTTGTTGTATTTCTCTTTCATTATCCTTCATTCTTCGGTTTCTCTCTTCTTCCTTCTATTTCTAGATTTCTGTCTTCGATATCACGGATCCTTTCCTCCAAGCTTGCTATTTCATTTTTCAGCTCTTGCAGTGTTTTTAATCTCCAGAAGTTCTACTCTGTTCTTTTCGAGGGTTTCAATCTAGTTGCTAAAGAACTCATTCTGCTCATCTAGTTGTTTTTTTCAATTCCTGAAATTGTTGATATGACTCATTTTGGAAATCAACGAGTTTTTTCAGAAGTACCATCCTGAATTCTCTGTCATTTAAGTTGCATATTTCTATGTCTGCAAGCTTATTTTCTGGAGATTTTTCTCTTTCTTTCTGAGATACTGTGTCACCTTGGTTGTTCATGGCGTTTAATGGACTATTTCTCTGCCTGGGCATTATTGGAAGTGTATTCTGCTTTTCTTTTTCTTTTTTTCTTTTTTTTTTTTAAGAAAGATTTATTATATAAAGGTCTCTCTAGCCTGTTACAAAAAGGCATTTTTCTTTTGGTTTCCAGTAGGTGGCATCCAAGCCTCTTGGATCTCTGCTTTGTATAAAGCCTTAATAATGTCTTTTTTTCCCCTTTATGGATGTTTAATCATACTTGCTACTCTCAGTCTCTGCCCTGTCAGTGTTAGTGACAGTTTCAGTAGCATTTGGTCAGATTCTCCTAGGGCTCCGGGGTGTTCGGTCTCAGAGGATATGGGAGTAGGGGTCCTCTGGGTTGGAAGCTGCAGTTCAGCCTTGGTTTTGCAACCATAGCTGGTAAAAATCAATCTCTGCCATCCCTGCTTCTCTGCTCTGATGATTGGGCCCTGCCGTTGGCCCCATGGAGCTCAAAACTCTCTCAGGCAGGGCTGTTCCGTCGGCCCCAGGGAGCTCAAAACTCTCTCAAGCAGGGCTGTTCCGGGACCTTGCTACACCTTCTCCCCTCTCCCTCGTCCTACAGGGAGCGCCAGCTGCAAGAGGCAGCTTCTTTGTATTTCCCAGTCCACCGACTGACACCTGGGGTTCTGACCCGTGGTAGCTCTTAGGCATAGATCCCACACTCAGATGTTCTGGTGTGCAGTTTGGGTGTTTTTTGTTACGTTATAGATGTTCAGCTTATTGTTGTTCCAAGGGGAGAGATCTGGGAACATCTCTCACTCCACCATGTTTCTCCAAACTCAAGTTATTAGTTTTTTAAATCAGTACTTTTTAATGGAAACAGCCTGACCAAAAAATGTCATAGAATTTTGAGACACGTTAAAACAAAGTAATAAGAAACTTGTGCATTCCTTTGGTCAACATTGTAATTTCCTATATTATTACTTTGACTTAAAGACTTAAGAGTTACCCATAACTAATTTCTGGTGTTCTAACTGCTGAAACTTTAGAATTTGGTAATTCTGGGTTAACGTTTTTTTTCTGGGTGGAAACTTAGGGTTTTTTTAAACTTGTCTTAAGGGGTGGAATCAAAGCTATAGGAGGATTCAGTTGGTGCGACACTTCATGGGTCAGGACAGATAAGCAAAGAGTAATTTTGTTTATGTGTAAGCTAGTTTACAAGGGTCAAGTTCTGTAATAGTAAAGTCTCTATGTAGCACATAAAATTCAGTGTAGTTACATCACTATTAAGTAACTTTGTTGGTATGTCAAATTTTAGTTTTCTAGTTACTGGAATGTGAATTCTCAGATTTACTGAGGTAGAACCTAAATTGCAGCTTAATAGTATTGAGCACTGTTTTGATACACTTAATTGTATCCAGAGTCTAGGAAAAAAATAAATGATACTGAAGTTGAAAAAAAAATGTCAGTAGTCTAAATAGACCATTTAAAAGACAGATTGTCAGAGCAGATCAAAACACAAGACCCAACTATATAATATCTTCAAAAAAACCATTTTAAATATAGAGGTACAGACAGATTAAAAAGGATGGATAAAATCATGTTAACGTGAATCAAAAGAAAGCTGGAGTAGCTATATTAATTTCAGAGACTTCAGAGCAATAAAAATTATCAGGGATAAAGAGAGACATTACATAATGATTAAAAAGTCAATTCTTCAAGGAAATATAATAATCTTTAAGTGTGTGTACCAAACGCAAAGCTTCAAAATACATATGGAAAAAACTGAAAGAACTGCAAGGAGAGATAGATGAATTCATTATCATAATTGCAGATTTCAATACCCCTCTATCAGAAATGAACAGATTCAAAGATAGAACATCTGTAAGGACATAGATGAACTCACTATCACCACCAGTAAACATCTATAAACTACTTCGTACAACAACAATATGTATTCTTCTCAAGCTCACATGGAACATTCACCAAGACAGATCACATTCCAGGCCATAAAAAAACACCTTAACAAATTTAAAAAAACAGAGATCATGCACTGATGCTCTCAGTCCACAACACAATTAAACCAGAAACTGATAATAAAAAATAGCTAGAAAACTCAAAGTACTTGTAGATTAAACAACATATTGATATGGGACATCACTTGTAAAATTTTTAATCTTTTAGTAGGAAATGAAATGGGATATCTCTTGCAGAGTTCTTAATCTTTTTAAAACCTAATTAAGTTTTCTTTCTTCCTTTCTTTGGGAAAAAGGCCCTCTCTCTCAAATCCCAATAATTGCCCCAAAACTGGTGATTCAGATACTCTGGCTATTGATAGGGGTCATCAGTCCATTGTTAGCAGAAATGGCAATAGCCAGGCAGGGTCCTTAGAGTGCAAGAGGGCAGGGAACTTTAGGCTAAAGGTTTTTTACTCTTAAAGATATATATTAACCAAGCCTCCTTCCCTTTACTTGCTTAATAGGCAAATCAATAATAGAAATTTTAATGATATATGATTTAAATAACAAGTTCGTATCTTCCTTGTCTAGGGACTGAGGTGGCACTTCAGTAGGAAACCCAAGACCCCACCCTGACTAAGGTAGGAAGGCAAAGAGCTCCATGAAACTCCAATAGACAGGGACAACAACCCTCCTCAGCAGGAAGCAGATACAGAAGAGACCTCCCATCCTTCAACATCCATACTAATAATGAGGAGGTTTATGGCTCTTAGAAAAGAGTTAGGTAGGAAAGTTATTTAGGGGGTTTTGGGTCTGCCTGCAAAGACACTGAGGTCATCCTAGCCTGGAAGGAGTCTGCCCTAGTCTGCCCACAATTAAGCAAGCCAGAAGGCATTTTTGGTCTAAAAGTAACTCACAGAAACAAGTGAACAGAAAATTGGGTACTAGTTTCAGCCAGTCACTTGCACTTGCACAATAAAGACCGCAATGCTCTTGAATTTACCTAAGCGTCATTACACCATCATTATGTAATATATATGCCCAGAAGCGCATTAATATTATACTAACAGACTGAATTCTGTGAACGAACATGCACAGAAAGCAAATGATGAATCACTGAGTCCTGTCAATTTTAGTTGTCAATCATGGAAGCCCACCCCTCTAAGAAAAGTAACCACCCACAGCAAATAGGGATAAAAACCCCAAAGGCTTTGTTTCCAGGCCTTTTGAGTCACACTTCTCTTGCTCAGTCCCACTTCCACATCTAGAAGTGTACTTTCCCTTCTAGTAAAGCTTTTCTTTTCTGCTGTATTTCGGTACCTTGCTCAATTCTTTGTTTGAGACCATCAAGAACTTGGACAATGGGCCAGGAGAGGATCCTCACTCTCCAGTAACAATACTTCCAAATAACACACAGGTCAAAGAAATCTCAAAAGAAATTAAGAAATATTTTTAACTAAATGAAAATGAAAATACATCCTATCAAAATCTGTGAAATACAGCAAAAAACAGTGCTTACAGGAAAATTTATAGCATTAAATGCATATATTATAAAAGAAGAAAGACAAAGTTAATAACTTAAGCTTCCACTTTAGGAAACTAGAAAAAGAAGAGTAAATTAATTCTAAAGCAGAAGAAAATAAATAAAATTTAGAGCAGGAGAGAGAGGAATGTGGTGGACTAGGTAAAAACACAGTTGGCCTCCTCCCAGGTCCACACTGAAATTACAACCAAATTATAAAATAATCAATGTGGAGAATCACCTGAAGTCCAGCTGATCGTAACATGTACATCTGATAATATAAAGAAGACACATCAAAGCCAGTAGGAGGGGCAAAGTTGCAAATTGGGCAGTACCTGCACCCGCCGGTAGTAGAGGACCACTGGGAGAGCGAGGCTGCAGCTCCCCTGAAGGAGAGAGGGGTCTTAGCCTCATTCAGGGACTGCCCAGCTCAAGGTCCCAGCTGAAGGAAGAAGAGTTCCCCAAAACTGTAAAAATCAGAAGGGATTCTGACCATCTGGGTGACAAGGAAGAGAACTGAACCCTAGATGCCCCTTTAAAGGGCCTATGCACAGGCTCTCTTGCCTGCAGACACTCACTTGGGGCACCGGTGGTGGACGAAAGGCTCGCATAAGATCCATATGGTGAAAGACTGCATTACCTGGCACCAGAATGAGGGCTGGACAGGCAGCCACCACTGTGTCTTAGTCGGGCCCCACTACAGGGCAATCTACAGACCGAGCCAGCTTCCCTGTGAGATCCCTCCAAGAAGGCCAATACAGAAGCACTGACCTGAGATCAGCCCACCCCACCCAAACTGCAGATTGCCTGGGGCTTTTGTTGCTAAGTGGCTGCCAAGCCCTGCACCATTTCAGGGCCAAACATTCACAGCAGGCAGCGGGTGCTGTGAGCATGCATTCTGGAGACAGTTTTAGACAGACCATTGCTGCCAACAAGAACTTAGGAAGATCTAGGGGATTAGTGGGCCAGTCCCAGATAGCAGCTGGTCTTGCTGTTATCTGTGACTTCTGAGGGACCAGTTACTGAAATTGCAGCAAGACTGAGGCTGTATTGATCTGAAGGCAATTGTCTCCCTGAGACCTCACCCCACTCAACGCACAAATTGCCTTCCCCCAGGTCTCGCAATCTGCATAGGCAACAAACTTTGGCTAGCATAGCGTGGGCACTGCGGGGAAATCAGTTACAGGTAGACCTCTGCTGCTTGCGAGAGCTGCAATATCATGTGGGGGGATTGCAGGGGTCTGTGGGACAGCCCCAGACGGCAGCTTGTCTCCCCATGATCTGTGACTACTGCAGGAACATACAGACACAAACTGCAGAAAACTTAGGCTATTGGCCTTGACTCCCTGAGATCTTGCCCCGTCCAACCCACAAAGTGTAGGGGAACATTGACAGGCAGCTGCCCATGCCCTGGGGTGGAACATTCGGTGCAATCAATAGATCTCAGCCAGCGAAGTGAGCAAAGTTCAGGAAATACAATGACAGGAAGATCGCTGTTGCCAGCATGAGATACAGTATTGCTTGGGCAGATCTCAGGAGGTGTGTGGGCTCATCACAGATGACAGTAGGTCCCGCAGTGATATCTGACTTTGGTGGGAGCTTTGCAGTCCCAGAGCTGGCAGTAAATCTGGTGCTGTGTAGGCCTGACGGCCCTGTGCTCCACCGAATACATAAATTACCTGTGGCAAGCCTGCTCCCAGGCAACCCAGCCCCATTCTGTACTTTCCTTGGGTCATGAATTCAACAGCAAACAACAGTACTCAGTTTGTGCAGCCCACGCAAAGCCTGTTTACCCAGGAGAAGCATTCGGTGGCAGGCCACAAACTCACATCCACCAGCTTCAGTAATTCTTAAACAGAGATTTGCAAGCACGAGGTGGGCAGCAGCTGGCCTTGCTATGATTGGAAATTTGTACAGGGAGCCACTGAGACAGCATTGGCATGTAAAGTGACAATGCACTGGTGGGGGAAATTTGCTCAATAGAACCAAGGAGACTGCCAGGGTCCCCACCCCACGCAACGTGCATATCACCCAGAGGGTCTTCCAGTTTCAGAGACTTATGGGCAACTGACAGGCAGTGTCAGGTCTTGAGGAGCACTGGTCCTTCTGCTAAACTGCCTTAGGTCAGGGACAGGGAATAACTGGACCACTGCCTACAGTGTTGTCTCTTCAACTTACCTATAGATCCAGCATAGGCAACAATTGTCTTATGGATTGCTTTGTAGCTCCCAACAGGTAGCCCTGAGCAATCAAAGGCAGCAGCTGAACTTGGCCTACTGGGGAGGCCCTCCTTAAGGGGCCACAACCGACACACCCAGAGGCTGGCACTAAACCAACCTCTGACTAGTCCCATAAGCAGTACACACAATGGGTGGTCTCAAAAGTACACAAGCCTGCTAGGGCAAATCCCACTCAGTGAGGTCAGCCCCCACATAGCAACTCTTACCCTGCGGGTGCAGCCAATTCCCACAATTAGTCAGCCTGAGCATTAATCCCATCCACTGATGTACTAACACCAATAAAGGCTTAGGTACAACAGAAGATCACACACCCACATAAAGATCACGTCCAGAGCCCCAGGCACAAGGAATCAAGGAGAGCGTGCCGCTGGGCCACACTGGACACCTTCTACACAAGGCCATCTGGCCAAGGCTGAGAGACAAAACAAATATTCCTAACGCACAGAAACAAACACAGAGAGACTAATAAAATGAGAAAACAAAGAAACACACCAAAAATGAAAAAAAAAAAAACCAGGATAAAACTCCAGAAAATAAATGAAATGGAGGCAAGCAACCTACCAGAGACAGAGTTCAAAACAATGGTTATAAGGATGCTCAACAACTTAGGGGGAGAATGGATGAACACAACAGAACCTCAACAGAGAGCCAGTAAGCATAAAAAAGGACAAAGAAATCATAAAAAGAACCAGACAGAAATGAAGATTACAATAACTGAAATGAAGAATGCACAAAGCAGAAGATCAAATCGGCAAAATGGAAGACAATACAGCACAATACACCTAATCAGAACAACAAAAAGAAAAAAAGAATTTTAAAAAATGATGATAGTTTAAGAGACCTCTGGGACTGCATTAACTGTAACAACATCCACATCATAGGAGTACCCAAAGGAGAAGAGAGCAAGAGATTGAGAATCTATTTGAAGAAATAATGACAGAAAACTTTCCTAACCTGGCAAAAGAATTAGACATACAAATTTAGGAAGCACAAAAAGTCCTAACAAGAGGAATTCAAATAGAACCACACCAAGACACATCATAATCAAAATGCCAAAGATCAAAGACAAAAAGAGAATCTTAAAAGTAGCAAGAGAAAGGCAGCTAGTTACTAATAAGGGTATCCACATAAAAATGTCTGCTGATTTTTCAATGGAAACTTTGTATGCCAGAAGGGATTGGCAAGAAATATTCAAAGTTATGAAAAACAAGAACCCACAACCACAGATACTCAACCGAACAAAGCTTTTGATTAAAGTTGAAGGTGAGATAAAGAGCTTCCCAGACAGGGAAAAGCTTAAGGAATCCATCACCAACAAACCACTATTACAAGAAATGTTAAAGGGACTTCTGTAAAAAAAAAAAAAAAAGAATAAAAGATAGTAACTATGTACCTATCAATAATCACTTTAAATGTAAATAAAGTAAATGTTCCAATCAAAAGACACAAGGTAGCTAAATGGATAAAAAAACGATTCATGCATATGCTGTCTACAAGAGATCCACATCAGATCAAATGACACTCATAGACTGATAGTAGAAATGGAAAAAGACATTTCACACAAATGGAAATGAAGAAAAAAAAAAAAAAAGCCAGAGTAGCAATACTTATATTAGATAAAACAGACCTCAAAACATAGGCTATAATAAGAAACAAAGAAGGGTATTACATAATAATAAAGGGATCAATAAATCAAGAGGACATAACCCTAGTAAACATATGCACACCCAACATAGAAGCACCTACATACATAAAGCAATTACTGACTGGCATAAAAGGAGAGATTAACGGTAATATATTCATAGTAGGAGACTTTAATACCCCACTGACAATAATGGACAGATCTTCCAGACAAATCAACAAGGAAACAATGGGCCTAAAAGACACACCAGACCAGATACAATTAAGATATTTTCAGAGCATTTCACCCCAAAGCATCAAAATATACCTTCTTCTCAAGTGCACATGGAACACTTTCCAGGACAGATGACATGTTAGGACACAAAACAAGTCTCAATAAATTCAAGAAGACTCAAATCATATCAACCATCTTCTCTGATCACAATGGTGTGAAACCAGAAATCAATCACAAGAAAAAGACTGGAAAATACACAAACATATAGAGGCTAAAAAACATTCTACTTAATAATAAATGGGTTAACAAGAGATCAAAGAAGAAATCAAAAGATACCTAGAGACAAATGAAAACACAATTCAATCTATAGGACACAGCAAAAGCAGTCCTAAGAGGGAAATTCACAGAAATACAGGCCTACTTCAAGAAACAAGAGACACACAATATTGGAGAGAAAAAAAATGGCATAGATGATAGAGGCTCTGTTCATCTCTCTGGTGACCAAATCAAAGTTGTGACGGAAACATGGAGCAGCAGCAAGGAAAAATCGCCTAGGATCTAGATAAACAAGTCATATAACTAGAGAGAAATCCAAGAAAGCACCCTGCAATGGCAGAAGGTAGGGCGGGGTGAGGACATGGGGCCGAGTGAAATGGAGGCAGTGGCAGACGCCTCTTAAAGGAACTGCGTCCATGAGTGGATTTTTCAGGGTGACAAACCTGCTTGCTCTGAGCACCAGTGCCCATTCGGCTGCATGCAGGGGGCACCAGGGACTTACAGGGAGATATTGTCAGAGTGAGGACTGAGGTGAGACTTGCTCTGTATGGAAGTGCCGGAGGTATCCATTGTTCCCATGGTGAGCTCTGCCCCCTAGCAGTGCACTGGACACAGCACCGCCATAGCCATGAGGCCATCAAACTGGATAACAGAGGTCACTCTGCCCAGAGGATTCCCTGAAACCCCGCCTCCCCCAACTCACGGCCCCGCCCAAGCCACATCCAGGTATATCCTCAGTGAGTCAGGTGCTCCTTGCTAAGTAGCCCCTAGACTCACACAGGAGGCAGCTGGCCTCGGTTTCTGGTGTGGCCTTTTGAGGCAACTACAAGCACAGCATCTGTAGATTGCTTGCTGAATCTTAACAAGTGGCTCCAGAGGGGCAGAGACTTGGGCTAAATTTGGCCTGTAGCTGAACATCTCTTAGGTCTGTGCCACTGGACACCTTCTACACAAATCCACGCTAATAAGACTGGGAGACTTAGGCGCTTTGTTAGTACACAGAAAGAGACACGGAAAGCCAGCCAAAATGGCAAGACAAAGAAGCAGAAACCATATGAGGGAACAGAACAGAGATCCAGATATAATGGAGTCAAGTAATTTAACAGATGCAGAGTTCAAAACACTGGTTATAAAGATGCTCAATGAACTTTTGATTAAATTCAGTGAGAACTTCAACAAAAAGATAAGATAAAAAACAAAAATGGAAATGGAAATTATAAAAGCGAACCAATTTGAAATGAACACATTATCTGAAAAGTATATTAAAAAACAAAGGAATAAACAGAGTAAATAAAGAAAAGGATCAAATGCCCTATCTAGAGGATAGGAAAGCAAAGGACACACAATTAGAATGGCAAGAGATAAGATGCCAAGACTATAAAATAATTTAAGGAGCATATGGGACACTATTAAGGGTCCAAATATCTGTCTGATCAGTGTAACTGAAGAAAATCAAGATGCTGAATAGCCACTTGAAGAAATAATGATGGAAAACTTCCTTAACCTGGTGAAAGAAATGGACATAAAACCCCAGTAAGCTCAGAGAATTCCAAAAATCAGGGATCCAAAGAGACCCACACCAAGACACATCATAATTAAAATGCCAAACGTTAAATACAAAGAAAAATATTAAAAGCAGCAAGGGAAAAACAGATAGTGACTTATAAGGGAATACCCATAAGACTGGCAGCTGATTTCTCAAAAGAAACTATGCAGGACAGAAGGGACTGGCACAAAATATTCGACAAGATGAAGACCCAGGATCTACAACCAAGAATACTTTATCCAGCAAAGCTATCATTTAGAGTTGAAGGGCAGATAAAGAGCTTCCCAGATATAAATAAGCTAAAGGAATTTATCACCACTAAGCCAGTATTACAGGAAATGTTGAAGGGACTTCTTTAAGAAGAAAAAACATGTATCAATAACAGGAATAAAAAATGGTAATGACTACATTCCTATTAACAAGTACCTTAAATGAAAAAGAATTAAGTGCTCCAATCAAAAGATAGAGTGGCTGAAAGGATAAGAAAACAAGACCCCTATATAACAAAAAGGGGATGGAAAAAGCTATTGCTTTGATGGACCTAAAAGGTATTTAAGTCAGACAGAGAAAGATGAACATTATATGATTTCACTTATATGCAGAATCTAAGGAATGAAAAGAACTAATCAAAAACAGGCTCACAAATATAGTGGACAATTAGGTGACAGAGAGGAGGGAAGTTTGAAGGACTGGGAAAATGGAGTGAAGGGTTAAAGAAGTACAAATTAGTAGCTGATAGACTGTCACGGGGATGGGGAACACAGCATAGGGAATGCAGTTAGCATTACTACATTGGCTACGTGGAGGGTCGGAGGAGAGAGGGAGCAACTGGGGGGATTGTTTTACGAACCATATAGATACCTAATTAACGTACTGTATACCTGAAACTAATTAAAATAAATTAAAAAAAAAGAAACAAGAAAAATCTCAAGTAAACGATCTAACCTTAACTTAAAAGAACTAGAAAAAGAACAGCAAACAAAGCCCAAAGTGAACAGAAGGACGGAAATAATAAAGAACAGAGAGGAAATAAATTAAATAGAGCCTAGAAAAATATAAAAAAATTAATGAAACCAGTTCTTTGAAAAGATAAACAAAATTAACAAACCCTTAACTAGACTCATCAAGGGAAAAAAGTGGGCTCAAATAAATAAAATCAGAAATGAAAGAGGAGAAATAACCATGGACTCCACAGAAATACAAAGGATCATAAGAAAATACTATGAGCAATTATGCACCAACAAATTGGACTATCTGGAAGAAATGGATACATTCCTAGAAACACACAATCTCCCAAGACTGAGTCAAGAAGAAACTGAAAATCTGAACCGACTGACTACCACCAATGAAATCATATTAGCAATCAAAAACCTCCCAAAAAACAAAAGTCCTGGATCAAATGTCTTCATAGGCATATTTTACCAAAAATTCAAAGAATTAACACCTATTATTCTCAAATTATTTCAAAAAATTCAAGAAGAGGGAAGGCTCTCTAACTCCTTTTATTAAGCCACCAGTACCTTGATTTCAAAACCAGACAAAAACGTTACAAAAAAAGAAAACTATAGGCCAATATCTCTTATGAACACGGATGCAAAAATCCTCAACAAAATATTAGCAATCCAAATTCAGCATACATTAAAAATATACACATTATCAAGTTGGATTTATTCCTGGGATGCATGGTTGGTACAACATCCTCAAATCAATTAATGTGACACATCACATTAACAAATCAAAAGATAAAAACCATATGATCATGTTGATAGATGCAGAAAAAGAATGTGGCAAAACCTAGCATCCATTTATGATAAAAACTCTCAGCAAAGTGGGAATACAGGGAAGATACCTCAACATCATAAAAGCCATGTATGACAAACGTACAGCTAACATCATACTCAATGGGGAAAGGCTAAAGCCTTTTTTCTAAGATCAGGAACAAGACAAGGATACCCACTTTCATCGCTCGTCTTCAACACTGTATAAGTCTTAGCCACAGTAATAACACAAGAAAGAGAAATAAAATATATCCAAATTGGAAAGAAAGAAATAAAACTCATTTGCTGATGACATGATACTATATACAGAGAACCCTAAAGATTTCACCAAAAAACTGTTAAACTGTTTAATGAATTCAGTAAAGTAGCAGGATAAAAAATTAATAATCAGAACAAAGTGGCATTTTTATATACCAATGATGAACTTTCACAAAGAGAAATTAAGAAAACAATCCCATTTATAATTGCATCAAAAACAAGAAAGTACCTGGGAATCAAATTAACCAAGGAGGTAAAAGACCTGTTCTCAGAAAGTTATGTCATTGAAAAAAGAAACTGAAGAAGATACAAATAAATGGAAGCATATATCGTGCTCATAGGAAGGAAGAATCAACATCATTAAAATGGCCATACTACCCAAAGCAGTCTACAGAGTCAATGCAATCTCTATCAAAATACCAATGGCATTTTTTCAGAGAGCCAGAATAAATAATCCTAAAATTTATATGGAACCATAAAAGACCCCAAACAGCAACCTTGGGGGGAAAAAAAAAAGTTGGAGGTATCACACTACCTGATATCAAACCATATTACAAGTCTACAGTAATCAAAACAGCATGGTACTGGCATAAAAACAGAGACATTGATCAATGGGACAGAACAGAGAGCCCAGAAATAAATCCCTGCCTAAATGCTCACTTAATATATGACAAAAGAGGCAAGAATATACAATTGGATAAAGACAGTCTCTTCAATAAATGGTGCTGGGAAAATTGGACAGATACATACAAAAAAAAAAAAAAAAGAAAGAAAGAAAAAAGGAAAAGAAAAAGAAAAAGAAAAAACTGGACCACCTTCTTACATTGTAGACAAAAGACTCAAAATGGATTAGGCTTAAATATAAGACCTAAAACCATAAAACTTCTAGAAGAAAACATATGCAGTAAATGCTGATATTGCTAACAATAATTTCTTTTTAGATATATCTCCTCAGGCAAGAAAAACAAAAGAAAAAGTAAACAAATGAGACTACATCAAACTAAAAAGATTTTGTACAGCAAAGGAAACCATCAACAAAATGAAAAGACAACCGATTGCATGGGAGGAAATATTTGCTTATGATACATCTAATAAGAGGTAAATATCCAAAATACCTAAAGAACTTACACAACAACAAATTACAATCCAATTAAAAAATGGGCAGAAGACCGGTACATATATTTCTCCAAAGAGGAAATACAGATAGCCAACAGACATATGAAAAGATGCTCAAGGTCACTAATCATCAGAGAAATGCAAATTAAAACCACAATGAGATATCGCCTCACAGCTGTTAAAATTGCTATCATCAATAAATCAAAGAACAACAAATGTTGGCAAGGATGTGGAGAAAAGGGAACTCTCAACACTGTTAGTGAGATTGCAAACTGGTGCAGCCACTATGGAAAACAGTCTGGAGACTTCTCAAAAAATTAAAAATTAAAAAAATTAAAAATATACCTTTTGACCCAGCAATTGCTCTTCTGGGTATTTACCCTAAGAAAACCAAAATAGTAACTTTAAAGATCTATGCACCCATATGTTCATGGCAGCACAATTTACAATAGCTAAGATATGGAAGCAACTTAAATGTCCATCAATAGACGACTGGATAAAGAAATTATGGTTCATATATACAATGGACTATTATTACTCAGCCATTAAATAAAATGAAATCCTATCATTTGCAATGACATGCATGGACTCAGAGGTTATTATGATGAGTGAAATAAATCAGGCAGAGAATGATAAATACCATATGATTTCACTTATATGTGAATCTAAGGAACAAAAAGAACAAACTGACTAAAAACAGATTCACATATAGAGGACAATCTGGTGATGGCCAGAGGGGAAGGGGTTTGAGTGGCTGGGAGAAAGAGGCGAAGGGTTAAAGAAGTACAAATTAGTAGTTGATAGATGGTCACGGGGATGGGGAGCACAGCATAGGGAATGCAATTAGCATTAATGTAATGGCTAGGTGGAGAGCCGGAGGAGAGAAAGAGCAATTAGGGGGGTTGCTGTATAAACTATATAAATGACTAACTGTATAATGCACTGTATAATTTAAACTAATAATAAAATAAAATTTTTTAAAAATAAAAGAAAATTTAGAGCAGAAATCAATAAAATTGAAAACAAAATCAACAGAGAAAAATCTAGAAACCAAAAGTTGTTTCTTTGAAAATCAACAAAATTGATAAACCTCTAGTCAGTGTAAGACAAAAAGAGAGAGGACACATATTACTAATATCCAAAGTGAAAGAGGGACATAACTGAAGGTTCTGTGGACGTTAAAAGGATAATAAAGGAATACTATAAACAATTCTATGCCCACAAATTAGATAACTTAGAGGAAATGGGCCAATTTCTTAGAAGCACAATCTGCCAAAATGCACACAAACAAAAACAGATAATGAGTATGCGTATGTCTACTAAAGAGATGGAATCAACAATAACCTTCCAAAACAGAGAGCACCAGGCCCAGATGGGTTCACCAGTAAATTCTATCAAAATTTTAAGATGTTATACCAATTCTCTACACTCTCTTTCAGAAGATAGAAGCAGAAAGAATACTTCCTAACTCATTCTGTGAGGCCAGCATACCTTAATAGCAAAACCAGACAAAGATATTACAAAATAGAAAAACTATAGACTAACATCTCTCATAAATAAAAAATCCTCGACAAATCTAAACAATTTGAATAAAAAAAATGTATAAAAATAATTATATATCACAACCAAGTGGAATGTATTCTAGGTATGAAGACCTGGTTCAAAATTCAATAATCATAAGTTATTACATTAACAGGGCAAAGAAAAATATATTAATAGATGAAGAAAAAGCATTTCACAAAATTCAATACCCATTTAATATTTTTTAAAAAACAGCAAACTAGGAATAGAAAGGAACTTCCTCAACATGATAACAGATGACCTACAAAAAACCTACAGTTAAGGAGTGACATCAGCAAAATGAATAAGAAGCTCCAAGTCCTTGTTCCCACAGAAACAACAACAACAAAAATCCAGAAACTGGCTGAACTAAACTTACAGGAGGTCTGAAAAACAGTCAAACCTCTGTAGCAATCAAGTGAATGCCCAATTAATGCCAATTCTCCCTGGCATAGAACTGTCTTGGTCTAGAGGAGACAAAAGCTTAATTCTCTCCTTCAAACCAGAGGACATAAAGTAAACCTTATTTGCAATGTTCTAACCAGCCTTGGGGCTGTCTGAAAGACTGACCTCTGTCCCACCTAACTTGGAATAGCAGCAGGCACTTATCGTGAAAGCAACAGGGAGAACAAGGACTCTCAGCTACCTGGAACAAGAGCTTGAAAGTGGAAACATGTAATACATAATCAAAGGCCACAAAGAGATGCTAGAGAAGAGACTCTTTGGGAAGTTAAGACTTTCAAAAACAGCCACGTGTATAAAAGAACTGAAAAAGCCACACATAGACCCAGGCAAAATACATAATCAGAAAAGACCAGAGGAGACCTTAATCTTTCACCTGGCACTAATTCCTAACCTCAGAGCAAGTGCAACAGATCAGTGAAGGACTTCCCAGGCACAGAGCCAGTCTGTAAGGACATGGAGAGGGAACTGTTTTTCAAATACCTGATTTTCAACAACAACAACAATGACGACGACGACCACCACCACCACCAAACAAAAGGCATACAAAGAAACAAGAAAACATAACCCATTCAAAGGGACATTATAAATTGGCAAAAACCACCCCGAGGAAGCACAGACATCACACAAAGATTATTAAAGCCTTTAAAACAGCTGTCTTAAATATGCTCAAAGAGCTAACGGAAAACATGGACAAAGAATGAAAGCAAATCAGGAAAATGATATATTAACAAAATAAGAATATCTATAAAGAAATTATAAAAAGGAACCAAATAGAACTCTGGATCTGAAAAATACAATAACTGAATTAGAAATTTCACTAGAGAGGTTCAACAGCAGATTTGAGCAGGCCGAAAAAAGAATCAGATAACTTAAAGACACTTGAAATTACCAAGTCTAAGGGTCAGAAAGAAAAACAACAAAGAAAGGTGAACAGAGCTTAAGAGATTTGTGGGACATCATTAAGAAGACCAATATAGAAAGAGAGGAGAGAGAGAGAGAGAGAGCGCGCGCGCACGTGCGAGCGCACAATAAAGCAGCAGAGAGATTATTTGAAGAAATAACTGCCGAAATCTCCCCAAATCTGATGAAAGACATCAACCTACATATCCAAGAGCACAATGAACTCTGAGTAGGATAAATTCCTAAAAGACTCACAAAATATAATCAAGTTGTCGAACGGCAAAGACAGAGAACCTTGGAAGCAAGAAGTGAGAAGTGACTCATCACATACAAGGGATCTTCAATGAGATTATCAGCTGATTTCTCAACAGAAACCTTGGAGGCCAGAGCTGTGTGATGATACATTTAAAGTGGAGACAGGAAAAAAAAATCCTGACAACTGAGAATTCTATATCTGGCAAAATTATCCTTCAAAAGTGAGGGAGAAATTAAGACAGTCACAAATATATAAAAGCTGAGGGACTGTTACACTAGACCTTCCCTGAAAGAAATGCTAAAAGAAGCCTTTCAGGTTGAAATTATGCTAGATAGTAACTTGCAGCTATATGAACATAGAAGATAGAAGGCAGTAGGAAAGGATGAAGACCAAATATGAGATGGACTGACTCTGTAAAAGCCACAGGCATGAGTCTCTAGGAGCTGAACAAGGATTCTGAGGACAGGACATTGTGGACACCGCTCATTCCTAGAGTCGCTGGGAATCAGTGCCAACTCAAAGGCACATAACACACACATATGAAAATATAGCTAAAGGTAAATACACAGACAAATTTAAACACCAGTATTATTGTAATTTTGGTTTGTAACTCCATTTCTCATATTCTACAGGATTTAAAAGACAAATGCATAAAAATAATTATAAATCTGTTAGTGTGTATACTATATTTAAGTATGTAACTTATGACATGAATAACAAAGTGGGGAGGGGGACAGAGCTAGACAGAAACAGATTTTTTGTATGCAATTACAGTTGAGTTAATATCAATACATTTAGAATGTTAAACTTTAAGATATTATCTGTAACCTCCAAGGTAGCCACAAAGGAAATACAGAAAATGTACACAAAAAGAAGTGAGAAAAGAATCAAAATATCACTACCAAAAATCAACTAAACACAAAAGAAGGCAGTAATGAAGGAATTAAGAAACTAAAAAGCTCTAAGACACCCAGAGAACAAATAACAAAATGCAAAAGTAAGTCCTTATCAGTAATTATGTTAAATGTTAAGTGGATTAATTTCCCAAATCAAAAGGCACAGATGGGCCAAATGTATTAAAAAAAAAAAAATTCCAAACAGATGCTGTCAACAAGAAACAACTCAGACCTAAAATCACAAAGAGAATGTGAAATGACAGAAGATATTCCAGACAAAGAAGGACATAAAATGATGATAAAAAGGTCACTTCATCAGGAAGATATAACAATTATAAATACATAGGCAGTAAACACCAGACTCTTAAATATAGGAAGTCCCTGGGTAACTGTTTCCTCCTCTCCTGCCACGTTCCCTCCCATCACACCATATCATCACCCCAAGGTATTTATGAAACAACAAACTATAGATGATACTAGATAGGTTCTGTACAAGTTCTACTCTCTCACAAGACATGTTGTTAGGAAAATAAAAGCATTAAAAAAAATGAGCAATCATTTCCATTACATAAAGTCAAAGCTAAATGTATTGGGGAAAAAGGCAAAAACAGTACTTAAATGCAGTGAATGTAAAGGAAAATAATGATGAGAATCCTGTGAGCAAACTGCATAAAGAGAACCAAATTTCACTATGGAGCAGGGGTTCCCAACCCCCAGGCCACACAGCAGGAGATGAGCGGCAGGCGAGTGAGCAGAAGCTTCATCTGTATTTGCAGCCAGTCCCCAGCACTAGCATTACCACCTCTGTTCCACTTCGATCATCAGGCATTAGATTCTCATGAGAGCACTGGTCCCTGGTGCCAAAAAAGTTGAACACCATTGCTCTGGAGGGTGAAGGAGCAGTATTAGAGGATCTGAACGTGGAGAGTGAGCCTGATTATTGGCTGGTGGAGCTAGATGCTAAACGTCTCAAGAATCAGAAAGGCTAAATAGACAAATTACTATATAGGCAATGCAAAAAAAAAAAAAAAAGTGAAGATCTATCCTAAAAGAGGCATCAAACTAAGATGGTTTTAGTGAGAGAGTTCTATAAAACTTTCAAGGAACAGATTATTCTCATATTATATAAACTGATCCAGAGTATAGAAATGACAAAAAACCATACAAATAAGTCTATAGTTATTATAACCCTAAAATCAACACTATTTGCAACACAAAATAAAAAGCTACAGGCCAAACTCAGTAGACATAGATACAAAACATTCTTTTAAAAATTATATGTGTAACTTGAGTCAGTAGTGTATTTAATGATAAATACATGGGACAATAGCTACAGTGGCAGCATAAATTCTGGATCTTCCCATAGAGAGCAACTAGATTTCAAAAACAAATGTTCATGAAATAACATTTACAATTAAACTAGATGACAAAATATCTGCAAGACCCCAAAAGACCCCAAAACACTGGTAGATTTTGTACACCTACAATATAGGTGGACGATGTAGGTAGATATATAGCTATAACACTTGTGTGTTATCAGTGCCTATGTGAAAGAATGAAGAAAAACAGGATATCTTGAAAGACCCGAGATGAAAATCCCAAATAACCACTGTATTCACTTGAAAGTACAGTGAGCCATTTTGAAGACAGCTACTGAAACTGGGAAGGATTCTGCCTACCCCAATAGCAAGTATGTACAAGGGGCCAGCAGAAAGACCTAGAGTGGTCTAGCCCCTATGAAACCTCAAACGATCCACAAGGGCTTCTGTCCAAGGGCCCCTACACTGAAAAGAAACTGTTGGCAATGGAATAAAAACTGAGCAGGAAATAGACAACAAAGATGAAGAAAAGAGAGGGTCCATATAAAAATGGGAGAGGCAAACAGGAAATCTCAGAAAGCAAATCACCATATTTTTTTACACTATCATGAACACAAGAGAAAAGGAAACTTGAAAAGACAGAAAAGCTATCTGAACCAAGCTTCCTTCTATCAGTTCAGGAAAACTATATTCATCAAAATAAATGAGTAATAGAAAACTATCATTAGGTGAAATACCATGAAATGTTACTATAAGAAAAAAGAAAATGAAGAGCAGAATAACGTCCTTCCAAACAATAAAAGCATGCCAGGAAGACATACTCAAAAAAAAAAAAAAAAGTCAAAACTGTAATGTACTATTTAAAAACAAGCTTAAAAACATTAAGAATATTATACGAGACATGAAAGAACATTATAATTCGAAATTTAAAAATTCAAAAATTTAACAATTTAAAAATTAGAAATAAAAAAGAAATCATTTCAGAAATGAACAATGAAGTAGAAGGAACATGAGAGTAAATAAACACAAATATTACTCTAAGAAAAACAGCAGGTAAAAAAGGAAAATTTCAACAAAAAACAAAAATAAATGAAGAAAGATAAAAACAATCTGAGAGAAATGACAAATGTTGAAGATAGGCAAAGAAGATACAACATACAGATAATGGAGTTTCTGAAGAAGAAAACCAAAAACTAGAACTAATGAAGAGGAATTTTCATTCAAAAGGCTAACCTTATAATCAGCTCTTTGTTCTGCTTTTGTAGATATGCTTGCCACATAGGCCCAAGGGCAGGGTGATCTCAAAATTTTTGTTTGTTCTGTCTAGATAACAGATATACTCCCTGAGTTCCTGTCTGAAACCCACATGCTTTGTAACTCTTCATAAATGCCTGTAACCCTTAGCAATTACCATGCTTTGTTAACTGCCTAAGGACAAATTAACCAACTGGCCCATGCCAACTGGCCAAATGTACTGCTTGGATAAGCCCTGTAAAAGCAAAGTTGTATCTGAGCTCGGGGCCCGCCCTGTAAAAGCAAAGTTGTATCTGAGCTCAGGGCCCAGATCTTCAGAATGCTAGCTCTTCTGGGACTGCTGGCATAACAAACCTGCATTCACCAACTCTCAGAGTGGTGCTTGGTTTCTCCCCAGTCTGATTTTTTCCAACATTTCTGCAACACTAGAATAAATGCTTAAAATTCAAAATGATTCAAAAGGAAAAGAAAATTATCTATGTATATTTTAAATAATTTTCATTAGTCTTTTTGACATTGACACTTTGTGCCAGAAGAAAATGGAGTCACAGATTTAAAATACTCAAGGGAAAAAAAGGTGATCCAAGGATGTTCTATCTAGCAAAAGTGAGGAACTTCAAGTACATGGGGCACTGAATGTTACCAACATGCAACAACTCAGGGAATATTGTTCTCATGAGTCCTAAATGAAGAATGTACTAGAAAACAAGCTAGAGTGACTAGAAAACATTAACACAAAGAACAGATGATGAGTTAAATATAATAACTTGTAGAACTAAGACTAAATGATGTTTAAAAGGAAGAGAAAATATTATGTGATGGCTACATGATTTGACAATGTAGATACAGTATATTGTAAAAAAGTAAAAGGAGACTGGAAATAGCATATGCAAAATTTAAAAATGTTTTCAATAATCATGATCAGTTGTGATAGCATTCTATATAGACTGCTGAATGTATAATGTGGGATAAAACAAATGAGTAATTGTGGAATATTTTCTTTCTATCGCCCCCTGTGTCTTTGAAAATCAGGATTCTTGATATGGAATAAAGGAGAAACCTATGTCACACAGAAGTTACTAAGTAAAAACCCTGAACTTAAATTGAAATAGTATGCACTAACAAGGTATTTTACACACAGACACACAAACTCAGACACAGACAGACAGACAGACAGACACACACACACACACACAAAACTTCCTAGCTCTGATCACTGAAAAAGCCTGGAAACAATGGCCAACTCGGTACCAAAGAGCATTCCTAGCACCAAGATTATGGTTTTGAAATACCATTTCCCACTAAAAGAAACCAAGGTTTCTTGGAGAAATAGCCGATTCCAAGTCTGGGCACAGGAAATGAACAAAATGAGTTCAAAACATCTTGACATACCAGTGAAAGAGTTCAGAACATGCCACTCCAAAATAAGCAGCTTAGGCATATCGACAATTTTGTGATAAAGGCATTTGAAAACATCAAGTACAAGAAAATCACTCTGATCTTTCTTCTTTTCCTCAAAAGAAGATGAAATTCCCATACAAGAGAAGTCCTCCCTACACAAGAAAAGTAACATTCTTATTATAAAGAATGAGAAGTTGAGACTGAGAGAATTCTATATAAACCGACCTTGTTAAAAATAATTATCTTTCTTTTATTTCCCCATAGTTTAGTCATTTTCTCACAAGTGTCACTCTCCGTTCAACCTAATATAACAGCAAGTAAGTTTCATAATCTCTTTGGGTCTTTATTCCCTATGAAGGCTCCTGTATTACGTAAATTTGCATTAAATAACTGTGTATGCTTTTCTTCTGTTGCTCTGTCTTATGTCAATTTAATTCTCCGGCCCAGACAAAAAGAACCCTAAGAAGGTAAAGGTAATAAAAGTGTGCCTCCCCTATACCAGATATCAAGGAAACTATCAATGATTATCAGGACCGTGTCAAAAGGACTTGAGAGTCAAGTTAAGGAGGTTCTCACTGACCAAAGATGGGATAATTTGAGCTTCAATAAGGATAGTAACTTCAATGAATTGAAAACCATCAAATAATTTAAATCCATGAGTTGATAATGATATTTTAAAAAGAAAACTAACTGGTCACCTTCTGGAGATGACAGAAAACCACTTCATTACTTTGAAAACTGAATAAAGGAAAGAATTAAAGCTTCATCCTGCTTTTCCTATATGAACTATACATAGTAACTTAATAGTATAAGGAGAAGTGTGGCCTTATAAAATTATTCCAGCTAATGTATGAAAACGAAATTATAATTAGAATATCTTTTACACAATCTCCAGCAAATAGATCTAGGCACTTAACACTGATGGCTGCTATCATAAAAAAAAAAAAAAAGACCAAAAACCAGATGTTATATGCCTCCTGATAAATGAATACAACACTATCTATAGTTTTGATGAAGGGATTATATCCTAGTTAAATAAAGCCTCTGGATCTAGCTATAAATTTGCAGGAATTACAGAGGACAGAGGAACATGTCAAACTATGCTACTGCTTACTACTATACTACAAATATGGTAATAAGCAAAATCCAAACTGTAGAAAATGCTACAAATGAACCTGCTATTGTTCTTCAGCAGATATAAGGAAAATAAAGGGATTGAGGGGAAGCATGTAGATTAAGAGACTTGAAAGGTATATTAATTTTTCTTAATGGACAAAACTAAATTAAGGGGACTGAAGTAGAGTACTGCTAAGAATATTAAGGCATGATGGGCCACAAGCTGCATAAGAATGTGAAAAGAAGGCAAAGCAGTCAATGGACTAGAAGTTCCTATTAGGGTTAAAGATGCAGTAGTTGCCAATGCCCAAAATGTAAACCTCAGATCCCCTGGGATCTGGGGAAAGAGGATAATTTGGTGAGGCAATCAATTTGTATTTAGAATAATCGAGGCTGAGTCCTGGCTGTTTTATTAGCTTTGTGACCATGTCAAATTATTTACCCTGAGCTAACTCCCTCACTTACAAATGAGTACAATATTTATCTCATAGGGCTTTCCTGAGAATTAAAGGAGATAATGGATGTAAAAGGCCAAAAAAAGTGCCTAGGACGTAACTCATAACTGTTCTTTTCTTCCTAGAGGTAAAATTCAGTATTTATTTGGGACCAGTTCAAAATTAAAAGGTTATTTTCCTAACCATACAGAGCTTTTCAATCTCAGAAAATGGTTTTACCCAATCATGTGAATGTGACTAAATGATGTGATAAATGATATAACTAAATGAATGTGACATGATGTATTAAGTATGAAACGTGAACTTTTTGAAAGGAAAGCCATACTCATGAATTTTCCTTATATTTATAACCAATCTGCTGATCCAATGAAATACTTAGTGGGGCAGTAAATGGAACCAGCAAACTTTTAAAAATAAAAGGCCCATTAGCATAACCATTAAAAATAAGTAAACATATATTGTAACATGTATTGCATATACTACATTTTGTTTATCCATTCGTCCACTGAGTTTCTTCTTCGTTTGGGTTATTTTGAACAGGAGTACAAGTTTTTGTTTGAACACCTGTTTTCCAATTGTTTTGGGCAAATACCTAGGAACAGAATTACTGGGTTTGTTGAACCACCAAACTATTTTCCACAGCAGCTACACTATTATGAACCTCTAGCAAAGTATGAGGGTTCTAATTTCTCCACATCCTTGCCAACACTTGTCTTTTGTTTTGGAGGTCTGGAGGGCTTTTTTGGTTTGTTTGTTTTAATGGTTGTCCTAGTGGATTGAAATGGTATTTCATTATAGTTTTGATTTGCATTTTTCTAAGACTAATGATGCTGAGCATCTTTTTATGTGTTTGTTAGCCATCTGTGTATCTTTTTTGGAGAAATGTCTATTCAAGTCCTTTGCCTGTTTTCTAATTGGGTTGTCTTTTTGTTGTTGAATTGTAAGAGTTCTCTGTATCCTGTGCATGCATACTTGACCCCTATCAGACATATGACTTTCAAATATTTTCTCTCATTCTGTGGACTGTATTTCCCTTTCTTATTATCCTTTGACACACAAAAGTTTTAAATTCAAATCAAGTTCAATTAACCTGTTTTTCTTTTGTTGCTTTCCTGTGCTTTTGGTGTCATATCTAGAATTTGTTATCAAATCCAAGGTTACCCCAGCACCATGCATTCAAGAGATTATTCTTTCCCTATTAAATGGTCTTGGCATTCTTGTCAAAAATCAATTGCCCATGAATGTATGGGTTTATTTCTGAACTCTCAATTCTATTCCATGATGTATATGTCTAGTGTCTAGCACAGTCTTAATTACTGTAGCTTTGTAGTAAGTTTTGAAATCAGAAGTGTGCAGACTCCAACTTTGTTCTTTTTCAAGATTATTTTGGCTAGTTATGGTCCCATGAATTTTAAGATAAGTTTTCTTTTTCATTTCTGCAAAAATAATAGGGGGGCTATTGGGATTTTCATGAGGACTACACTCAATCTGTAGATCACTTGGGTGAGTATTGCCATCTTTACAATCTTATGCAGAAAATGACTTAATTTTAACATCAAAATTATAAGTGCCATCATCAACTTTATTAGGGAAAAATGCTTTTCAGTTGAGGCCAGTACATCTGCATGGAGTCTCCCCTTAAACTCATCTAGCAAAATTAACAGAACCATATGACACAAAAGGCAGCAGTGGTAAGCAGAGAGAAATGTAGCATAAGTTAAAATGACTTCTGCACACTTTGACATGTGAAAATTATTTCCTCTCTTGATTTCAACAATTTAGGCTATGTAGGAAACAAGATTATACAACAGTAAATAAAAGTTTACATGACCAAAACATTAGGAAGACAGACAACTCTTCCCTTGTTCAATATGCCCTCTCCCCAATCCCTGCCAAGATAAATGAGAGGGAGCTGGATAAGTTTGGTTTTGTGATTTATAACCAAACCACAGACCTGGGACAAGGGCCTTGTACTTCTTGTACAGACCTGTTTAAAACATTAACTCAACAGAAGATCCAAACATTTTCAAAAAGGAACTATTCCAGGAGGGTAAGGGAGTGATAATCATAGCATACTCAACCTTTGCCTGTTTCCCCTGGACCCAAAAATGATATACTCCTATGGGCTTGGAAAACAGAGCCTCTACTCAGAATACGTTGTATCTTAATTTTTCCACGCTCTTCTATATCTATTTTCTCTTTCTGATAAATCTTGGGAGGTTTATCAAACTTAGGACAATCCTGACCTTTTAATAAATTAAACATTCCTTCATGTCCCTAGCTTAAGTGTTTTGGCAATGCAGTTCTGCCACAAATGCTGGTAGGGGACACTGAATTTCAATTTCCATTGAAATAACATGGACCTCATAACATTGTTTCTAGACACTGTCCCTTAGCTTAGTCACACTAGTTAACTTTTGCCTAGTTCCAGTAGAAGAGAGTGAACCTCAGAGCTTCTGCTGGAGATAAATCACAACAGGGTCCAGGTCAAGGGGAACCTGGGCCAAAGAGAAAGCTGCCCCAAAACTTTGTTCCTTGAAGGGAGGAACCACATTCTAACTCTAAATCCCAATTACCCCTCACCCAGTTTTTGGCATTTCTTTTATACTCAGCCTACAAGATTTGTTCAGTAGGTACTGACTATCAGTCTCTAATCTAGAGGCCAGCAAAATCACCTGTGAAACTTTCAAAAGATATAGGTTGGAAATTCTGCTCGAATTTTATTTAGCAAATTTTATTTAGTGGGTCTAAGGGTAGTATCCAAGCATTTCCAGTTTAAAATATTCCATAGGCAATTCATTTGAGAATCCAAGGTTTAAGAAACCCTCCCTTCTCTAAACCATACTTCAGTTAACTCTTTTCGCTTAAAAGAATAATACTGTATGGCCACATTGCAGGGGTGGTGGTTCTTCTCTGGGCCTCTAAGAGATTTAAGTCCTAAATTGTACTCGGGCCCTTCATATTCAATCTGACTAAGGAAAAATAAGTGCCACATCTACAACTGTCCTTCACATCATCCCAGCTATGTCCTTGTAAATTAATCAAGCTTTTAAACATTTTTTCTGTATCTTATGATGTTTTGACATCTTTAAAATCTTGCTGGTAAATACTGCCCTTCCCAGGGCTAGCTAAGTCCTAAAGACAGTAATCAACTTACTTGGTAGCAGCCACTAATATGCAAAGCAATCAACTCCTTTAAACTCTCACAAACCAAGCCAATATTGCCCTTGCCCTAAATCATGCTAGGGCCAGGTACCAGGCAACTAGATACCACTCCAGGCCAAAGCCTGCCAGAATTATTCAAACTAGCCAGTCCTAAAAGGCCTAAGGAGCCTGCCTTGCCTTTTTCAAGGAACAAAGCTTCTGACCTAAGCTTTCCCCTTGCTCCTGCTTCCACCTCCTGACCAAAACCTTCCGTGTAGTGAGGCATGCCCTCTTCTGTCTGGAAATGTAATATTCTCCTTTCAATGGCATTGGTCTCTCCATGTTGTCACTCAGTCACTAGTATAAATTAAAATTCCTGCAGTACAAATGAGACACCCCACCCCACCCATGCCTCTGTGCTGTCTACCACTGTGGACACAAGTTTACCTCTTGTGCTGTCTATTTAACTGATCCAGTTGGAAACTATATTACAAACTAACTTAGGTATCCAAAATAAAGTAACAGCTCCTAAACTCCTTCATACAGAAAAAGCTCTTGGAAGTTCTATTAGCATTTGACACTTAACACTCAGAACTAAATGTAGTATGACCCAGCACTTACACTCCTAGGTATATATCAAAGAAAAGTAAAAATACAAAACTTGTACATGAATGTTCACAGCAGCATTATTTATAATAGCCAAAAAGTGGAAACAGCCCCAA
This sequence comes from Eidolon dupreanum, assembly GCA_028627145.1. Taxonomy (NCBI): domain Eukaryota; kingdom Metazoa; phylum Chordata; class Mammalia; order Chiroptera; family Pteropodidae; genus Eidolon; species Eidolon dupreanum. Next base: position 10,777,841 of record CM053501.1, read on the forward strand.
AGTCCATCAACCGATAAACAAAATGTGGTATAACCATACAAGGGAATATTATTCGGCTATTAAAAGAAATTAATCCATTCAAGTTAAAACAAGGATGAACTTTAAAAACAGTTAAGAGACACGCAGAAAAGGCCACATATTATATAAACCCACTTATATAAAATATACAAAATAGGCAAATCCATAGAAACAGAAAGTACACTAGTGATTGCCAAGGGATAGAAAAAGGGGGAATGGGGAGTTACTGCTATTGGGTACAAGATTTCTATCTGGGGTTAGAAAATGTTCTGGAATTAGTAATGACAGTTACATAACCTTGTGAATGTACTACAAACCACTGAACCATACACTTTAAAAAGGTGAATTTTATACATGAATTATACATATATATTTTTTTAATCTATTATGTATTATCTTCCCTCCAAACCTACTCTTCCTGTATTTCATTATTTCAGTACTTGGAACCACATTCAACTCAGGTGCTTGGGTCAGAAACCTACAAATTCTAACAAATAATTACATCACAACAATTCAAACACTTTAATACTTCTCCATTTTCTCTACTCTAACTCCTAAACTCAGGCCACCCTAATTTCTCACCTACATTATAGCTGCCACCTAATGGGCACCCAGTCTTGCCTCTCCAGATCCATTTTTACAATACAACTAAAACATCCTTTAAAAACAAAATCTCTTCCACTATGCAAAGATACAATGAGAAGGTGGCCTTCTGCAACGCAGAAGAGAGCTCTCATCAGAACATTACCATGCTGGCACCATGATCCTGGACTTGCAGCCTCCATAACTGTAACCTGATCATATATATGAGTCATCTTTTGGCTTTGTGATACTAAAAGCACAGTGAAGAAAAGGTCACTATGGGCCAAACCAATACAATTCTGAGGCTTCAGAACAATTTTTTGCAGGCTATTAATTTGGAGACTACTTACTAGCTTAAACAGCATGAGCAGGACTTACAAATACAGATGTTCCTCCACTTAACGATTGGGTTATGTCCCTATAAAACCCTCGTAAATTGACAATACCTTAAGTTGAAAGTGTATTTAATACACCTAACTGAATATCATAGCTTAGCCTAGCATACCTTAAACGTGCTCAGAACACTTACCTTAACCCACAGTTGGGCAAAAACACATAGCCTATTTTATAATAAAGTACTGAATAGCTCAAAATTAAAATAAAATAAAAACAAAATCTTCAACGGCTCCTAATGACCCCAGGTTGAAATTCAAACTCTTAATGATTTATAAACTCCAAAATTTATAAATTTTGGACCGTTGTGAATCCCTCCAGCCAGGCTGGAGACCATGGGTATCACTTCAGCCTCAGCACGCAATGACCCTCCAGCTAAGCGCTCCCAACCTCCAGGCTTCCAACTGTTTGCTACAATATTCAGAAAGGAAGCTCTCTCGCTCGCTCGGTCCGGCCGCATTTGGTAGGTCTCCAAATCCCTCTTCTTCCCTTTACTCTAGCTCCTCAGTCAGGTGCGCTCGAGGGCCACCACTGAATCCGCAAATATTTCCCGTGTGAACCGTGTTGGACCCAAATTTCAACTTAAAACTGAGGCGGCGCCCTCAACTCACCCCAGCTCTTCTTCAACATTTAATAGACTGACGGGCGCCGCTACTCCAGCCGCCGCCGCTACCGCCCAAACCTGTGGCCACACCACCATGGGACGCCAAGCTCCGCTCCGCCGCGCCCCCGCCAGTCTCACGCCCTCCGGAAACACTCTTCAACGCGCGCCCGGGCCGCGGAGAACGATGGGAAGCGAACCTCCCGGACCACTCGGCGCCTGCTCAGACGCGATCCTCCGCGGGGGAGCCGGGTAGCGCATGCGCAGGCGCGAGGTTCTCCGTTGAGACGGCGCCGCCGCGGCGCCGGAGGTAGGAGGAGCTGGGCTTTGGGGCTAGGAGTCTGCAGCCGGGAGTAGGTCTAGCCACTTCGGTCTTTTCTCGCTTTCCGAAGGAGGAAGATCCTTTCTCGCTCGCCTCCAGCCGCGGTGTAGGGGCAGGAGCCGCGCTTCGGTGGAGGAAGCTTGGGGCCGCCTGAGGGAGGAGAGGTGGGAGGACCAGATCCCCACGACGTCGCTGCCCGGGGGTCAGTCTGGCGATCGGAATTCGCCGTCAGAGTCCTTGGCAGCCTTTCCCAGGTTGGCTCCCCTGGCCGTTTCCCGTGTGTCACCAGGTCGAGGGGAGCGGGAGGGTCCGCCCCTCCCCTGTCCATTCATTCATTCCTCGTCTGCTGTGAGCCCGGCGCTGCGGTAGGTAACAACGCTGAGTAGGCACAAGTCGCCGGCCCTCTGGAAACTTGCGGTCTCATAGGACCTGCTACTTCAGCAAATACTAATTGAGCACGTATAGATGAACTGTTTCAAGGCTAATAACAGAGATGTGGAGACAGCGTAGTGTGGTGGGTGGAATTTCTTTAGCTCCCCACATCCAACAGGATAAAATGCAGTTTGGTTAGCCTGACGTTCCAGGCGCTCTTACACTGATCTCTGCCTCTCCCTGAAGCCTTTTCTCCCACCACCATTTTCTTGCTTGGACTGTACCAACCGATTTGCGGTTAATTAAGTCAACAAATAATTGTTGAGCACTTTTTACCAGTCAGGAGCCTATGAGCCAAAGAGAATACGAAGTAAAATAGATGAATCTGTGCCTTCCTGAAGTTTTGAGCTTAGTAGGGGACAGATAATAAATATATAACTAAAAATATGAGAGCTGATGCCTTGGGACCACACTGTCTGGATTTGATCTCAGCCCTGCCACTTCAAAAACTGTGTTCTTGAGTCAGTTCCTCATTCTTGTGCTTGACTCCTTGCTGTAAAGAAGGCATGACAATAGATTCTACCTAATAGGATTGTAAGGATTAAATGAGTTAGACTTGGAAAGCAATTGGACTGGTGCCTGGCATACAGTAAGCATTCAATAAATGTTATCTATTACATATATTACATATAATTATAACTTGTGATAAATGCCATTGTGAAAACTGTATGATGAAAGAAAAGGGGGTGGCAAGGGTCCACTTAGATAAAGGATGAAGGGAAGCTTATCTACGGAGGTGACATGGAAGATGTGAATGAGCCAGCCATACAAAGTGGATTCTAGATATGTGAGTCTGCCCAGCTCTGGAAAACTAGATAATCAGACAGTGGAGATTGCGTTATTGTATTTGAACTTTCTGCCATTGGGTCATTCAATTTTGATTTTTGAACTCCACTAAACTGTGCAGATGTAACTGATGCCCATAAGGCCCAACCTTTGCATCTGGGCAGCATTCTAGTCACCTGAGTTTGGAGAGCTCTTGCTGAGGTGAGAGGATGGAAAGTGGCCTGTTTTTGATTTGGAAAAATTGTACCAATGAAGGATCAGCCTTCTGTGTAAATCTTGAGTATTCAAGAGAATATTCTTTCTCTTTTTCTCTTCCCCTCTGCCTCCCTCTCCCTCTTCCCCTCATTGCATTGCCTGCTAATAGAGCCTCTAATAGCTGGAGGCCTTAGGTCTAGATTTGGGGATCATTTTTCTGTGGTGACTGCTCTTTATGGGATTCTCCAGATTTCAGCAAAAACAGTACCAAGATGCCCACGTTTTTCTGCCTGTGAAAGCATGCTTTGATGGGTTTCTAGATACCTCCCATTTGTTGTGATATCCTATTGGGATGGGTCTGTGTTAATCAGGCTGTAC